>JANHMN010000009.1:46803488-46837341 GCA_030674055.1 Rhabdomys pumilio | reverse complement strand
TATTACACTAACCTGTTTTGGAAGAAAAAAAATTTAATTTTTTTTTTTTTTTTTTTTTTTTTAATTAATTAAAAAAAAAAAATTATGCGATTTTTTTTTTTTTTTTTTTTTTTTTTTTTTTTTTGGAAGTGGATCCACAAGAGTTAAGGACATATGCGAAAAACACTTTTCAACTTATTCTTCAATTTTGCCTGGAGTCACAACCCTTTAGAACTTCAAAAAAGTTAGATCAAAATTCCATTTTCACTATTTTTTTTCTGTTGATCCCTCAGTGCTTTCAGATAATAAGCAGAGCGGGAGCTCAGAATGCTGAAATACTGTCAAGCAGGTTTGCTCATTGCATTTCCAATCTAAGCTGAAAATCTCTTGGAGAAAGTACTTTCACCATATCTCAAAAGTACATAAGAGTTTAAGTAGAATTTCAAAATTTGGCTTATTATATAAAACAATCCTCAAGTCATTGCACGCTATCTATATTTATTTTTTCTGCTTTCATTAATAAAAAGTGTTTTTGTTTGTTTCCATGGCTCTGTGTGTGTGTGTGTGTGTGTGTGTGTGTTTTGGGAGAAGGTCAGACATGGGTGAACTTCTGCTGACTTGGGAAACTGAATCAGGATGGCATCTATAAGTTCAGGGCTGGTCTGGTAGGTTACAGGTTGCCCTGTGTTATTGTAATCCTGTTATTATGGTTCTACTTTCTGAAGAAGAAACAAAACAAAAATATTTTTTTTTACATATTTTACTCAAACTAATAATTTTATCTTTTATTAGGAATTAGTTTCATCTACCATAGCAAGTTGTCACATGCCTTTAATCCTAGCACTAAAGAAGCAGAGGCAAGCAGCTCACTGAATTCCTCTGGGTTTCAAATGTACATATTAGAAAAAATTTTCTTTCTCCCAAGTGTACTTAATCTTATTCCCTACATCTTGTCAAGTCCAGGTGCATCTAAAACAGCTCCTGAGAAGCAACCTCCAGATGCTCTATCTCCTATCACACAGAGAGCTGCTTATATTGGACCTGTTCCTTCTGATCTATCCTCAGATGGCTCCATAGACCCTGGACAGCAGGAAACAGCCAACTCTCCTAAGACGGGACAAACATCCCCCATACCCATTCTTCTAGGTTCCCCCTAGAGGCACATTGCCCCAGTGCCAGCAGGAAGTAGCCAGATATCATGATGACCCTACCCCTGTTTCGCGGTCATCTCTTTCTAATTTTTTCTTTTTTAATTAAACCAAACAGGGGGAATGTTAGTATTCTGTCTAAACTCCACCTGCACAGTTACCTGGCCCCACAGTTACCTGGCAATATAGTCAAGTAGGCCTGGCCCACTATAAAAGGGGCTGCTTGACTCCTTCTATCTCTCTTGATCTCTTGCTCTCTCTTGCCTCTTGCTTCTTCCTGTCCCCTCACTGCTTCTTCCCTTCCCCCACTCTCTCCATGTGCTCATGGCCAGCCTCTACTCGTCTTCTTCTTTGCTTTCTTCTCCTTCTTCTTCTTCTTCTTCTTCTTCTTCTTCTTCTTCTTCTTCTTCTTCTTCTTCTTCTTCTTCTTCTTCTTCTTCTTCTTCCTTCCTCCTCCTCCTCCTCCTCCTCCTCCTCCTCCTCCTCCTCCTCCTCCTCCTCCTCCTCCTCCTTCTCCTCTTCTTCTTCTCTCTCTCCTGTCTCTGCCTCTATTACCCTCCTGGCTTCCCTTCCCATGCTCTGAATCAACTATTCTATACTATACTGGTATGTGACTGATCCCTCAGGGGTAAGAGATGCCGCTGCATGGGCCAGCTGATACATCCCCTACTCTCATACTTCTCCACACACCCACAGAACATATTCTCTTTATCTCTTTGGTTTTTTTTATAAACATATCATGGTCTACAGAGCAATTTCTAGGAAATTGAAAAGTACAGAAAGGAAACCCTGTTTTTTAAAAAAAGCAAATAAATTAACTAAAAACAAAAACATTAGGAAAAAATAATTCATTTCAGATGAAATAATAAAATGATTATTTTCATTTTCCTTCACAATGCTGCAGTAATATTAATGAAGATAGGAAAAGTCTTAAATGTACAACAGTATAGAGTAGATACAAGGTGCAATGGCTTTGCCGCAGGTGTGCACATGGATTTGTGGAAATTGAAAATAGATGAGAGGATGTGGATATACAATCAACATTAAGACAGGAGATGCTCTGAAGGGGAGCAGAGTGAGTAATTTGTAGGGAGAATGGTAGGTCTTGGTGAGCTAACTCCCTAGTAATTCTGGTTAATCTGTTGCAGAAGTATGACTTGTGGCAGGAATACTTGTTCCAGGTGTCTACTGATTGCAGGCTATTTCTGACTAGCACTGCTTCCTGCCTCTTTGTGAAGTGTAACTTACAATGGAGTCTCTCTCTGGCAAAACAACAGTGTACAGTGTTACTTCAAGAAAGAAGATAGGCCTTTTATATTGCCAATGCTCCTGAGAAAACCTAGCACCTTATAAATACAAGTCTGTATCATGTACTCATACGTATGACGTACGAGAGATTTTAAGTGCTGGTCTACACATACAGGGTTTATAGTAAGTTGGCTAATAAGTGAATTTAAGTCAAGTTTACAGAAAATGTCTTTCTAACTATTGAGGGAAAAGAGCAACTGCTAATATGAATGAATTTGGTCATTTTAAAAGGTGAATGGGATGCTTCTTCAAAGGTCTTTAGCATTAGTTATCCCTCTGAATGCTCAACCTGTCTTTATATCTTCTACCCTACTTAATTCTCTCTGCCGAATTATTATTTTTTTTTTTTTTACTTTCATGCTACCTGTGTTGTTACTATGTACCTTGGCCTTGACATCCACCTGCCTTGAAATACCCCCATGACCTTTTTCTAGTTTCCTGGTTTTTATGAGAACTTCAGAATACATCTACAAGTCTAAATATTTATGAGAGAATATGCAGCTTTTTGGTTTTGGAGGTTACCTCATTTGTAATTATTATTTCTAGCCCATCTATATATCCTCAAATTCTATTACTTCATTTACTTTATAGACAAACCCAGTTCCATTGTGTGTATGTACCTTGTTCAGATTATCCACTAATTCACAGACATTTAGGATATTCACATTTCTCTGAGTACTGTTATTGTTAATAGAGAAGCAATGAACATGAATAATCAGAATCTCTTTAAGACCCAGGAGTGGCCTAGCTCTGATTTTAGTCTTGGAGGACTATGTACCTCTAGCTGAGGAGCTACTGACAATTGATGTCTTCTGTTGTTTTTTTCTGAAGTATTCCTAACATGCATCCCACAAACCTGGAATAGGCCCTAAACCCACACAGACACTGGAAGTGCTGAGGGGAAGGTGGGGGTATATAAATCACGAAAGGAAGAAAAGTGATGACTATAGAATGGGAGTAGGAGATGATGGTAGATGTGAACTAAATATAGCATAACCCTGCAAGAGACTGTCAAACAATATGTATATTTTATATGTAGTGGTAAAATTTATATATATATATATATATATATATATATATATATATATATATATATCCAAAACAGATATTTGATAATATGAAAGCAAAAAGGATAAACAATGCAGAACATAAGTATGCCAAAAATTAATTCAAAGGAGAAATAACAATATACAGAGCATTTTATTACTATCATTTGGATGTGAATTCATATGAAATATAGAATTTTGCATTATAAAGTTAAAGTAAATTTAATTACTTGCAAAGAAAAATCAAAAGATAGTTTCTTTAAAATAAAAATGTAATCATTACAAATATTGTCACAACAGAGAATATGAGAATAAAATCAAGAAGAATTCCACAAAATAGTTTACAAAAAAGAAACCCTAAAATATTGAAGGAGAGCAAAGAGAAAAGTAGTGACAGATCTGACCAATTTAATTTCCAGTCATCAGATCATTGGAATTAAGAAGAAACTGAAATATGAATTAAAATGATGATGATGGCAACATAACAAAAATGAAATAGACTCCCTGCCCTCACATTTTCTCTCACTAGGGCATCCAGTTTTCAAGGGACCAAGGTCCTCCTCTTCCACTGATGCCTGAGAAGGCCATCCTCCACTACATATACAGTTGGGTCCATAGATTCCTCCATGTGTGTTCCCAGGCTGGCTGTTGAGACTCTGGGAGTTCTGGTTGGTTGGTATTGTTGCTCTCCCCATGGGGCCAATTTTAACGCCTCTCTGGATGTTTTAACTTTGCATAGTAAGCTTATGAATTTAAAGAACACTGCTTTGCTGAGCATTATGCAGCAGATGCAGCTGATAAAATTATACACTGCCTGAGGTCAGTATTTCTATTTTGGTCAAGCTTCAAGACTGTTATATATAGCTTGATCATGCTAACCCTTTTTGTCCTGGGAATACTTTTATTCCTGCCCATAGTGTTAAAGCTTGTCTTTAACAATATCAACATGTTTGCTGCCAAAATACATGGCTTGATCCTAAAAGTTCCCCCCCCCAGATTTAATTATTAAATTAACAGGCTGGCAAGCCAAGGATGGGTAAGATTCTGCACAGAAACTTACCAACCTAAGACAAAAGTAAATTGCTTTTGATAATACATATTCCATGAGGGGTAAGGAAGGAATTCTTGGCAGAATGACCTAAAACAGGCTCAGTCTTGTTAATGAAATAAAAAAGGGGGAGAGTTAGAGAGCTTTTGGGGCTGCTTGGCAAGAATCTGACATGGGCCAAGGACAAGGAAATGAGCTGCTTGGCAGGAATATGACATTAGCCAAAAACAAGGAAGTGGGCTCCAGAAATCTGACATTAGGATAGAACAAAGAAGTAATTTCAGGCAGGGGTCTAAATCTTAGGCTAGAACAAAGAAGTGATTTCAAGCAGGGATCTAAATCTTGGGCTAGAACAAAAAAATAGACTTCAGACATGAAAACGACTTTGGGCTAGGACAGGGAAGGTGGCTCAGATATTTTGGTCATCCTGATAAGCCCCTAGGAAAAGTGATTACAGGAGTGTTCATGTAATTTTGTTCATTGCCTTGCTTGTTCTTTGACTATTTGTTGTGTTTATTGTCTTGCTTGTTCCTTGACTATTTGCATCTATTGTATTGCTAGTGCTCCAACCTAAAACTGACCGTAATACTTGCATGTAATTAAAGTGGTATAAAAGCAAAAAGGAGGAAGAGGGATGGGATAGGGAGGTTCTTGGGAGGGGAAATGAGGAAAGGGAAAAGCATCTGAAGTGTAAATAAATAAAATATCGAATTTAAAAATAATTAAAATGTAAAAAAGTGAAATACAGTGATACTTTTGACGAGTAAATATATCTTCAATGTCAACATCTTTAAAATAGCAAGCTAAATGGAAATTGATCACATAGACCTCAGAAACTTTCAAGAGATGAAAAAAGTAGCAAAAAGATGTTCCTACAGAAACCAAGCCTGAACATTTTTACACTTAAATGGTAGCTACCAAAAACTCAAGAAATGTATCGAATAGACATGATTCTTTGGGCACAACTGAGGTAATTATATTTGCAAATAAACAAAGCTGAAATTCTAATTCTCGTTGGCTTTAAAGAACCAAGAATATGACAGGACCATGCTTGTAGTTTACTTGACAAAATTATTTGAGCATAGCACTTCACAAATATCAGCATAACTGCAAGAAATAAAAACAAATTTCAATTTTAGAATTTCACAATCTAAAGAATAATCTTAAATTGTATGAATTTTTTTCTGCAAAAAAGGATGTAATAATTAAAGAAAAGCAATATTCTTCTAACAAATATATAATAGAAAAAAAAGAAATATAAATGAGGAAAAGAAATCCTAGACTAATGGCTAATTGTGCAGTCGTCCCCTAGAGCAAATATTTTATGATTTCCAGAAAAGTGTCAGCCCCTAACAAGGATGCCCTTTCGCAAACTATGGATAACATGCAATAAGTAGTTTAATTAAAAGCAGCTATACAACAGTGCAATAATGGTGGTGCTTGTGGAACAACGAGGAAATTAGAAAGCAAGAAAAAATTAGAAAGTTGTTCAATGAAATGTGAATACATAAAGCCTTTAGCAAGTCAAGATTCCTTTCGTATCTAGTTATACATAGAATGTTCTCTTTATGGAGTACAAGATGAGTATCATAGAATGTAGAATGTCACTTCTTCCTAATGGTACACTTTACTTGGTTGTAAAATAAATTTCTTTCTTAAATTTAATGTACCAAATGTTATCTATTTAACGTTTTAAATTAAGTATCAACCTATAGTTAAAAAAATTCAGCTGCAATTGGAATGTTACAGAGAAGAAATCAGGACAGCATTAAGCTATATTTTTTTCTTATTTATTGGAGAACTAGCTCTAAAATTCACCTGACTCACCATCAAATGTTTAAGCAAAGAATTAAATGTTGTAAGATAATTGATTGAGTTATAATGATTATAAAGAATTTAAACGTAGAAGATGGAGAAACCTGATTTAGAGGAATGCAAATACAAATAAACTAAGCTGCATTTCAAAGTAGAGAGTTAATATTTCCTGCATAAACCTGATTAACAAGGTTAAAGTATATATGTACTGTTTATGCTATGCAAATAATGACAGCAGGTTTAATGTAAAATGTTTTTTGCTTTGGGGAAAGAAATGCAGAACCTTGAATTGTTTGATATTTCAATATTTTAGCCAAATGTTTAATGCCTGCTTTAAATGTATGCTTATTTTAAAATAGAAATAAACACGATTTATTAAGGAAGTGAAGGCAATCTTCAGAATGAGTGTGGGCTAGTGAGCAGGAAAATGTGTCCACTCAAAAAGCTTAAAACAATATACATTGTATACTTATCTATCATTTATCTATCTATTTATCTATTATTTATAAATTGATTTATTCTGTATATATTTTTTACAATATAATTTTTTAAATTGAGTTTTTGAGGAATTTTTAATGTCTACCAAACAGACTCAACAGCCTGTGTGTGTGTGTGTGTGTGTGCGTGTGTGTGTGTGTGTGTGTGTGTGTGTGTATGTGTGTGTATCTTCAGAGGCTAAAAGAGGGACTTGGAGTCCCTTTTTCTGGAATTACAGTTGATTGTGAGCACAAAATCTTGCATGTTAGAAACATAGCTTGGGTTCTTAGTCGTTATGTACTTCTAATCACTGAGCCATCTCTTTAGTGGCCCCAAAATCAATGCTTAATAGCAGAATGACTTAATGGTATCATCCTTGATAAAATGTTTTCCTTTCTATTGAGAATATGGATAGTCCCCATGTATTTGACTATATAAATATGTGAATGAGTATTTCTATGTACTTATTATTGAACACTGAAAACTACAGTTTGATAAAATCATGAGTAACTAATTTTTAGACAATAATTTATTTACCAGTTGACATAAAATCTTCATTGTTAAGAGTACTTCTTTATGTCACCGTCTTGTGTCATCTAAATTGCTAGATTAGTAGTAACTTGGAAAGTTATGTTATTATCATTTTCATGGCTCTATTTCCTTAATTTTTAACTTGCTTATTGCATAAATACAAATTTATTTCATATTCAAAATATTCTAAGAAAGTATAACCATTCTAATAAGTATATTGTTGATGTACAGTTTTGTTTGTGCGCTTAGTGAATTTCAAGCTATCACCTCAAATTCTTGAACCATTTTTCTTTTCATTTTAACTGGAGAGAGCTAACATGACTGATTTGCTGCATATGGCAAAGCCATGTGTGGTTGGACATTTGGCCTCCCAGATTCCCTTCTCATGAATTGCAGACATACTTCCCTAGTTGTGGAAGAGTTGATGATAAGGTACCCTCTGGTGTTAGCCCTGCCAGTGTTATAACTTAAGAGAGTCACTGTCCCAAGCCTGTGGACTGAGGTCCACATCCATCAACAATTATCACCAAGTTCTAAGTCCTGCTCTCTCTTCACACTGTGCCTAAATCTCCATATAAGTTCTGAAGTCTTCAGTAGACACTTTACTCAAGTCTCTGCTTGACTTCTTTCCTCCTATGCTGGACCTTCTGTAGAAAATTTAAGTCTAATCTTCATTGCACAGATTGTTACCTGCTGAAACTTTCTCAACTGCACAAGATTAATATTGATCCAATGAAAATGTTTATATATTACGCTGTCATTCTTTTGCTAAAAATGGTCTTTAAAGCTCTCATTTCCTTTCCATGAGCCCACTGTTAGTACACAAAAATGTAAACAAAAGCACTCTGTTCATCAATCAATAACTACAAAAATAAATGTATTCTAGATTCCTCAATATAAAGTCATTCTGAGCTAATATCCTATGGGAAATACCCATGTCCCATTCATTTTTCTGAGCTTATGTAGTCAAAAGCATGAAAAATAGGCAAACTATATTAACTCCAAACAAATTGTTAATACAAGTGCATACTCATGGATCCCCACACTGCCTTTATTAGACATTTGCAGGGAGCTTAACATTGTAGTCTCAAGAAAGATAAACTGAAGATATTTATAGAAATGGTCATAAAGCCATTTTGTAAAAACTGCTCTCTTCCTCACCTGCTGACTGAAGCAATATCTGATCATCGTGGTATGGAGGAGAAATCGATCATGCCCTCCTTTTTTGCTAGGATACAAATAAAAACAAATACAGGATAAATGAGAGAAAGCATTTCTATTCCACTTAATGTCAATTTAAACTGCTTACATCCTGGCTTTTAAATTGAAGCTGAGCCCTTCTGATTTCTGTTCCTTTTAAAGGTGTGGAAAATCACTCTTAGATTAAATAAACAACACAAACTACAAACACCAGCTTTGTGTACACTGGCTATTATATTGAAGAAAAGGGATTTCTACTCATGATCATAAATTTTCTTTCTGCTTTTGATCCTTTTTAAGTGTTTTGTTGTAAATGAAAGGTGTGAAAGAGAGAGATCAAACAACCAAGTGTGGAAGTTAAAGCTAAGGGAGGATATAAATACAAGAACTTAACAAACTGTTGTGAGTGAAAGAGCATGTATCCGAGGCTTTCGAGGTTCTTGCTTGAGGTTTAGTAATTAAGACATGGAGAAATCTAACTAGTTTAAGACTCTTGTCCATTTGCTGTGTCAGTCTCTCAGCGAGCCTTTAACTTAACCCAACCTCTCCGCCATTGTGTCTTTCCATGTGGTTGTGGTTGCCAATGTCTACTTCCCACCTCCATCTCTCTTCTTCCTGCACCAATCTGTGCCTTCCTGGCTCCAGTCACCAGCTCTTTATTGTAAAGAAACAGACAAACAAACAAAAAGAAAAACAATAAAAACAACAAAAAACACATTCCTTAGTCAGCCAGTTGGTTTTGGGGGGTTCTATGGGGAAGGTCACTTTCCCCATAGCAGCTACCGTTATTTTTGCATTTTTATTTATTTATTTATTTATTTATTCATTCATTCATTCACTTTACATCTCCACAACTCCCCAACTCTCCGAAGTCTCTGCCCTCACACAGCCCCTCTCGTATCCTACCCTCCCCTTCTCATCTGAGAAGGGGGAGACCCACAATGGATATCAACCCACGCTGGCACATCAAGTCTTTGGAGGACTAGAGATATTTTCTTCCACTGAGGCTAAACTAAGCATCCCACTTAGAGGAACAGGATCAACAGGCAAGCAGCAGAGGCTAGGAAAACACCCCGCCCCTCCCCCACCTAAAGCTGTTGGGTATTTGCATGAAGACCAAGGTGGGTATCTGTTACAAATGTGCAGTGGGCCTAAGTCCAGCTCATGTACTCTCTTTGGTTCAGTCTCTGGAAGACCACAAGTATCCAGGTTCATTGACTCTGTTGATCTTTTTGTGGAGTCCCTATCCCTTCTGGGTTCTTCGATCCTTCCCCCAGCTCTTCTACAAGACTTCTCCAGATCCATCTAATGTTTGGCTATGGTTTCTATATCTGTTTTGGTCAGCTGTTTGGAGGAGCCACTCAGAGGAGAATTCTGCTATGTCCGGATCATTTGCTTTTGAAAAAAGACCGTTTTGCCCAATTAGATAAATACAGTAAAAATGATGAGGTTTTAATTTGAATGTGTACTATGACACTAAAGTGGTTCTGTTGTTATTTAACTTACTTTCTCTCTTACTTTTGTGTTTTGTTAATCTATTTTTACTTTAAGTTGACACATTGTATATATATATATATATATATATATATATATATATATATATAATTTGTTGAATACAGTGTGACATTTTGTAATTTATTTATATTGCAAAATGATATCAAACTTCAAGAGTATTTATCTGTTAAGAACATTCTTCCTAATAAAAACATTCGGCAACACCTGCTATTAGATACACTGTGGTCAACCAGTGCTAGTGGTTATCCAGCTGTGACACAGCATTATTAACTATCCCTCTCCCCTTCTCCCACAGGAGAAGGAAGGAAGTACAGTGCTTTATGTATGACAATGCCATGATGAAACCCATTACTTGTAGGTTTATTTAAGAGATAGATACTGCTGGTATTCAGATCTGAATCAGTTAACTGAGCTTCATCTTTTACATTCTGAAGATGACCTGGCCCCCAGGTTCCGGAGCATTCCTCAGTCCCTACCTGTTATGGTGCATTGCTGGCACACCATACACAGTACTCTGAACTTTCCTGTCCAAGGACTGAGCTTTCATCTCCCAGAAGATGAAAAATCCCTTTAAAATCTTGACATTTTGGTCTCTCTTCCTCTTCTGTCCCCTTTTCTCTTCATTTTCTTTCCCCAGCAGCTACACACTCTTTCTGTTCCTTTTCTCTACCCCCCTCTCCATGGCCACTCCCCTTGCCTAGTTAGATGGGGCCAGTGGATCCTTCTGAAAGAGGCTTCCCAATAAACCTCCCTTTATATACTTCAGTTAGGCTTGAACTGGCTCATTTCACTGGCAGACAATACTTAACAAAATAAGTTATTCAAAGAATAGTTTTTAAAAACAAGTTACTCCTCTTCATCAAATTGTTCATATTTTATATTTTTATTGGATATTTTATTTATTTACATTTCAAATGTTATCCCCTTTCCTGGTTTCCCCTCTTCAAAGTCCCTATTCCATCCCTCCTCCCCTTGCTTCTATGAGGGTGCTCCCTTACCTACCCATTCACCTCTACACCTCAGTTTGCTTCATTTTTATTGTTTTGTTTTTTCAGACAGAGTTTCATGTAGTCCAGGTTGGCTTTGAACTCAGTATGTAACCAAGCATGATCGAGAACTCATGATTCTTCTTCTGCCTTCTATGTGTTGGGATTGTAGGTGTGACCCACAATGCCCTGCTGCATCCTTAGCTATAAGCCACCATCCCTCTCCATATCTCTGAGAGTAGTAGTATACATAAGTATTTACATAAAGATAAGGAACTAAGTAGAAAACGTATATTTTGACAAAGTAGGCAAAAGTGTCATCTTTTGGGGACTCAAAATAAAAAGAAATATATAGAATAGAGATTCATTAACTCATTTATTAATTTATTATTTAGGAGTTTTGAGATAGGAATGTTTTATTTTACTCTCTTATCTCTGATGCAAAGATAATAGAAATAAACTTATTGTGAAAGCAAATTTTTAGATGTGATAAAGGAGTAGTTTTAAAGAAAAGAAGGGGAGGGGTAAGAGAGAGATAAGAGAAAGCCAGGGAAGGACAGAGAGCTGGAGCTGGAGCGGGGGAAGAGAGAGGTTTGAATTGCCCTTGAGTTTGCATGGAACATCAAGAGAACATACACAGAGCTAGGGGGTGGGGTGGGTTTAGGTGTTTGGCAGGAATGGTGTTCCCTTAAGAATTTCCCAAAGGGAAGGAGAATCAGGTCTGGGATTCATATAATAGACTCCAGAGAAAAATAGTGTTCTTAGTTTTAAATGAAGTATGTGTGTAAAACTATGAATTTTTTTTGTATGAATGTGTTTTAAAAATATTTTATTTCATTCAGTGTAATGTTGTAAATATACCATATTTTTAATCCCGTTGATAAATGTGCATCATTTCTTACATAGTAGGAGTGTCAGAAAGTGGAATAGGCGCAGACTCTCATAATTTCTGAGAGGCCCTGCTTAGAAGAGCTATTCATCTTACAGAAAAGCAAGCTGACATAATTGATGCCAACATCACTTTCTCCCCTCTCATAGGCTGGAAGTTTTCAATAGTTTATTGTAAAATAGTGACTACTCCTCTATTTAGCAATGAGTGTACAGGATTCTATTCCATTCTACCTACCTCTTTATCTTATTTTTTGAAGTTCATCCCCATACCCTCGAGCTTTCTTAACAGGTGTATTTCACAAGTTGTTCAGCCTGAGACACAGTCTCTCTACTCACTCTACACATGAGCTATGCTTTATCTGCATAGTCTCTGGTATTCATTTAAATATACTTACACATTCCCTTGAAGAAAAACAGTGTTCTGTGTTAGGCAATAAACAAAAACCCATTCCATGCAAGTGGTTGTTATAGCTTAAACATTTTACTTATGTTATTTATTCATATAGAATATAAATATTTGTTTTAGATAGTTTGTGGAGAGGCAATTTAGCAGTTATTAGAAACAAGAAAGAATGAAGGAGGTTTCTGGCAGCCTTCATAACGAGCTACACTTAGAATAAGTTTGTAGAAATGGTTTTGTTTGACAAGGTTTTAAAGAATCCTGAAACAAAGAATTATGTGGGAAAGATTTGCTTATTTGAGTCAGCTATCAAATTTTTTTGTGAAACTATTCCCTCCAGGAGGAAGTTCTTTGTTAGTATCAAGAAAAAGTAATGTAGATTCTAAAGCAATATTTCAGTAAGTTTTCTCTTTGGAAACTCACTTGCAAAATATATAACTTTCTCCCAAGATAGAGCTGTGTTTTCCCAAAGAGACACTTAGATGGGGTGTTGGCTTGGGTATTGAACACTAAATTGTCAAGCTGGCTTTGAAGTCTCATGCTGCCCACCAACACATTTGTTTTCTCGAGTCTATTTAGCCAAGCAGGAGATGTTATGATAGTACTGAAAGCCAAGCTGCGCCCCAGCAATCCAGGATGCTTGCCACTACTTCCTTAATTACCTCAGTAGTGCATATGGCTCAGCATTTACTGTGTGTGAGGAAGCTGTGACATCCACCCATACGACTCATTTTATCTCTGGAACTACATTTTGCCCACAGTGAGCTAGGTAATGACATAATAGATAGAGGGAAAAAAAAGCAGAATATTTGTCTTACAGGGAAATATCTGGCACTAATATGTATGATGAAATTATAAAATGCATATATAAAATATAAAGACATTGAGTGTATAGCCATGCATCTTATTTATGATTTTGAAATAAGTCTCACATGTAGCCCAATCAGGCATTGAAAATGTGATATAGCTCAATCTAACTTAAACTCATTATCCTCGGTCTTCTAGGTACTGGAATTGCAGGGGCTCACCTCTCGTCCCAGTAGCTATGTTCTTTAATCACATCCAGCAAAATACCATCTCCCAACTGAGTCCTATCAGTACCCAATTTTCATTTGCTAGATTGAAGGATAAGTGAAAGATTCTATTTTTCAACTTCCATGATACCTAATCTAGATGATTGACTAGTTCTTGACAATAAGAAATAAATAGAATTTGTGTGTTCAGGTTCCAGTTTCTCCCTTATAATGAAGCTCTTTCTCACAGTGCGGTGTATGTTGCAAGGACAAGGCTGCTTTTCCCATTCATAGTAATGAAGGCTAATATCCAAGAGGAGGGTGGCACAGATGCAGGCATTTGCATATTTATACATTTGTGCTTATCTCTCTATACATGTACAAGCAGGATGCAATGTCTGTTATTTGCAGATTGTTGCATTAACTAAACTCCCTACAGATATTAAAATATGCATGCTCTTTATGAAAAAACAATTCTCTTAGTAAATATTTTATTAACTTTTTAATTTTGTAAGACAAAAGTAACTATTGAGCATCCTGTCCTGATGAAGTATACATTCAAAGTAGTGTCAGTAATAATTTAGCAATGCCTGTTATTCAGATCCTGTTTCCTGTGATATTGGCTTTCCTAAATTTGTGTTCAAATTTGGAATACTAAAAAGTTCAAGATTAGAGTATATCAATCACACTCCAGGGCAGGCCCCATGCCCAGGCATAGTTGGGCAACCAAAACAGGTTCCATGATTAGTGATTGGTGCTGGTGGCCTTTCTGTTTCACTTTAGTATTTGCTGTCTTAATTGCTTTCTTTGTTTCATTTTTCTTTGTTGTTGTTGTTTAAGAGAGAGAAAGGTTGGTATAGTTTGTGTAGGATCTGGGAGGAGTTGAGTAGGAAGGACGATATGATCAAAATATATTGTATGAGAAGATTTTTAAATATAAATTAAATTAAAGATATAAATATCTCTTTTCATGTCTAAACTGTGCTTCTTTTTTATCTGGGCTTGTGACCAATATTGATTAGTTCTTTAATTTTACTGTTTACAGAAAATTGGAGATTGTGTATTCTCTGTGCTTTAAAATAGCTAGATTTTCTTTAATATTTATATGCTTATACAGACTTCTCATAAGAATAGGACATTACAATAACTATGCATAACACATTTATTTACCAGATACAAATCAATCAGTCAGACTGTATTATAGATAAAAGACCACAAATGTTATGTCTACTATCCTCTAGATACCTACCAGTGTAGCAATTAGCCAGCAAAATCTGTTCCCTACTTATCAGACACAAATCTTTATGTTGGTTCAGCTTTTGGAAATAGATCTATACTGTAAACTGAACTTTGAAAGTTTCTTTGACCTACACTTGTTAGTAAATGGTGTACAATGAAAAGCAATTATTGAAAATTGTCCAAAAGGCAATGTTATCACAAATTCTATTAGTTTTAGCTCACATAAATTAAATCAGTATACATGACTTGGTTAATTGCTCTCAAATGTGCATTCCACATAGTAAGACAAAATTGCATGTGTGCACCATTGCCAGAAGTACTGGAGAATGTCTTGTTTTTTTTAATTTATTCATTTATTTAAGTTATGGTTATTGTTAACTGTGCCTATTTTTTTACATCTAATTTGATTTTACTAAAATTTTCATAAAAAAATGATCTTCTTACTCAAAAGCTCTTTTGTCCATCACCTCTATCTTCCAAGGAGAGTGTGCAGATGGTATTTTAAGACCAAAATAAGCAAAGCTTTAAGAAATCTAGAACTGAATTCTTCAATCTTTATTTTTTAGGGATATGTGCTTTTTTTCTGTTCCAATTTAAATTAGTTAAACTGAGTAAAATAAAAACATAGTTCTTCAGTTGGCCAGGCTATCTATCTCCTAACAATTCTCCTCTGACCACTTCCTATGCACAGTGGCACTAGGTACATCTGCATTCACTCACAGATCATTTACATGTGTATATATACAAAACATGTTAACAATAAGTGGAATTAAAATTGTAAGGTTGTTTTAAAGTTTAGAAAACACAATTTCAATCCTTTGTTGTGCTGATATGGATAAATAAACAACTTTCATCTCAGGTATAGGCAATTATGTTAACATAAGCACAGAAAAGGAAAGAGGCTTTCACAGGGAAAGCAACTGTGGTCTAGGAATGTGAATCAGTTCTCATCATGGTTTTTTCCGCAGGCTCGGAGAGCCCATCTCAAAACACAGAGATGTCAACCTCTGTCTTCTTGAACAGTTGTCATCAATAAATCAGTAGTGTTACACACAGCAGAAATGCTACCCAGTATCGAAATATGGACACAATAAAAGCAGGAAGTAGTGACCATAGGCACCTACAGCACAGGACATAAAATGCAAAAGAAGTGATTTAGTGTGAACATTAAAAACTATGACATGTAAATTATAGGAACAATTATACGATAACAGTGAAAGCAAAAGGGGGCTTTTTGGTATCTGAGAAAAACAGCTTTCTGTTCACACAGTATAATGCATGCTTTTTCTTAGTCGTGTATTAACAATGAAATAAATTTACATGAGAATTTTTCATCTAACAGTGATTCTGTATAAAGGAAAAAATGGTTGATTTAATCTCTTGTTGATTTACTCTTAAAAAATAATTCTAATAACTATAGATTGTACAGAAGATAATGTAGATCCTATGCTGATTGTCCTCTATGTAAGAATGTATCTTAAATCAGTTTAATATGACTTTAAAAATGATATCTTGGGCATTTTTTATTTGTTGATTAAAAATTTTATATATGTTTGTCACATGCTTTGATTCAGTATGTCATCAATTTTATTCACCCCAAACTGCCCTTATCCTTCATCACTTTTCCATCTCAAGTTCATGCACCCTTGAAAACCTATAATAAAATAACCCAATTCTATTTAAAATATTGTTGCATAAATGTAATTGCTCATGAGACATTCTACAAAAAAATGGTTAATGGCTCATTTCCTGAATTCCTGGAAAACACTGACTCTTCCTCTTCCAATAGCTGTTGATTGCCACTAGCTCCTTGGATAGGATGGGACTTCATGGCTGGATCCATGCTGACAAATGTCCTGGGAAGTAGACAGAGGTAGTCAGACCAAATTTTTTGGTATCTTCTTCCCTAATTACTACCTACTTTTCTTAAAATGTTGACTTTAGTAAGCTTGTAATTATAATTCTTTTTTTCTTCCTTTTTTGAAGTTCAAATCTTTTAAACTTCTCTGGCAGTTTGCAAGGTTGAAAAGTCTTCCTTAGTGACCTTAGACCATTTCCTTGAAATGTAGTCACTGAGGAAATTAGATACTTTTCTAGTCAATATGGAAAAAGAAATGTTTTCTTCTTTCTGGATCTTCTAGATCCAAGCTATAAAATATTTCCTTTATATATTTTAGGTGAGATCACTTAATACTTTATATAGCCTGAGATACCAGTTCACTGGTAAGTAAACACCTTTCCTTGTTTTTGTCTTTGTGTATACAAATGGAGTTGCATATATGGGCTTGGATTGAGCACTCTTATTTATTTCTAGCAGTGACAGAATAATAATGGTGATTAATAATCCATGATCTTGCCCCATATGAGCCTTCTTTAACACTACAAACATGACTCAAGATGCTTGGCTTCAATGACAAATCTATTTTTGTCAATTTTGAATCAATCAATTTGAGAAATACTGGTTCTCTAATTCTCTTCCACTTTTTTTCTTTTCAATATTATAAAAATTTTATTGCTTTATGATCACTATTGATAGATTAAGCTGTTTTCTGCATTTACAGTATAATATTCTTTCAACTAGTTATTAAAGAAAAATATGACTTTTGTAAGCTTTCTTTTCCCTTGATCATAGCTACAGATACAAACCTAACCACTCCTGCTGTGTGAGCCCCCCGCCCCGATCCCATTGATCAAAATTGATCTACTTTTCTCTAATTTCATCATAAGACTTATTTCTTTCTTCACGTTTATCTAAGTACTTATATATTTTAGTCACTATTTCAACTTTTAATCTTATGAAAAATGGATCTTGAAATCTGGAATGGTGCCACACAATTGTAATCCCAGCACTCAGGAAGTTGATGGAAGAGATGAGCAAGTTTGAAGCCAGCTTGGCTAGACTCAAATAAGAAAATTCTGAAACAAAAAGGGAAGGAGGGAGTGAAACAGTAATAACAAGAAAGAAAGACAAGTAGACTTTAACACTTTGACTTCCTGTGAGATTTATGTATGTAGGTCTCTGTGAAAATAAGTTCATGAGTCCCTCTACTGTTATAGATAGAATGCTCTTTGGATAGTAACATAAACACTACTAGGGTGGGTCCGTTGCACAGCACTTATTTGGGTGCTTTGAAGATCCTGTATAACTGTAACCTCACTCAAATTTCCTTTTCTTAGCCACTCTAGTTTCCTTAGATCATAGTTAAGTCCCTAAAACATTCTGTTTCCTATAAAACCGTTTGTTTGGGACTGAAGTGTGCTTCAGTTTAGATAGCGTTTCTCTCAAAGGTTCACTTGTTGAAATGTCATACTCTTCATAACAAGAAATTGGAAACCTAATTCACATTTAGAGTTAGAGGTTGCAGTTTGGTAGGAGTGATGATTAAGATTTGGGAAAGCAATCATTGAGTACAGCTACCATGTTTACATACTGGTAAACTAACAAAAAGAAGGATAGCTATTTAGAGGGTGCACAGACGTGCTATCCATTGTTGTGTGATGCTCTGAACTGCCTAGAGATATCACTATCAAAAAGGCACTGTAAACATGTATCTTTAACCCCCAATGTGGGAGCTATAGAAAGCTTCATATAACTTATCAGGTCTGTATAATTGTATTATCAGCAAGAGTAAAATGAGTAGTGTACTTATTTTCATGGAGACCTTCATACCATTTTATAAATATTAGTCATATAGCAATGGATAATGTGGCTATTATCCATTAAGAGAGAGAGAGAAGAGAGAGAGAAGAGAGAGAGAAGAGAGAGAGACATACACATACACACATATACATACACACACACAAAACAGATTATATATATTGTTGGTTAATGAAGATTCATGTGAAACTTGGAATGTATTTTGTGATACAATTCTATTCATCTAGGTTCTAATTTCTGTGTATTAACTGAAACAATAATAATTTCTGTTAAAGATTTATGGTGAAACTGACTCATTAGCCTGTCCAGTGTCCTTATAGATAACATGTGATTGTCGTATTAGTTGAAAACTTACCATATAATAGAAAAAAAGATAAACTTAAAATCAATCTAATCTAGAGAATATATGCATATGTACATGATGTATATGTATGTGTATATGTATATATGTGTATATGTGTATATGTATATATCAGCCTTTTTTGCTTAAAGGGAAACTGAAAAGGAATAAAGAAAATAGAATTCATAAGAATGAAAGATATAGATAAAAAAGTGAAGACCCTTTGACAGCTTTTATTGGCCTCATTTTTAGCCAAGCCTTGGCATTTGCACACTATGTCACCATTCACTTAATGAGAATAGTGGGTTAATATGAAGACATCTACAAATCCATGTCTGACCAACAAATGAAACAGAGATATAGTTAGTTTCTTAGTAATTACCAAATACTTTATTTCCAGCTTTATTGGAAGCACTGCTGATTCTCCAGGGGCAACTACATCCCTGCTTTGTTTTCCATGACTTAGAAAAATATCCTCAAACATCAAAATATATTTATACTTTGGCAATACCCAATACAGAGAACGTGACTCTTTAATGCCAACTACCCTCCAGATAAAATCCTATAAACATAAATTTTCTTTTCCTCAGGGCTTCAAACACATCTGGATTTCACCAGGTGTTGCAAGATGGCTTTGTTGCTGCATCAGAATTAATACCTTTGTAGTCACTTTTAGCTTTGGCATGGACCAAGTGCTACTTCATCACAGAACTTGAGGCACAATATGAACTGTTCTGTTTTTGTAGTATGGCTCGTTAGGGTTCAAAACATAAGCACAGGAAGACTGGCCCACACATTCATATTCTCACATTTATGTTGTACTGAAATGGTAGACATTTCAAAGTAGCTAAGCCAAAGTATACCTATCCAAGCTGCTACTAATGAAAGTAGAAAGCCAAGTAGCATGATACAGTATACAAAAAAAAAAGTGTAGAAAAAAAGATAACTTGTAACTTCTATATACCTGGGCTCAGAAGAGTTGCATGATTTATCTAAATACTTAAGACCATGAATACTAATTCTATTCATGAATTTACAAGTTCTTCTTTTACCTGAGGTCTGAGCAAACTAAATGTAAAGAAAGTTGCTTTTGCTATGATATGAATATACTTTATCCTTCTTCTAATTCTTTCCTCTCTTATTGTCATAAGAATGTTATTTATGGAAGAATTGTTTGACTCTATCTTAGGAATAGAAGGGAAGAAAATGTAGAAAAGGTGATAAAAGGTTGGCAAAAGTGAATGTGAGTGATGTCAAGACAATTATTTTGCTCTTATGAGAAGTCTGCAAAGCAACTGACAAGAAGTATTTAATCTTCCTTTCTAATATGAATTTCTCACTATGACTTATTGCATTTCTGCTTTATGAATTCTCTTTCTTGTAATTTCTTAAGATATGTGATTATTACCTTCTAGAATAAATATCTTTCATCCGTGGAATACACAAAATATATCACGATGTACTTTGGGTCAGATTATTGATTAAAAATAAAAGGTAACTACAGTTAGAGCTTGGAATTTATATTTATATTTATTTAGTCTTTGAGAAAATTATAGCTCTTTTCTATATTTTTGTACTTCTACAAGCAGAAAAAGTAGTGAGTTGAACTACCTAATCTGTTTGGACACAAAAGAGCTTATACAGTGTTGTGTTATAATTGCTTTTCTGGGCCCCTCCCCATCCCAGCCTTCCCCTCACCACTTACCCACAGTTAATCTAGTTTAAATAGCAACATGTCAAACATGTCTGCTAATCAGCTGGCTTAGTATCCCATGGAGATTTCTGCAGTTTTAAGCACTACATTTCACTATGTAAGGATTTTTCCCAAATATTGACTTTTGGTTTTCAAGGTTACTGATGATGTGTTCCAGCACATTAATCATTCTAACCACCGCAACAAAGAAGCTCATTAAAAAGACAAATACATTTATCAAGCAAATCATCAAGAAGATTATATACTTTCCACCCATAATAGATTATAGCTGAATAAATGACTTGAGTATTTTATAATTAAACATGCAGAACCCTTAGTACACTAATACTCAGATCCTTCATTTTAGAATAACATGGTTTAGGTTTTATAATGCATAATTAACATAGCACAATTTAGTTGCAATTATATGAGTTAAAATAGGAATAGTGCTGTGAGTATACAAACTCAATAAAGTTTTAATATTGTGATCAAGCCTGAATACAAGGACAATAGAAACTGAAATCACAGAAGTTCAAGATTTCTGCAGATCAAAATGAAATGTACTATAGAGTTTCAGAATCTAACAAATACATAGTTTCTGGCTTAGGAATAAAGCTCCAGGTAGAAGAGACACAGCTAACCAGTCCTTTGCCCCCAGGCTTCACTGAAGCTTGAATTATTATTTCATTTGTCAGCCAAAATAATACTTTAAAGGTTTAGGAAAGGCCTAAGGGGCCAGTTTTCTCCCAGGGTCCAATCTCATCTCTTGTTCTATCTCTTACCCATCTACCTCACACAAATCTGACTTTTGCTCTGGAAAGTTTGCTTTCCTGTCTCCAGGTCTCCAAATTAATGGTCACAGATCACCTTGAATTGCAGCCCTCAGGCAGGAAAGATCTCACAGCAATTTTATATTTCATTATTTTTCAGGTTTTAGTTTCAAAGTAAAGTACGCTGCTTTCTAGTAGAGCCCCACTAAAACATGCGCAAAATAGCTAACATGCTCAATTATCCTCAAAAACACGACTGTCAAATCTCCCAGCACCACTCTTCTGAATGGAAAGGCTAATAGGCTATGGGTTCATTAAAACTTATGTGACCATCTAACAAACTTTCTAACTTCAGTGACTGGTGTCAGAGGAAAACGTGCACCAAAGTTAAGGGAACAAGAGAGAATATATTGAAAGCTATTGCAATGGAGAAGAAAGAGTAAGTAGATTGAAGTTTGACAGTTAGGCAAAAAAGATAAGGTGCGATTTTAGAGTTAGTGCTGGATGGTGGAAAATGTTTGTCATATGTTATCTCTGTGTGATAACTACTCTTACCTAAGGGAAGAATACACTTTCTACATCTCTATGGTAAGAGGTTTCATTGGTTAGGCTCAGGTTGTTATGTTTGCTCCACCTCATATTATGTAAAACAATGATTTTTCTTAAAGTAGACTATGTCTTTCCCTGTGTTTATTCACTTTACAAGAAGTGTTGGATTCTGTTTGGAGAATGGTAGATTACTCTGCACATGTGAATGTAATGTAATTATCTGTCTTTCACATGCACACAACACAGACTGATAAATGACTTATTCCTTAGGCAGGATTCTACAAATTGATTGAGATGAATTGAAAGTCTAGAGACTCATAGATGAGGTTGATAACATCCTATCAAAAATTCTAAGAATTTATTGGATGTATTGGAATAAAAAAGATGTTGCTCACTCATTTAGGTACCATAAAGGTGTAGAAAACTGGCCTTTTAGTGGTGATGGTTGTTACCAACCTGTCATCTGGACTATCAGGTGCATGTCAAAGAATCCCGATTGTCACAAGGGCTTAAGCTCAGTCCTCACTTATTGATATTACATAGCTACTGTCATCCTGTTCTCCTGTTTATCCATTTGAACCTGGTGCCCATGTTTCTGTGGGTCGGTGGGCTTTGAGAAGCATCTGGGTACCTGGTTGAGTACAGGCTTTGAACTCCGGAGAACCTCAGAGATTGTATGAGTTTGGCCATACTCCTGGGCCCCTGGCTCCTTTTACATAGCTACAGCCTCCAACATGCCCCCCCCCCACAGAGAGGTCTGTGGCCATTGGTCACATAGGAACAGCGCCACAGACCCTCCCACATGTAGATAAGGTCTCCCCAAGCTCTCAGACCAAGCCAATCGGAGGTACCTGCTGACAGACCCTGACTCACCCCAAAACTGTATATAAAAATCCTATTGGAAGAAATAAAGGTGTGTGAGCATTACTTCGTGTGAGAGCTTCTGTCATAAGAGTTGTAACACTGCCACTTGGAAAGAGATCTGCTCTTCCAAAACGCCTTCAAAAGCTTCCCCGCACTCCTTGCTGGCTAGTCAGCCTCTCTCCATCTCAGCCCGGTTGGGCTCAGTGCAGAACAATCAGTGCAGCATTGGCAACAGTGGAGACGGGGTAGAGGCAGCAGAGGCAGCAGAGGCAGCAGAGGCATCAAAGGCAGCAGAGACAATTCCCACTCCCTGCTCTTACTCTCTCACCTTTGCCTGAACCTTCGCACCTGGCTAGGCCAGAAATCTTCTTCGTAGGAGATCCCTGGTACACAGGTCCACAAGTTTCTGCCTGCTCCTTCATCTGGACCAGGTCTTCTTGACCAGATGTGAAGGGATCACAGAGCTCATACTGGCAAGTAAGATTCAAGTAAAAGAACTTGTATTCTTTTCAGTCAACATGACCAAAGAAAGTGGTAACATCTGGCAAACATTTGCAACAGAAACCACCCTACATTGTGAATTTCCTGTTATTCAATATATTCTGACATTGTGGAGAGACACAGACTTGTAGGTTCCTTTACCTTTCCTTCAACAGAGACTGAGGGATAAAAGGACTATGTTATTTAAGCCTATATTTGGAAGGAATCAATCCAAGTTTCTTAAGAAAGATATTCCTGGCATGCAAAGCTGCAAGGAAACTTGAAAATACCTACATATCAAAGGGGCTGAAAAAAATGGCAAGTCTTTTAGTACAGGATCTTTCTCTATGGTATGGACCTTGACAAGTTGGTTATGCTAGTTGGTTAGCAAATTTCAGATATCTACCTCTCTTTACTTCCTCAGCAGTGAGATAATAAACACAAGACACCATGCTTGGCATTTTAAGTGTGTGTTGGCGGATCAACTCCAGTCCTTCTGCATTCAAAGCATATCCTATCTCATCTCATCTCATCTCATCTCATCTCATCTCATCTCATCTCATCTCATCTCTTCTGGCTATTTCCTCAACTTCCAGTTGATTGATTCTGTACCCCATTGTTAGCCTTAAATCCACAGGAGAGCTTAGAGTGGCCTTAAACCTAGTAAACTTTCTGCCATAGCATCCCAAGTGTTAAAATTGTAGGCTTAAGCAATCTCACCCAGCTTAAGTTGGTTTAAGTAATGAGTTGACCTAGATCTAAAGGTATAATTGACTGAAGATTCTATATATTTAGATTGAGTGAAGTAAGAGATAGCATCATTCTTGGGCTGAGATCTACATGATAAAAAAAAAAAAAAAACACACAATAAACAAGCCAAAAGAAGAAAAGGGATCTATGCTCACAGCTCCTGGTTTCTTGCTGCTATTGTGAATGTAAAGGTATCCAAAATAAAGTCAACTCACTAACTTTTGCTTCTAATTAGACCACTTTTTAAATTTATTCTTTAATCTTTTACAGTCCAAACTTTATCCCTCTCTCAGTCCACCCACCAAATGTTCCACATCCCACACCTCCTCCCTCAGTCTTGAAGAGGATGCCTCCATTCCCACAGAACACACTAATAGTGTAGCAGAAGTATATTTTAAACTCATGTGCTCAGTCACTACTTATTTAATGTCACTGAGTGATTTGTTACACTACCATTCCATTTCTGTATTTTTGGCATTTGTTTCTGAGATATGATCTTATAAAGCCTAGGCTGGCCAGGAACTCACTGTGTAGCCAAGCATGACCTTGAGCTTCTTACCATCTTATTCCTGTATCTAAAATGCTAGGGACATAGGCATGTGCCCATCTTATTCTACTTTTAAAATAGAACCTAACATGTCTCTCTGGTATAGTGCCAACAGTGTTAAAAACATAATCATTTTAATGCCCTGGCACAGCCTGGTATCATGGAAGATATTCATTCAAAGACATTGTGTTTCCTACTCTTTCCATTGGCTGTCTCAATGGATAAAGTTCTTTTTTTTTTTTGTAGAGTCCCAGGAACTTTATCATCCTAACTACCTTTTTTACTTTGGTAAAGTAAACAGAATTTGTTGCCTGAGCTCCAGAACACTCCATGTTTTCTCTGAGGATCATCCTATTCTTTCGCTTTTTCTAAAGATCCTCTATCTGCACCTTGAGCCTGAGAAGTCCAAGGTGCTATTGTGGACTATAATTTATCTTTGCTAAGGATCAAAATGCAGCAATTATTGATTCAACTAGGGTCTTTCAGGATTTAACCAGACTTGAAATGGTTCTTTTCTTAACAGTTTGTGCAATCTAGGTGAATCTCTACATATCCAAGTTTGCCTTTAATACATTATAAAGAAAATATATCAATCTTATAGTCTATGATCAAATTTAAAAGAGATATCCTAGGTTTTATACAGCTACTAATCCACGAGATCTTGAGTAATTGCTACTGTGTACTAGATATTATATACTCTTTAACTGTTTTATATGACAATCAACCAAAAAGGTTGTATAATTTTTTTAAAAAACCAAAACAAAAACAAAACTATTAGAAAATCTCATTTCAGTCTTATGTGCAAAATCTCCTTAGAGAATTTTGTCAATGAAGAGAATTGTTATATCAAATTTAATAATTTCTCCTAAATATTTCTTAAATTAGATAGTTGTGAATAAAATGGATTAGGGGTACCTCACTGATGCTTTTCAAAGAACAAATCATTTCACCTGATCTGTTGGAAAACAGAATTCATTAAAAACTGTAATGCTTGTTAGGAATTAATCCTTAAATTCATTAAACTGAGAGGCACAGAGGCCTTCTTTCCAAAATAATGATCCTAATTCTTATGGAGGTTCATAACAACTTGTGAAATAAGAGAGCAATTGGTTGAAAAATTTACCTATGACTTTTATTACTAGAGATTGGAGGACATGATTTTAAGCAATATTAGCTAATTGGCTGTGTTTACAAGAACATTTAAATGAGGCCGATTTAAACTTTACCCTGAAATAAAGGTTACATTAGAGGAGGACAGGATTCTCCTTTAAGGTAGCAAGCATTACAGATCGTGACAAAGTGAGGCTCCACTTTTCCGATGCTACTGTCTCTGTGGAAAAGAGTTGCCATGGTAGCAAAGGCGTCATCTCAAAGAGGATATCTACTCTGAAGAAGGAAGCAAAAAGCAACATAATACTTGCCAAGGTCATTCTTACAAAAATCTACTGGGTCATGTTTCTGGAGTAATGAAAGTTGGGTGGGTGAGAGGCTAAATGACATCTAGGATGAGCCTCTCTTTATTATAAATTCACTCTTTAAGAGTTGCACAATACACGTTCTCCTTCACCACATTGGCCCAAAGATATGTCCTTACATGTCACCTTTTCTAGAAAGACACACATGTGAGGTACAATTCTGAGATCAAGCTAATATAAACAAAATTTTTTTTGAAAGAGAATTGCTCACGGACATTAAATTAAAACGATGGTTAGATAAATTGTCCTCATTTTAAATTTCTTTATTTAGATTTTTATAATTTATTTTTTATTTTAATTGGACATGTCTCTCCTGTTTTTATTCATTGTAATAGTTTCTATTCATGGTAATTTTACTGGCTTTCTGTTAATTTTAGTGATTGAAATTTTCTTTTTATTTCTCTTAAATAAAAGATCGAGTTGATTTTCAGGATGTATTAAATTGATTATGATAAAGACTAGATGTAGACATTAGAATAATTATAAAGTTAGGACAACTTAAAAAAAAAACAAAGAAATGGAGCAGTTAATATTTCAGCGTAGCAAGAATCATCATATCTCCTCCCTTGGAATAGCAACCAGAACAATCAAACATGTATTATAGTCACAAATGAGGTTGCTGATATTCTTCTATAAATTCATTTTTCTCCAGGTATAAACTAATGCCAAGAAAAGTGGAACAGGTTTAAAAGACTTGAGTCATGCATCCAGAGCCACATATGTTATCAGAGTCCATTGTTCTGATCTGAGCTTTTCTGCAAAAAGATCTTGGGAAAGATCCACCGTTAGGTGGTGGCAGATGTTATAGCAGCTGTACTCATGCTTTCAAGTGCATCCTTTGCAATCCAGCCTGATGCCATTGAAAGCAGCATTTATAGTGGAGGATGCCACAGCTGAGGCTACAGAGACCTTCCAGGGATAGAGGTTGTTGAAGAATCTAAATGGCTCCAAAAGACCATGAAGCTGGGCTGATGAAAATCCAACCACAATCCCCTCTCTACTCTTGTGCCAGGTGGAAAGAAAGACGAGGGAAAAAGAGGTGCCAGCTGCTGCTCTTGGGGTTAGGATGAATTTAATTCAGCAATGAATATTCTTTGGTACTATTTTTCTCCAAAATATCATAAGCTTCCCATACCTGCTCATTCACAGGCAAATCTCTAAAGTCAACATTCATCCAATAAGCTAATATTTATTGAGCTTCTGGTATAACCAGGATTATGAAGTCCTAGGGAATTCAGCAATAAATAGGAAAATACTTTTCCTTTCAGGGAACTGAATTCTATGAGAAATATAACATATACAAGTAAAAGACACTTTGTCATCATTGAGGGCTTTGGCATACATAGTGAACAATGAGGACACATAAGACAGACTGCTTCTCATACTGGAACAATGTGAAAGAAAAATATATCCATCTGAAAAGATTGAGATACTCTTTTCTGGGAATAATGGGCACTAAAAAGCTTAAATGCATGAAAGAACCATGTCTTTTATAAGCAGGTAAATATTGGAAGCAAACAGTCTGCCTTTTTATCTGAAAATAACTCTTCCCAACATGTGTTGGCAATGCGGATAAGATGCAGTTCATCTGAGGTATAAAGTCTAAAGATTAGTACCGATGACCAAGAGTAGGTCTTCCCAATCCCGATAATGGTAATAAAATAATAATGGCTGAAGTTGGCAATTTTGAGCTTCATACCTCCTAAATACTTGTGATCACAATGAAAAGACAGTCTCCATTGCTTCAACCACCCATTCAGGGGACACTCTCTGACTGCGTTACTTAAGGTCTGCACTGTCTATGAGTGAGAGAGTCATGGCTTATTGCTGTTATTATGAGACAGAATGTAATGAGTACATCATCTAGATTTGCAAAACCCATACAAATCAAGGGGGAAAAAGCCACAGCTACTGTCACAGCTAGGAATTTCAATTCTTTCTATTTATCTCTCTCCAAATTTTCCTCTTGAGTTTCCCACTTCTTTACAGTCAGGCTGATTTATGGGCTTTCAGACAGCAATCTTACTGCTCCAGACTTTGGCTTCCTGCTATCTTGAAGTTTTTAACAACTTTAATCTTGAGTCTATTTTGGGTAGAACAATTAAATAAGTCTTAGGAAACCAGAATCTATGATAAAATGTGATGCAACTTGTGTCCCCTTTCCCCCAAGGCATCTTGAGTAAGGTTTCTCAGATGTCCACTTCTAGAGGCTGAGCAGGGAACACTTCCACCAAATACTGTCTTTAGAGCGTTAGGCTAGAGTATCAGGAGTGCCAACCTGAGAGCCCACAATCTTGACACATGTGTCGGAGTGGGACCTTCATGGCAAGGAAGGTTCTGTATACATCTTTGTACACATGTAGGTTTCTTTGTGCCTAGGGGGATGTCAAATAACTGAAATACATTCTAGCAAGAAATAGAACACGTGAATAAAGGTAAATGCTCTCTGAATAAAAGATAATGCATTTTATTTGGACTTGCATACAACAAACTATGTGAATGCAAGTGGCTCTATTGAGAGCTAAAAGTGAACTTGTCTCCTAGAGCAAGATGGTGATTGTGAACTTGATATAGTCCTGACACTCTCCATTGGTTCTTGCATTGAGATGGAATAGTAGCAAGATTGCTTTATTTCTCCTTGTCTCTCTCATTTTTTGAAATTTAATTTTGACTTTCATGGCTGTAGTGTGGAGTATAGGTGAGCTAAGAATATTTTCCAAAAAGTTACAGCTTGAGATAAAAAAAAATAAATAAATAAAGATCAATTGAAGGGCGGGCTAAGGTGGTATAATACAGCACAAAGAAAAAACAGGGGGAGGCTGTAAGTCCTGACCAAGAAAATTACATAACAGAAATCCACTCTGAAATTCAAGTTTTAAATTACACTGTACAGAAAGATCATAATCTTCCTTTGGCCTTCTAATCATTCTGGTACTTACTGAATTGGTGGTATTGCTTTATATGGTGTCACCTAAGTTTTCTATATTATGACACAGCAATTAACACAGTTGAATAAAAAACTGGTTTGGAAAAACAATTTGCACATTTTAATTAATTTTTTAAACACTTTCTGTTTTGCAAATTATAATTTTGGCCTTTAAGATACTAGTGGGATATTTTATAGATGGAATTAAAACATTGTTCATGAGACAAAGACACGACTGGGAACAAAGCTATAAGTAAGAATTCATCGTTGTCTTTATAGACAAGTCAGTTGCCAGGATGACAGAGGATCTCTAAAAAGTGTTTTATCAGTTGGTTGATTCTGTGTGAAAAAACACTACTGATGCAACGTAATGAGCTATCTTCAGATGTGAAATTCAGAAGCAGGGATGTGCTATACTTTGTAAACAGAATAAGTGAATCATTAGAAAGATTGCATAGATCAAATCTAGATATCCTAATAAGAGAAAAAAGTTTAATTTGAAAATGATGTTTTACACAATTGAGAAAATCAGTTAGCAACAGCATGTTTTAAGTTAATTTGATCTCTCATAATACAAAAAGTAGATCTTAGGTCTTTAAAATAGTTGTATTGAGTCAAATATCTCTTAAATTTCTTTCAGTTTATAAAAATTGCATAATGCAATGTTAATTTCTGTGTAGCATAAATACACAATTATTTCCATCATTTTCACATGAATGTCTTATTTACATTTTTTAAGCAATAAAAATATACAAGCCCATTAACTCACTAGTTTAAGAAAATCCTAACACCATTTTTCTTTTTTTCCTATATATATTTTCTTTTACTTCTTTTGTTCATTTTGCTTCTTTTCTTTCAAAAGGTAGGTTTCAAAGGTATTGCAAATACTGGGAAGTCCTTAATGAAGTCACAAAGTTGTACACTGTTATCAATAGAGCTGTTCCCTGTTCTTGAGTGTGAAACAGATGAAGAACAGTAGAATCAGCATATAGTGTGTACTTCCACTTTCAAATTTTCAGGGAGCACATTGCCAAGGATAGTTTAGGATCCAGTGTTGTAGCCAAGTTCCAAAGACTGTCTTTGTTCCTTCTGAATTATACATTGGCTTCCCAAGCTTTCTTGAAATTGAGTGATTAGTACTGCCTATTTTGTGATATAAACAATGTAATGTTATGACTTACAATCTTTGTAATCTCCAGAACCACTTTTAAGTAGATATTAGATGCCAGGCTCATCAAAGTGACATGAATAGAAGAATGACAGCCTTTGGCCTCTATACAAGATTATGATGATGGCATGGATTCAGAAATAAAATACAGGAAACTATAATCATTAGAAAAGAAGTAGCTGGGATGATACTGAAAAATCAGAAGACAGGAAAGATGACTATCCTATGTGTTAGAAAAGCAGAGATTCCAGAATGAAAATTTAAAACCAATATAAATAAAAATATGAGTCTGTACTTGCTAGAAGATATATATATATATATGAAGCAATTTGTATTGGGCTTTAAAAAATAAGAATATTAGGCCTCAGTAAAACTATGGAAAATTTTATATATATACACACACACACATACACACACACACACACACACACACACACACATATATATATGTATGTGTGTATGTGTATATATATATGTATATATATATAAAATATATATATAAAGTAAAATTTCAAGTTTTATCTTAGAAAATATTGTGAAAAGTTATTATTTCAATGAACTCTCTTTGAAGATATAAGTTTAGTCAATCCTGTGTAAACTACTGAGTACCTACTATGTTTTCATTATTGCTTTTTGTGTAAAGAGAATCACGAATCATGGAGAAAACACAAACATGACGTTTGTGTGACAACATGCCCAGAAATAGATGTGTATGTGGACACACAAGAAATGATCATGTATCTTTGATCACTTGCAAATACTGGTTTCAACCTCATTTATTTAAAATAAACTAATTTATAGAGCACGCCTTATTTCCTCATGACTAGTTATATTGGCTTGTAAAAGATAATTTGAAAAGCTCATTTACCATCGTTACAATGCCATAGACTTTGCTAAGTAAATTTACTTAGTGAATGGACTGAATAATTTTATAGGGTGGAAGAATTTTCTTAACTTATAGTGTTCCAAGTTAAGGTGGGATAGTATCCACTTCCCTTAAGCTCTAACAGGTTCGCAAAGTGTCCTTAAGTGGTTAATTCTAATAAAAGGCAAGATTATAAACCAAAGTTAATTCTACTTTTCATTTTCTCTTATACCTAAATGTTATTTTTTATTAAAATTACCTTTAGGCCTTTTCAGTTAGTAAAATAAAACTATAAATCATACATTCTATTTGAAATTCTTCTAATCCCCTAGGAAAAATCAATGCATCAAAATTAAATTTCAAAATTGCATTAACAGCATCTTTGAGGCTAGATATTCTAATAGTGTCTGGGTAGAAACTAAATAATAGAGTTATTTTATGAAGACAGTACAATTAGTTTTAATACCTCTTACTTTATAGGATACAGCAACAACAAAAGATTAAGTCTGGTATAAAGATTTAGTTAGAAAATAGAGATATGCATCTCTATTTTCCCATAACACCGCTTGAATTAATTTTCACCTTGATTTTGCTGTTAACCTTCAGAATCTGGATTAAAATATAGGTCTTAACAATTTGATTATTTTAATATACCTAAATTGTAAACAAAAAGTATTTAATTAGAGAAATTGAGCTTTCTAGCAGAGACATCAAAGTGGTATTTAAAGATTGGAGATTCAGAAAGAATGAATACAATTGTATTTATTTTAAAAACAATTAGAGCCTTCATAAAAAAAAATAAAAACAAAGGGTATCAATGTCAACTCATTTGAACTATTCTCATGTGATGTTCTTTTGGCCGTAATATATTTCTTTATTTATTTTCCTTATTTTTGGCAATTACTCCCTTGAGATATTTTGACGCTTGTTATTATTTATACTGCAAAATCAGAAATAGACATTTGATATATCAAGTGGTGCATATTTGTATGTTTACAGGTTCTCAAAGAAGGAAAGTAGATATGTATTAAAGGTGGAGATATAGTCATGGTCTCACTGTCAGAACCAAACAACTTTTCTGTACCTAGATATAAAAATGTTGTCATGATCTTAACCCAGTTAAAGACTGTCTTGTGACAAAGGAGATTATTATAATGAAGCTAGAGAAATCTTATTTCTCAGTTAATATATGTCAGAGGTTACAAAGTAAATAGCTAATATATGTTAAGTTTTCTTAATTCAAATTGTACTTTTTATACTTACCAGAATCAAAGACACTTAAGTAGAGAACTCCTGCCAATCTACCAACCTAGAAGTTACGTCAGTGTAATTAACTTTTGTACATTGTTGTCTGAGTTTTGAAAGTCTGTCCTGTAAATTATCAAATATGTAACTATGTATTTCTTTTTTATTTTTAATCCTTATAGTTGGCTTTTCTGTGAAAGAACTAAGAGTGAATTACCTCTGATCAAGAATGTAAACACCTCAAAAATAATGGATAACAAAACAAGCCAAGCACAGTGTCGCACACTTAAAATCTTAGTACCTAGAAAGTAGAGGCAGGAGGAGCATCATGGGTTTGATGTCACTCTGGAATACATACTGAGTTCCAGACCACCCTGGGCTATAGAATAAGACATTCTTTGAAACCTATTCCAGCATTTGTATTATCTCACAATAACATTATTATACAGAAAGTATTACTATTCTGACTTTATAAGTGAGGAAATAGAAGCTTACTGATACTAAGAAATATTCCTCAAATCACATAGTTTATAGTATAGTTTATCTATAAAAAATGAGAAGCCATATCATTAACCATGACAATACACAGTTTTTATAGTGCTTCACCACCAAGTAATCCTGAAAATCATTCTGTCTGAAGTATTAGGTCTGAGGATAGTGAACCTCTCAGGTCCATGATTATGGCAGAGTCTGCACTTTATTTTGCTATGAGGCAACAACAAGAATTTGTTGTTCTTTCTTCTACCTCTGAACACAAGCAAGTTAAATTTTTAGAAAAGAGCATGACAAATAACTGAATGTGATCTGGATCAATAAAGCAGGCTGCCATAAAGCAGCCTCAGGCTCCAGAATTTCTGCTAACATATCAGCATCTAATGTCGGGCTGTTATTTGAAGAATAAAAGTCAGACTGATATCTAGAAAGTAATTTTCTTTTTCATATTTCAGTGATTGAATTTGGGTCGGTTTTCTAAGTTGTTTAATAAGAAAAACAAAATGTTCTTACTCACATTTCTGGTATAGAACTTGCTACAACTCCGTGACTGTATCAAAAGGAAATCACTAGTTAACAGCAATCATAAGTTTACATGTTACAGAAGTATTAAAAATGACTCTATCTAAACATTTAATAATTTTAACTTATATGTGTATAGATATATGTATATGCACATACCCGTATGAGTAAATAATATCTTCACATATCTATATATCAGTTACTTTGAAAGCTACACTAAAAAGTAAACAATTAGGTTGCTTAAATATCTAAAAATATTAAAGATATTTTAAGGGTAGATTTCTAGTGATATGAAAATCTGAAAGTACATTCTGTGTAAGTTTTCTTTCTCACTAAATAGCAGCACATAACAGTCAAAAAAGGAGCTAAATTCTTATCTGCTGGATTCTTGTGCTTCCTGCACAAACACAGGAACATCCGATGTCTCCATTTTTCCTACAGGAAAAAGTTTCTCCATACTTCAGAGCATATCAATTTCTGAGAGATATGAGATTTTTACTGGTAATATTTCTGTTTCTTTGCACATGGACTAGCAAAATGGATGCTGTAGATGTTGTGCAGGGAACAAACTGGAAATCTTTTCAGTTAGTTTTAATTAAGACCAATCAAAGTTATATACAAGAATTGTATATGCTTTTCTCACTGAATGAATCCATGATCAGGAGAACAATACTACTTTCCAGAGGGCATGTGATACTGTTTTGCATTTAAGGTATACTCTTATAACCTCTGCTATATTCTGCTGGCTTGTAATATTATGGACATCCCAAAGATTGTTGGTTTCACAGCTAGCTAGCTAAGCTTTTGATATTGAATATATATATACACATATATATGTGTGTGTGTGTGTGTGTGTGTGTATACATATATACATATATACATATATACATATATACATATATACATATATACA
>JANHMN010000009.1:46767253-46791461 GCA_030674055.1 Rhabdomys pumilio | reverse complement strand
TCTCTCTCTCTCTCTCTCTCTCTCTCTCTCTCTCTCTCTCTCTCTCTTTCTCTCTCTGGTATGGTCTCACTATGCAGCTATGCATCCCAGAGAGAACTCAAACCCAAGATTCTCCTGCTTCAGACTTGTAATTGTTATGTTTCTGGCATATACACTCATGCCAGTTTGACCTGCCTTAAGAAATTAAACAGAGTATTAGTAAGAAAATAAGAAACAAGCATGTTTTCCTCATGTTTTGTGTTTCAGTGAAACTGTGTTCTTGCTTACCCTCTGCCTGGGTGAGTTTCAACACAGAAGATCAGTGTCTTGGGCTCCCTTCTCCATTTCTGAGAGCTGGTCACCCAACTGAAATGCTATGCTTTGGCTGCTTCTCTTCAACATACCATGGTCAATGCTAAATCTTCTTGGACTATCTAAACCCAAGAGACATTTAGGCCAGTACAGCTATTGGCAGCAGGTCTGACATCTTGATTACCATTTGCTAATTCCTATAGACCTTCAGTTGGTCTTGGCTTTTAGATTTGTTGTAAGAGTAGACAGATATTTATTAATTCTCTAAAAACCAACATAGTACCAAGAGATAAATGCTACTTCAAAGCTATTAAACAAAGAATCAAAGTGTTACATGACCTAATGCAGGAAGTCACCCCGTTGCCATCAGAGTAGAGGCAGGCTGCATCATCTTCAGGTTAATATAGAGGGAAGACTAATGATTTTCCATAATATAAAACTTTAGGCTGATGAAATACACAATATAAATTCAGTCACATAAATGTCATTTTAATTTTAAAATATCTATTATTTATTTTACATATACAGGTATTTGATTGCATGCATGTCTGCAATGATTTTTACCTGTTGGTGACAGAGGCTAGAAGAGGACACTGCATCCTCAGAGTCTAGAGGAACATATACCTGTAAGCTATGAGGTGTTCCTGGATATATAACTTGGGTCCTCTAGAAGAACAATTATATACTTAATTGCTGCACCATCTCTCTGTCTTCTCATTTTAACCTCAAAAAATTCCCACTTGATTATTCTTATTTTATACTTAAGAAACTGTTAATTATATGAGTGTACCTTTAAAAGCAAAGCATGTTCAGAGAACATCAACTTCACTTTATGCAGGCTTACATTGTACCTGCTAAAAAAGAAAGCTAAAACCAGCATGGCAAGATAATAAAGCAAAGACATTTTAATTGGCATGCATCAGATTAAATAAAGCTACATCTTGTAGATAACCACTGATAAAAGAGTAAGAGTTTAGATTCAAGTAGGGAGTGATGAAAAATCAGCCTCTTGAAGCACCAGAAAAACACATTATATGCTGCTTAGATGACTCAGTGAGTGACAATGTTTGCTTCTCAAACCTAACAATGGGATTAATTGTGATCCCATTGTAGAAGCAGAGCCCTGACTTTTGAGTATTGTCCTCTAGAGTGGTTTGAATAAGATTGCCCCCATAGAGTCATGTACTTAAACTTCTTCCCAGTTGGTAGACTTGTAGGAAGTATTAGGAGTTACATTCTTTTTGGAGGTTTCAAAAGCCATATCAGGCCTAGTGTCCCTCATGCTTGCTCTCTGCCTGCTGCCCCTGGATCATGATGTAAAGTTCTCAGGTACTACTCCAGCACCATCATTGCCTGAATTCTGCTATGCTCTATGCCATGATGATATTGAACTGTAAGCAAGCCCTCAAATACTTTCTTTTATCAGAGTTGTCTTGGCTATTTTGTCTCTTCATAGCAATCGAAATTCTAATATATCATCTTACCTCCATATTTACCCACCTCCTTTGTGTCTGTGTCTGTCTATCTGTTTGTCTGTCTGTCCGTCTATTTCTCCCTCTCCCTCTCTCCTTATCTCTTTATCTCCTGCATCCAAATGCATGTGTGTGCACACTTTCATACAGACACATAGACACACACACACACACACACACACACACACACATGCACTTACACACACACAAATGCACATGTGATGATTTTCAGAAAAACAGTAACAGTCAGACTGCTGAAACTTTAATAAATGAAGAGAATATCCAAGAATAAAAGGTCTATCAATATAACAGTAGGCAGTAGATTAAAAGAATCTCTGATCTCCTCCTGCTCAGAGGAGAAAGAGGGAGAGGGCAAGGATTGTTCAAGAGGTGACTGGGAAGGAGCACTGAGTGGGATTTAAAGCAAATAATTAAAAAATAAAGTTCGATTTTAATAAAACCTCTTATAATCTTGAGCTGCTCATGAATCTCTGGAAACAGGTCTGAATGTGAACATTCTTTACCGTTTTTATAACCACACCACTATTGATAATTTGAGATGCATAATACATTGTTGTGGAGGGCTGTAATTACATAGTGTGAGGTTTAGAATCATATTTGGATTCTATCCATTGAAGGTCATTAATAGACTTCCCATCCAGTTCTTAGTTGTGTCATCTGAGTACTGTGTCTAGAGATAGAAAACTATGTCCTGCAGGACAAAAATCACATGGCACTAAAATTAATTGCTTTCTGTCTGGCAATTGGATTCCTAAATCTGTGGCAGAGCAATTTTAGCATTTTCCCACTAGGAAACATGGAGAGTAATTAAGTAGCATTTCTTGTAAAACAAGAAACTACCTACTGCTAGAAATGTATAAATGTGTATCATACTATAAAAATTCAATGAAATTGTGCACTAATTACTACTGTGTGAGAGAATACACCTTAACATAGTATGAGACCCATAAAACATAGATATCCTAAATAATATGATAAAAAACATTTTAGAGGAATACACAGCTGAATTAGAAATATGAAAATTGTCACATACACATATATAATTATATACATGTATATTTTTCAAGTGATAGCTACTTGAAAATGAAATGATTATTATTGTTATGTGCACCTGTGCAGAAATATATATACAGAATCTGCTGAACATTTTTGTTGTTGCTTCTGTGAACATGATATCAGTACTGAAATCACAGACCACATGAAGCTCATGAAGAAGGAAGACCAAAGTGTGGGTGTTTTGGTCCTTTTAGAAAGAGTAACAAAACACTCATGGGAGTAAATATGGAGACAAAGTGTGGGACAGAAACCGAAGGAGGGGTCATACAGAAACTGTTCTACCTGGGTATCCATCCCATGTGCAGTCACCAAAGGCAGACACTGATGTGGATGCCAGGAAGTGAATGCTGACAGGAGCCTGATATAGTTGTCTCCTTAGAGGTCTGCCAGAGACTGATATATACAGAGGCAGATGCTCACAGCTAACCATTGAACTGATGGTTCAATGGAGTTGAATGGAGTTCCCAATGGAGGAGTGAGAGAGAAGACTGAAGGAGCTGAAGGGGTTTGCTGTCCCATAGGGAGAACAACAATACCAACCAACCAGAGTTCCCAGGGTCTAAACCACCAGGCTGGGAGCAAATAGGGAGGGAGCCATAGCTCCAGCTGAATATGTAGGGGAGGATGGCCTTGTCAGGCATAGGTGGGAGAGGAAGCCCTTGTGGATGCTCCAGTGTTGGGGAATTCGAGGGTGGGGAGTTGGAGGTAGGTGGGAGGGTGGGGTTACATCCTCATAGAAGCAGGAGGAGGGGGATGGGATAGGGGGTTTCTGGGTAGGGGAGAATGGGGAAAGGTGATAGATAACATCTGAAATGTTAATAAAATATCCAATAAAAAATAATTAAAAAAAAGAAAAAGCAGCTAGGAAGGTCATCTCTGAAAAATACTAACTTTGAGTAATAAGTGAAGTATAAGGTTTGTGTTTGTTTGTTTGTTTGTTTGTTTCTAGGGGTGGGAATCTGAGGCTTTTGTCTTCTGTGTTAACATATCTAATATTGATACCATCATCATTTATGCCTTGTTTAGGCAGTCATTTCTAGGAGACACAGTCTTGCAACTGATTTCCTGATTCTTTGACTTTTGCCATTTTAGTCTCTGTTTCCTTTTTTGCTTGTTTGTTTGTTATTTTGTTTATTTACATTTCAAGTGTTATCTGCCCTCGGGTTTTCTGCCCCCACAAAACCCTCATTCCACCCTCCTCTCGCTGCCTCCACAAGGATGCTCACCCACCCATCCACCCCCACTCCACTGCCCTATCCTTTCCCTATGCTGGGGCATCAATCCTTCACAGGATCCAGGGCTTCCTCTCCCATTGATGCCAGACAAGGCCATCCTAGGCCAAAGTTATGGGTCCCTCCATGTGTACTCTTTGGTTGGTGGTTTAGTCCCTGGGAGCTCTGGGAATCTGGTTGCTTGATATTATTGTTGCTCCCATGGGGTTGCTAACCCCTTTAGCTCCTTCAGTCTTCAGTCCTTCCCAAACTCTTCCATTTAGGTTCCAGTGCTCAGTCTGATGTTTGGCTGCCAATCTGCATCCATAAGGCTCTGACAGAGCCTCTCAAGAGACACTCCCCTCCCATCCTTTATCCTTAGCCTCAGGTATGTTGTAGATGTTCATGTTGGGGTTGGGCCCATACTGTACCTTGAGGTCTTTGTTCTATTTAGGTGGTTTTCAGTTACAGTCTCTATTTGCTGGGTAGAGAAGCTTCTTTGATAGTAAGGGTTACATATATCTGCTGGTATAATGATGAATTTTGGAATGTAGGTAGGAATTATGCTGGCATTATAAAATGACTGTAGTAGCATTTCTTCAAAGAATCATGACTTTACTAAAATACTGATGACAAATCGGTGTGTGAAAAAAAGATAGAAACCACTTGGCTTACCTGTCTCAGTGTTTAGCACATGTGTATCCACTTTAAAATTACTTTCTTTAATCTGTTTTAATGCATTTCATAATTGAAACTTCAAAACGTTTTTGCCACAACCTAATATATTTTTGTTAAATGTTTTTTTTTTCTCTCAAAATGTACCCTATTCCTTTATGATTAACTTTAGAGGTATTCTCATAACCACCATACACAAGCCTATTTAATGGAGGCTGTGAGGTCAGTTTGGCATTATAGAAACAAGGGGCAGTCAAGATTCAGTTGTAACCAGGATACCTCTAGCAGTTTGCTGGGACTGCCTGCTACAAAACAGCACAGACAGTCTTATAAAAGAGAGAAACTTCTTCCAACAGTTCTACAGTGTCAGATCAAGATGATGAAGTGTGGCTTTTTGTTTGTTTCATTAATTAATTTTGGTTAAGAAATTCTCCTGGGCATATGGGTGGTCTTCCATGGTGCCCCCAGGTCTTTCCTCTGTGCACACACCTCTGGTGTCTTTCTCTACACCCAAATCGCCATCTGTAGTAGGAGCACAGGTAAATGTTCTGCATCCAAACACAGTTGACACTCTAAAGTTCCATAGATTATTCATATAGTACACAGAATTGGAGGAAAATAAATTCAGCCAGTAAGAGGTCTCTGTCTTGTGATTTGGTACATGAAGTCTGCATTCCTGTCTGCCTAAGACCAGATATGGGCACTCATATACTACAGAGATTATGCATATGCAGTATCAGGGGTTTCTTCTGAGATCTGTGACTGCTTCTGATGAGTCTCACAGAATATCTGTAAGAATGAGAGCTACACCTATGCCCCATAGCCCCATTTCTCCAGCAATAGTTCCATTTCTATGGCCAGTGTCTGCCAACAGTGTCTGCCAAATGTCTGTGCTTAACTTGTTTTTCAATTTGGATAATTTATTTATTTACATTTCAAATGTTATCCCCTCTCCCAGTTTCCCCTCTGCAAACCTCCTATCCCTTCTCCCTTCCCCTGCTTCTATAAGGGTGCCGCCCCATCCACCTTCCCACTCCCACCTCACTGCCCTAGCGTTCCTCTACACTGAGGCATCTACTCCTATTGATGCCAGATAGGGCCCCTTCAGCTCTTATAGTCCTCCTCCTAACTACTTTATTGGGGTCCCTGTGCTCAGTCTGATGGTAGACTAAGAGCATCACCAGTCTCTGGCAGAGCCTCTCAGGAGATAGCTATATCAGGCTCCTGTCACCAAGCACTTCTTGGCATCTGCAGTTGTGTCTGGGTTTGATGTCTGTATATAGGATGAATGCCCAGGTCGGGTAGTCTCTGGATGGTCTTTATTCAGTCTCTGTTTCACTCTTTGTCCCTGTATTTCCTTTAGACAAGAGCAAATCTGGGTTAAAACTTTGGAGATGGATGGGTGTCTTGCACAAGTTGATTGACAGAGAAAGACCAAATCCTCTGGGAAACAAATCATCAGCAGTGAGCACTTACACTACCCATATTTTACAGAATGGATTTTTAACTTTTAAAATGAAATGCTGTAATCTATAATTGGTTTTATCGAATTGCAAAAGATAATGCTTTTTTCTAGTATACTTTTTAAAGTTTTTCAGGCCATAACTCTATTTCATGTTCTAAAAATATGCATTAGAATCTTCTAAAGTCAATATCCATTAATGTTATCAGGGTGTTAATCTTTGATTTCCACAAAATGTCCGAATTTTATTTCAATAAAAATATCTAACTTTACTTTATTCTGATGCTGCAGGTCTTCATTCCCGGGACTAAAGAGGCTAAAGCAGGAGGGGCATCATCAATCTTAAATCAGCTTTGACAACTCAGTCAGATCATATGTTAGAAAAAAATCTAGAAAACTATTAATAAAATAATGAAATAAAACAATTAGAGCTACAAACAGATTTCCAGCCTGTGCGTAGAATACTATGTCAGCAATCTAAATCCTTTGGGAGCATCAAGTAAAAGAAATGTGAGTTCAAGGTCAGCCCTTGAATATAGGGAGTTCCTAAGAAGTTTTAAATCACCGTAGGTTTTTGTATAATTCACTTCTCTGGTATTGTAAAAACATAACTACAGCAGAGTGAGTCTCAGCATACTAAAGTAAGTTAAGAGGTCCATGCGTCATGCACAGGGCACAAGTAAGCAGGGATTTCATGTACTTATTTTGTTGGCTAATTTACATAACTCAGAAGCATCATAGTTGAAAGTGTCAACATTTTAACTATCATGCTGACCAGAAAATAAAATGGATTTCTTATTAAACTTGCATTAAAATGGAAATCTTTATGTCAGTGTTCATTAAAAAGGCAAAAGGAAAAAAAAACAATTTGCAAGATTACAATGATGAAAATAGAAGCAGAGAGTGCAAGAAGAGAAGTTGATTGACTGCAGCATTACTGAGCATGACACACATTTTACTTAAATTATTCATTCCATTTCCTAACTAAAACCTGACATCTCCAGAAGCCGATGCAATCATCATTCTAAAGCTGGTGCTTTAATAAAGCCCCAATCAATCTCGAATTTCTCTTATACAATAAATTTTCATCTGAGAATTGCACATCCCAGTGATAGTCTTACACACTTTAATTGGAAATGGAGGAACTACAGTCCTTAAGGAAAAGAGAAGGGGCCAGGAAATGATGAATTGTTCTAACTTTTTAAAGGAAGAGGCACGCTCACATGTGTGTGTGTGTGTTTGTCTGTGTGTGTGTGTATGTGTGTGTGTACCTATGTGTTTATGATAAAGAATTGACTCAGAGCCACACTGTCATGATATGTAAGCATATCAGATATGATATGATAGCAAATATCAATTCAATTTATCCTCACAGTGGTGATGATTAATATGAATTGAAAACTAAAGGAAATCATGTGAACATTTGATATAATTGTTGACCTTCACTGAAAAAAAGAATATACTAGCTGAATAAAAATTTTATTGTATTGCAGCATTACTCATTTCAAATAAACTTAGAAACCACAGTTAGAATCTTGCCGGGCGGTGGTGACACACGCCTTTAATCCCAGCACTTGGGAGGCAGAGGCAGGCAGATTTCTGAGTTCGAGGCCAGCCTGGTCTACATAGTGAGTTCCAGGACAGCCAGGGCTACACAGAAAAACCCTGTCTCGAAAAACCAAAAACAAAATAAATAAATAAATAAATAGATAGATAGATTTTATTTTTATTTGGTACAGACTATGATTAATTAGATTATAAAGACAGTTGTCTTAATGTACAAACCAATCCTGAAATAGTCACAAGTATTTGAAGTATAACATATAAGTTTAATAATAACAGATATCTATTAATTCTAACTATTTAAAATCATTTATCTCTAACATTCTGAGAGTAGGAGGTGTTTTCTTTCTACAGTGAAAAGAGCCTTTACTGATAATCCAGTGTAAAGAGGTTAGCACAGGCAGTATTGATCAGATTCAGGAGGATAGGTGTGTGTGTGTGTGTGTGTGTGTGTGTGTGTGTGTGTATGTATGTGTATGTATGTATGTGTGTGCATGTATGTATGTGTGTATGTATAAGTGTGTATGTATATGTTTGTGCTATAGGTGTGCATGTACGTTTGTGTGTATGTATATGTATGTAATGTGTGTGCATGTATGTATATGTATGTAGTGTGGGGGGGAATGTGTGGGTATATATAACAATAATAACAATGTTAAGGATGGAAAGGCATGAGGAGTTAAAAAAAGAAATGGGAATATAGAAAAATTATGTAATTGCAGATTAGTTAAAATGTTAATAAAAATATTAATTTTTTTTTATTTTTGTTGTTGCAAGTATTTTCTAAATATAAATTATATAAAGTTTGGCAATTTTATATACTCATTCAAAATTTTTTTAGTTTTTAAATTTTCTTTTAGATTTGTGTGTGTGTGTGTGTTTCCTCACATGTGAGCTTGCTTCTGTGGGTATGTGTGTGGTGATGAGAAAGCATCTTTTGGGAGTTGACTCACATTCTACCTCTTGGGTTTTGAATTTGAAGCCAGGCCATTTGCATTGGGCACACATATCTATCCCCACTGACCCTCTGTAGACAACTCATAGTCAGGATTTTACTGAAAACACTGATTTTCTACAGCAGTTAGAGAGAATGAATATCTTTTAAATATTGGCTCTTCTAATCCATGAACACAAAATATATTTTAATTTAGTTTCATTTAATTTACTGCATCACTGTTTTATAATTCTTGGCCCATGGAACTTGAACATATTTTATTAAATATTAATGTATCTAGCATTTTATGGATGTTAGTGCTATTTTAAATACTCATTTATCTTGTATTGTAAGCTGACAGGAAACATAGTAGTATATTGTAAATGTTTTGAGTAAACATTTATTGTTTCTTCTGAGCATGCATACAATTAATTTCTTTATAACATCTCATCAAGTTGCATTGAATTCACCATGTTTAATAGCAAATTTTCTTTCTTTAAATTATAGGAGAAAAGTGACTATTTTATAACAACATATGGATAAATAATGTATCTTTATTTTTTTCTGTGAATATTTTTTGCAGGTTGAATTTTTTTCTTTTTGTCTATTGTTAATTTGTGGCAAGTTTCCTTATACATGGATATGAGTTGATTTATAAAATGGCCCCCACAAAGTCATATATATATGAATACTTGATGCCTTTGTGATATAACTGTTGTGGATTGCTGTTTGTATTTTCTGCTCCCTCAAGGACAAGGGAATAGATCATGTACTCAGGTGATTTCTGGTGAAATCATAATTGGTCAGATAAAGTCTAGAGCCTGTGATTAGGCAATGGAAGGAAAAAGCAGAGCTGAACATTTTAGAGAAGCGAGAGAAGGAGGAAGAAGAGAAGAGACAGAGGACGGAGGGAGAAGAAGATGAAGGAAGGAGATGGAGAAGATGGAGCATAACCATTTGGCCTGGAGAAGTTGCAAGTAGCTAGGGATTTCCTAGCTTCGCAATAGAGTACTGTAGTGTTAATTTTTCCTAATCTAGGAGTGTGACTTATAAATATATTAACTGAGTTGTGGGTTTTTTGCACAGGCATATTGAGGTTAGAGATTTATCTATATAAATCTGGCTGTTATAAATATAAGTCTTTAGTGTTTTCTTTTCATGGGGCTAAAGGGAGCTGAGTGAGACTGGAGCAGACCAGCCATGGATAGCCTGAGGAACAGGAGCCATAGCTCTAAGCATTTACAGGAAAAACTGGTTTGCTCAGCTTAGAGCTAGCCATGGGGGATGGTCCAGACCACTGTTGTTGGCACCTAGCCTGAACTAGCTTGGATTTTTAACTTTCATGCTACATAGAACTATTTGGCAAGGATCACCTGGTATGGCTTTGTTGAAGGAGTTATGCCACTGGGAACTGAGTTTGTGGTTTCAAAGCTCATGAAAAATCCAAGTTAACATTCTGCCTCCTTATTGTATCAAAAAATGTGAGCACTGAGGTATTGCTCAGGTCCACGAATGCCTGTCTTCTGCCATGCTCATCATACACTGTAACCTTGTGAAATAGGCTCGAATAAAGGTTTTCCTTTATAAGGTCATGGTCTTTATCATAGCAATTGAAAAGTAATTAAGACAATTAAGTTTGGGATCATTTTTCTTTCCTGAAACTTTTCTGGTAATATATATCTTCTCATGACATATTAATGGTCCAACAAGTTTGTAGTATGCACAGACTTTGCCTTTTCATCATGTACGTTATCATTGATAATGTGTTGTGTAAATATTTGGTGAGAATCCCTATGTTCATGTTTATGATAGATATTGGCTTATAGTTTTCTTATAGTAAACATGTCTGATTTTGACTTTTAAAATTGAATCATGAATTCTAATTTCAGCAGTGATTTATGTAAATTTAGTGCTTATCTTGCATGTAGAGTAGATGGCTAATGAACATAACACAAGGCATTTGGTGTTATTGTTGTTGTTGTTGTTAGAAGGGCATTTGTGACCCACGCAATCGTCTCGCCAGCAAGAACGCACGCGGGCACCAGGATCCTTCTGCAGCACGTGTTTATTACCATGTGTGGAGGAAGAGAGAGAGGCCTAAGATGGCACTGCTTTATATACACCCTAGGGTGGGGTGGACATATCTGATCAACTGCTTGCTCAAAACCCCCGTATGGTACCCCGGGTTGGGCTGTGATTTGGCGGTCTTTTGCCACTGCACATGCGCAATTTTACTTGTTTACCCACGAGTGTCAGGTGTGAGCGCCATGTTCCAATGGCGGATGTTGTCACCTTATACCGCGGCTCTCCACAGGCATTGCTTACAAATTCTGTTCTTATGACACTATTGCTTATGCCAAGAAGTACTTGCTGAGAGGAGTGTAGTATAGCTGTCCCCTTAGAGGCTCTACCAGAGCCGGACCAACACAGATGCAGATCTTGCTGCCAATTCTCAGACTGATCACTAGGACCTCAGTAGAGGAGTTAGAGGAAAGACTGAAGAAGCTGAAGGGATTTGCAACCTCATAGGAAGAACAACAATATCAACCAACCAGACTCTCTTCCCCCTAGAGCTCTCAAGGACTTAACCACCAACCAAAGAGTACTCATGGAGGGACCCATTGCTCCAGTTGCATATGTAGTAAAGGATGGCCTTAACTGGCATCAATGGGAGGGGAGGTCCTTGGTTCTGAGAAGGCTCAATGCCCCAGTGTAGGGGAATGCTAGCATGGTGAGGCAGGAGTGTGTGGATGGGTGGTGGGCACCCTCATAGAAGCAGAGTGGAGGGGCAGAGGATAGGGAGGTTGTGGAGAAGAAACTGGGAAAGGGGACAACATTTGAAATGTAAATAAATAACCAATAAAAATAAGCATGAATGTTTCAAATAGACTTTAATTGGGTCACTCAAAAATTACTAATCTTAATTAAGTTATCAAGTTTGTGGTAATAAAGTTGTTCATTGTTTTCTCATTGTGGATTTCATGACTGTGGAATGTGTAGTGATTTCTTATGTCTCCTTCCTTCCTTTCTTTCTTTCTTTCTTTCTTTCTTTCTTTCTTTCTTTCTTTCCTTCCTTCCTTCCTTCCTTCCTTCCTTCCTTCCTTCCTTCCTCCTTCCTTCCTTCCTTCCTTCCTTCCTTTCTTTCTTTCTTTCTTTCTCTTTTCTTTTTCCTTTTTTCTCTATAACTATCACTTGCTTGCTGTCTCCTTACTTCCTTTCATCCTCCTCTCTTCATCATTAATCTATTATTTCATAGTAATCTTTGATGTCTTCCTATCATTTTAGTACTAAAGTATATATATGCTCATTGTCTTTTGCCATAAATTTATGCTATTTGCTTTAAATAGCTTATTATCTTTTAAAACATAATACCTGAGGAAGTCCTTAGTCCAGTAAAGGCTGAACGCCCCAGTGTGGAGGAAATCGTGGGTGGGGAGGTGGAAGTGGGAGGGTGGGTGGGGGCATATTCTCATAGAAGCAGGAAGAGGGGGGATGGGATGGGTGTTCTGGGGTAGGTGAGAAAGGGGATTACATCTGAAATATAAGTAGAATATCCAATAAAAAATTAAAAAGAAAACAAAAAATATTAAATATGAATATTTCATATATGTCTTCCCCCCTACAGTTACAGTTACATAGCTTTTACAATATATTTTCAGAAGTGATACATTTTTTTTACAACTGATGGACATTCATTCATACATAATTACCAATTGTCTTTTAAAATAACAGCAGCAAGAAAGAAATTGTGTATATATTTAACTTGTCTATAATTTTTCATTTTCTCTTGTAGATTCTAGTAGCCTCCTGTGATAAATCCTCCTGATAAACCCTAGGCTTCAGGAATTTCTTTTAAGGATTTATCTTAGTTTTCTTTTCATGTATACTTTGTCATCTTACCCTCTCTGTAAAAGGTAAACTGTTAATCCAGGGCCTCCTATTTTTCCCCAGGCCTGAACACTTTCAGAGGAAAGCCTGCTTCATCTTTCTCTTCGTTTCTTCTTCAGTTTGGTTTTTTATCCCCGCTTTCATCCCCATTGCTTGGGCTGAGAAGGAGAGTGTAAACATGCCTTGGCTCATTCTGGCTATCTGTTTAGAAAAGGACTGAATGGGACAAAAAAAAAAAAGGAATACAGGTAGTTGTCTGGTGGCTTTAGTGACCAGAGATGGAGCTTCAAAGTCATGATATGCTTATCTAACTTTATGGCTTGCTTCTGGTCCTCAGTAATTTAATAAATAAAAGTAATTAGTTTAGAAATCTGTGGTGAAGAAACCTTGAAAATGTCATCAAAATCTCTACCCTGATCACTTTAATTATAGAGGGTATCCTAAATCCAGAGCAAGATAACCAGTTCAATTGGTGGATGTTAATAATTGGATTGATTTTCCTTGAGTAAATAAAAGAAATTCTGCTGACAAACATGGTCAATCAAGAGAATTTCAGCCTCTCTCTTATATCAGTTCCCTAGAAATAGTTCCCCAGTCATGAAAATCAAGGCTTTGGAATTCTATTACCTAGCTCTCCCTTGCTCTATACACAGTTGCCATGACACACACACACACACACACACACACACACACACACACACAGAGGATTTTTAATTCTTTTTGTTTAGGAAATGCTGACTTACAAAGATATATATCCAATTATTCAAGTTGTGTATTTCAGTTTATAAATCAAGACCTATATTTACTATGTCTATACATCAGCATGCAAAGTCAATATAACCCACAGATTTTGTGTCATAGTACTTGCTATTCTATATAAATCTGTAAAATCATTTTAATGAATATGTTTCCATTTGCTAAGTAGAAACTAATATATTTATTCAATAAATCTATAATTATGTTCTTCCAATTTTTGTATGAATTATTTTACTTGAACATTTTGTGAATGAATTGTTATATTCATACATTATATATATATATATACATACATATATTATTATACATACATATATATATTATATATATACATACATACATATATATATATAATGTATGAATACAACAATTCATTCACAAAATGTTCAAGTAAAATAATTATATATATATATATAATTTAAAACACTTAATTAGAACTTAAAGTGTTTTATATTGATTATTTTATAATGTGATTGCATTCTAATGCATGTATTAGAAAAATAAATGTTCTTAGAATTTTTTTAAAAGCATATGTTAAACATATTTTATTGCATTTGAGTATGTAGTTTATGTAGTTTCCCTATAGCTGCCTTGGAAAATCATATATAGAAAAACAATTGACAAAAATAATAAATTTTACTCCCCAAATAACTTTTTTAATTAATCCAGACTGCTTTACTTTTTAAAGAAAATGAAATGGCCTCATTTTTCTCTGTTCATTCTTTTTTATGCAACAATCTTATATGACTAAATGATTTGTTTCAAAGCAGAATGCATAAAGTCCATTAGAAGTGAAATTATTGTAAGCTAAAAATGCAGCTAGTATGTAGGCATTTGTTAAAAAGAAATAGTCTGTACTACCATAATAAACTCCATACCTCACCCTTAACTTACGGGTGGTTCAGTGGAAAGGCTGTTCTCTGAACTCACAGGTATATATCACTTGAGGATTCTGCTTCCATGTATAAAAGACTTCTGCAAGTTGGCCTTACCCACCTCCAAACAAACAAATAACTAACAATAGCAACATCAACAAACATCCAGACACATAGTAAAGGAGGAAAGAAGGAATAAACAGCTGTTTCTTGTTTTCGCAGTATAAGGATTGCTAAGACACTCTAGAAATGTATTTCATCTTGGATGAACATTTATTATCAAATGATGGCATGTGAACATCTAGTGATATTTTAAAAAAAAAAACTACTGAGAGTTACAATACAGAAAACAGTCACTAGTTTAGCAGATTCTTACAATATATCAAAATAAATATTTGAATTTATTTAACTTCATTGATCCTGAAATTTTCTTTTCATTCTTGAAAAGTAATTTCTTTATTGAGCGTATAGTTCCATTTTAGTTTAGAAGTGCTCCTTCTCCACATCTACTTACTGTTAGGGTTACAAGTGAAGTGTTTTCAGTGTTCCATTGTTATCATGGATCTAAGAGCTACGTTGAGGACTCCAACTGGAACATATATGAGAGTAGTCCTTTAGTCATCTTTTGTCTGTGAAACATGTGCTTTTGAAACTCCTAAGATACACTGTGCTTTATGTTTTCTTCTTTAACAGAAAACATGATTGTTATCTCTATTCTAAATAACCGAATATATATAATGATGAAAAGAATTCACACCTTGACAAGTTCAAGTTATATTATTCAGGGGAACTTGATTCTTTCTATCTCTCTGCCCCTCTCTGTCTCTCTGTCTCTCTGTCTCTGTCTCTCTGTCTCTGTCTCTCTGTTTCTCACACTCTCTGTTTCTCTCTCTCTCTCTCTCTCTCTCTCTCTCTCTCTCTCTCTTCATATCCTATAAACTTTTTCATTGTGTTGTGTATTTATAATACTCTCTAAAACCTAGTCAAGGCACAGAAGCCTATCATTTAAGTACCGTGGCAGTTAAGCGCTATCCATACTATTCAATCTCATGATGAAACTATAGTTTGCCATTGCTAAAACATATTTAATGAACAATAGTGGCTAAAAATTAATATATATTCTTCAGTTCCAAAGTCCAATTGAAATTTTTAAAAAGTAATAATTTTAAATGGAAACTGTTGTGTGCGTGGAAATACAAACAATAATTTCTCTGCCTTTACAGCACTGCAGGTTTCCTGATGCAAGGCTTTTAAGGTGGAAATCAAAAGTTTCTATGCATCTTATTATAATATTACTAGTATTTTTTCTTCCTTGGAATCACAAGATAATATAGGTCTGAAAGGAGCCCAATCACTCATTTTTGGTTGAGATAATTGAGGAGTGACATGGTAACAGTATGAAACAAACCCTGCTTCTGATCTCTAGTCGTGTGTGTGTGTGTGTGTGTGTGTGTGTGTGTGTGTGTGTGTGAATGAGCCTTTCTTACATCTTACCTTTTATCCCTTTAGATGCTTTCACAGACATTGCCTTGAAAATACCTGCACTGCTCTGCATTATTAGGACATATAATTTAATACCTTCAGATTAAATGTAATACGACTTTCTTGAGAATAATACCTTTATTATTATGAAACCCTGCCAATCTATAGTAACACCTCTTGATGAGAAAGGTGACAATAGAGAGAGATAATGCTTAATGGAAATGATCAAACTACATTGTATAATTGTATGAAACTTTAAAAAATAAACTATGATGAGAAACAAAATAAAAATGACTACTTGATATTACTATAGGATTGAGTATATGGTTTTAGCTTAAAGTTTATGTGATACTATATTATTATTATTATCATTATTATTTTATTATTTCGTACAGTCTAGTTGTTATCTTCCTCATGGTCTACCCTCTGATTATTCCTCATCTCATACCTTCTCCCCTGTGGTACTATATTTTAAGAAGATTCTTTTGAAAAACATATGGCAGTCTTATAATGGTAGATTCCTAATTTAGTAGTGTTTAACCCATTTATAGACCACTTTGGTACCCATAAACTTACTCTAATCATTTCAAAAGTCACCTCAGTTAGGCTGAAAAAAAAAGTGTTTCTAGTGTAAAGAAAGTCTGCTAAAGGAGGCTGCTGCTTTGGCAAATAGAATGTGAATAATGTCAGACTGCCACGTTTTGGGTAGAAGTGGAAGCTGCTGGCTGACCTCAGAATGTCAGTGCTTGGACTGATACTGTCTTTTTGACACCAACACATGGATATCACTGCTGAGTAGCGCTATACATCTATTTAGCTATATTGATGCTAAGAATGACCCTTCCAGCTGTGAGAAACCTGGGGTAGAGCCTGATGATGAATAAATAGGAAATCGATACTCAAGATCAGGGATAAAAGTAAGATAGAAGTATCAGACAACGGCTACAAAATACTTCTGTATTTCCTGTAACTGCTGCAAAGACCCAATAGAAGACAATCACTGCTATGCTGCCACACATTTGAAAATTCTATGTAGTAATGCTCTGTTAATATTAATGACATTTGATGTGCACTGTCAAAACAGTTACAGCTCTGTTATGTATAAAACATGAAATAAGCTCCTTGTATTTCTACCAAGTTTATATTCTTGGTCCCTATAGATGACCTTGAAATAATTTTGCTTCTTAATATGGTAGTCACAAATAACTCGAATAATGAAGACAATTGTTCATTTGCATGGTTGATAAATATGCCCTCCTGATAGGACGACGACGACGACGATGACGATGATGATGATGATGATGATGATGATGATGATGATGCATTGAAAATGTCTTACCATTTGGACTTGAAATGTATTTCAGGCATTTTATGAACATAGCACTTAGTTTTATTTTACACACCTTTTCAGTGAGCAACAAAAGATTAAAATGTCACTTAAAGGTTGTAGATAATTAACTTGACTGAATGTAAGAAGTGTCACATGGAAGTGAAAATTATGTATAAACTTCATTGGGGTAGAAATGTGTTTTACTAAATGCTTTAGACCTGTTACTTTTAAACACAGATGAAGAGAATCAAGGAGATATCTTCTTCTCACTTCAGTTTGTTACATTTGAATAAGCTATCATATCTTTTATAATCCCTTTCAATGTTTCAGTTTTGCCCCTGAATAAATTAAGAGGTTTTTTTTTAAATAAATGTCTTCTTTGAAATATTCACATGATGAAAAAATGGAATATTGGTGTAAATGTGTCACCAAAAAGCTCATAGATAAATTTTCTAGTCAAGCTGTAAGGGAATAACTTTGAGGTATGAAATAACTTTGATTTGAAAATAATGTTTTAACTTACTTATCTGAACAATTTACCTTTCTTCACACTCTTCTATTCTAAGTATTTCTGTTATTAATATATTAATAACTTCCTGTATGTATAATTTTTTGGCATTATTAAATACCCATTGATCATTATTTTTTTTCCTCCTGTAAGATCCTGAAAGACCATGTTTCTAAGAGACTGGTGCTTGTTGTTTTTTGTTTCAATGATATGCATTCTATTTTTATCTTTAAACACTTGAATATTGACACATTTCCAAGTGGTATGATTGTGATAAGCCTCTCTGGAGAATTTTATTATGCTTCACATCTGGTTGAGAATTCCTATGAGAACATCTTTAAAAGGAATTCTTGAAACAAGAAATTACAGATTATGTATTTCTCAGAAGGCTTGCCAAGCTAGTCAATACTACTCTTTACAAATTGTCAATCTCAACATGTGGAGAAAATGGCAGTATCTTTAGCAGCAGATTTAACTATGAAACCTGAACAAATAGTTAAGTTACCGTAGATCTTTTTCTAACACATTGTGATACAAATAATTTCATAATGCATACTTTAATAACCATTATCATGGAGAGCTTTACTAAAATCATGTTATTTTGTCATAACACAGTGAAAGTATTCTTTATAAATAAGCATTTCCATAGATTTCTCAATTTGTATAATATTTTAAAACTTGTAGTATTTCATCAAATGGTCATTTTATGTGTTTGTGTGTGTGTGTGTGTGTGTGTGTGTGTGTGTATTCAAATATTTTTGACTACTAATTTTAGTGGAATATTAGAAGTCTAAAATTCATAATTTCAATTTTCATAGCTGAATAGTATATGTACCACATTATCACTGTCCATTAACAGCTGAAGTATATTAAAATTGCTATCAATTCCTTGCTATTATCAAAAGTGCCATAGTAAACTCTGCTATCTCTAGAGTATGAAGACCATCTTGAAATTCGCAGGTAAGTACAGGGAATAAGAAATATTTTACTAAGTGAGGTAACACAGCCACAAAGACAGATAACACACAGTTCCTCTTATTTGTGAATTCTAGCTCTAAATTGTTAGATACAGTATATAACTGCAGATGTCAGAAAAATAAAAAGGGACCCTGGAGGGACAGGGCAATAGGGAAGGAAAATTGTAGGACACAGTTGCTATAATGTGTGAAATGGGTTGAGGGGTAGAGATGTGGAATGTAGCATGGGTTAGTTAATCTACTTTATGTTTCTGGTAGATCAGAATTCCAGCTACCCACCAGAGCCCTCTGGATTCATGAAGGAATGACAAACATAGACTGGCTTAATTTTGATATGCCTTGGCTAGCTCAATGGTTGGGCTAGCATACATTTCCCTCCAGTACTCCTGGCTTAACACCTTTTAAACTCTGTATTTTTTCTCTGCTGCCCAGTTACCTTCTGGAAACCCCACCATAGGGCCGCATTCCCTTTCCACTTACATTGTTGGATGGTTTCTCTTCTGCAGCTTTTAAATCTGATCCTTCTCCCTTTGAGATACAATGATCTTCTCCTCTCCTTCCTCTGTTCCTTGGCTGCACTATCTAAAAGTCCTGCCTCTTTCATCCAGCCCAACCATTAGCTGTAGGTATCTTTATTTCCCAGAGTCAACTTGGGACAGGCTTCCGTTAGCATCTGAACACATATTCCAGTGTGATTCTGGGAGCAGAATGAAAATGATGCATTAGAACTAATCCCCAAGAGTAGAAGACTGTAGAGAACAAAGGGGGACTTGGGCACACAGATAAGCCCCTGGGAAGCCAGGAAAGTTAAACACACAACTTACCTCTTCAGAGGAATGAGTTACTGTTCTTCATGGAATACCAGGAATGATGGAGTTTACAAGAGAGTGATATTTTGCTGTTTGATAAGAAAGGATCTACCCATATCTCCTAGAATTCAAGCTTTTGCTTATCCCAGACCCTTTGCCCTTAAACATTGTATGTTTCTTTTAGTCCATAAAACTCACCCTTTTGTATGATGTTACTTGTAGTATAAACACCCTAAGTGATTATGTTATTTTAGGGTCAGGACAATCCTGACACCCATATGTGTGTATATTGTTTGCACCAGTCAGGCTTGTTAAACTCTACATCTTGGGCAGCATCTCTAAGTCTACAGTGTTGTGGACGATACCAGAAGTACTTTGTAAAATGTCTCAATGTAACATGTCATTCTACCTGCTGACCTCCAGTTGAACCTTTTGTTGAAAATGCTGTCTTTTATCCACCGGATAATTTTAGCTCCTTTGTCAAAGATCAAGTGACCATAGGTGTGTGGGTTCATTTCTAGGTTTTCAGTTCTATTCCATTGATCCTCTTGCCTGTCTCTGTACCAATACCATGCAGTTTTTATCACTACTGCTCTGTAATACAGCTTGAGGTCAGAGATGGTGATTCTTCCTGAAGATCTTTTATTGTTGAGAATAATTTTCATTATCCTAGGTTTTTTTGTTATTCCAGATGAATTTGCAAATTGCTCTTTCTAACTCTATGAAGAATTGAATTGGAATTTTGATGACGATTGCACCTAAGATAAAGAACTGACAAATGAGACCTCATAAAATTGCAAAGCTTCTGTAAGGCAAAGGACAAAATGGCAACCAACAGATTGGGAAAATATCTTTACCAACACTATATCCAATAGAGGGCTAATATCAAATATATACAAAAAAAACTCAAGAAGTTAGAAACCAGAGAACTAAATAACCCTATTAAAAATGGGGTACAGAACTAAACAAAGAATCCTCAACTGAGGAATAATAAATGGTTGAGAAAAACCTAAAAATATTTTCAACATCCTTAGTCATCAGGGAAATCCAAATCAAAACAACCCCGAGATTCCACCTCATACAAGTCAGAATGACTAAGATCAAAACCTCAGGTGACAGTAGATCCAGATGAGGATGTAGAGTAAAAGGAATACTTCTCCATTGTTGGTGGGATTGCAAGCTGATACAACCACTCTGGAAATCAGTCTGGTAGTTCCTCAGGAAAAATTGGACATAGTATGGTGAATTCTCGCACCTGAGGACCCAGCTATACCACTCTTGGGCATAGACCCAAAAGATTCTCCAACATATTACAAGGACACATGGTTCACAATGTTCATAGCACTCTTATTTATAATAGCCAGAAGCTGGAAAGAACCCAGATGTCCTTCATCAGAGAAATGAATACAGAAAATGTGGTACAATTATACAATGGAGTACTACTCAGCTATTAAATACCATGAATTTATGATATGCTTAGGCAAATGCATGGAACTAGAAAATATCATCCTGAGTGAGGTAACTTAATCACAAAACAACACACATAGTATGCACTCACTGATAAGTAGATATTAGTCCAAAAGCTTGGATTACCCAAGATACAGTTCACAAAGCACATGAAGCTCAAGAAGAAGAAAGACCAAAGTATGGATACATAGGTCCTTCTTAGAAGGAGGAACAATATATCCATGGGAGGAAATACAGAGGCAAAGTGTGGAGCAGAAACTGAAGGAAAGGCCATCTAGAGACTGCTCCATCTGGGTTTCTAAACCATATACAGTTACTAATCCGAGACACTATTGTGGACGCCAAGAAGTGGTTGCTGAGAGGAGCCTGATATAACTGGCTCCTGAGATGCTCTGTCAGAGCCTTACAAATACAGAGATGAATGTTCACAGAAAACCATTGGTCTGAACACAGAGTCTGAAAGGACTGAAGAGGCTGAAGGGGTTTGCAGTCTCATAGGAGGAATACCAGTGTGAATGAACCAGAACCACCAGAGCTCCCAGGGACTTAATTACCAACCAAAGAGTACACATGAAGCAATCCATGGCTCCAGCTGCATATGTGGCAGAGGATGGCCTTGTGGGACATCAATGTGAGAGAGGCTCTTGGTCTTGGGAAAGCTCGTTGCCCCTAGTATAGGGGAATGCCAGCGCAGGGAAGTAGAAGTGGATAGGTTGGTGAGTAGGGGAAGGGGAGATAGAATAGGGGGTTTTCGGAGAGGAAATTAGGAAAGTGGATAACATTTAAAATGTAAATAAAGAAAATATCTAATAAAAAATAAGGAAATAAAAAAAGAAAACCACCTTAAAACAGTGAAGCCCATTTCAAAAAGAAAGAAAGAAAGAAAGAAACAAAGAAACAAAGAAGGAAAGAAAGAAGAAAAGAGAAAAAGGAAAATAATCCTATCCAGGTGTGACACTAATAAGCTACAATCATGACCTATAGGGTAAGATATACTTATTATTACAATAGTGGAATTCATATCTTGGTAATAACCAAAAAGTGTCTAGACATAGGCTTTCTCAATGTGGGTGGGAGGTGGGGAGATGGAAACTTCCTGGTACTAGAAACTTAGTCACTACCCAGGTCTAGTAAAATCTTAGCTCTTAGAGGAGGAGAACCTACAAGCAGCAATTTGCTAAACTAGCACACACACACACACACACACACACACAGACACACACACACACAGACACACACACACACACACAGACACACACACACACACACACACACACACAGACACACACACACACTTCCTAGCCTTGGCTAAACAATCTATTTATATACAAAGTAAATAAAAAGACCTGGCATGGGTGAGGATTTGGAGATAGCAGGGAATGAAGATTATCAAGGTACATTGTATTAATTCTCCTCTCAGATTAATAAAAATAGTGTCAAAAAGAAAAAAAAGTCCAAGTCTGTGGAGGAAAAATATCGCTACATATATATGACATATAAATATGACCTCCTTTAAAAAATGTGGGTTTTTTTTGTTGATGATTTTACAAGGCAGCCTCTATACTCCATGCAGCCCTTGAATTTATCAAGTATCAGAGAAAAACATTTCACTCTTACTCCTCCTGCCTTTGTTTCTCAAGTGCTGTCAATGCAAGTGTGGGCTATAATAGCCTGTTTATGCTCTTCCATCTTAAAATTCAGTTCTTTTTACTTCTAATGGTGTTCAATTTCAAGAAGAATTAATGGTATAGATTAGTCTGAAGTTTGAATTCTTTCATGGAAAATTACTGAGACATCATAATTAAGTTTAATAGATTAAGTTCTTTGTTTGAACCATATCATTTCAGAAACACGGGACTAAGTAGTAATTCCTTGCACTTGCCCTATTGACTTTAAATGCATTTGCAGTTAATTCCATGAAGTTCTTGATAATTTAACACAAGTATTTGACTGTTTCCCACTGCATCCTTATATAATTAGACAATCCACATTCATGTGTGTTGACACTATACCCTGTTGCAGGAGACCAGGGCCTCCAAGAGGTGACTGCAAAGGCGAGTGCCTGGAGAAGGGCCCTCCTGGCTCTGGGAAGGACTGACATTTGTCATCTCTGCTCTGTTTGTGGAGCAGAAGTGGTGACATGAGCAGACTTAACTGAAAGAATTCCAGTAAATGTGTGTCGGGGAAATAGAACTTTGTGTCAAATATCAGGGACCCTGCCACACAAATCTGTCATCACTGACTTCCAGCTGTCACAGTGCATGTCCAAAAAACAAGTACCTCTGGGGAAAGTTATACATTTATGACATAATGAAAAAAATATTGGTAATAAATCATTTCCATCCCATTAAACACCTTTTTTTTTTTAAAATTTTACCTGAAAAATCTAGCAAATGGAGAAAAAATGTTTTATTTTTTAAAAATGCATACTGATTTTTCTTGCTTTATTTCTTAATAGGGTGATTGATGCTGGGTAAAGCATCTCCCTCAGCTTTTTTCTTTCTTCATATCTACCTAAATACTATAAATTGGATGAATAAAATACCGAGATGATTTTTATATTATAGCCTCTTGCATAAATTTTGTAATGTTGTATGAAACAGAAAGATCAACTGAATAGAAATAATGAGCAAAAGAGAAAGAAGAACATGAAAAGCATATTCAAGCTCATATATATTTCTTTCCTATGACTGTTGGAGAAAACCGTCACACACTTGCGAGCTTGATAGAAAGTAAATAAATTCAGTCACCAATAAGGAGTGATGACTCAGGGGATAAAAAGTGTTTGACACTGCCTTGAATTGGAACCCTGAAACCCACATTAATAGCTGAGAGTGATGGCAAGTATGTCTAATCCTAGCACTTTTAAAGTGATATGGGAGCTGAAAAAGGGGCACACAGACAGAGACACAGACATAGACACAGACACAAGCGAGGGCACAGGAAAATACAGATGATACACACACACACTGTACCTGCCTGCAGCCTAGGAACCACTGGGGTCTCCTGAAAGGGGGGCTGGAAATGAAGAAAGGGATGGAGGGCAAGAGAAAGATGAAGCCAAGACAAAGTTCTCTGATCAAGGCTCAAAATTTAATGTTCAGCTCTCAATTTAAAGGGAATGCCCCACCAAACCCCTTGTTTCAGCCAGAGATGGGTGAGGGGACCCATCCTTGGTCACTGCTGGAGATGGCAGGGGGAACTCATCCTTTGTCACAGCCAGAGATATCTCAAGGCAAGCTCAGCTGTCAGTTATTCTTCTAAGTTCCTGTAGCAGGCTGTACATGCAGCCAAGGTGGGTAACTCCACCTGGATGCTATTATTTGGTCTATTGTGGTAAACAAGGTCTTTTAGGCCTGCCCAAGGCTGGAGGGAGGGCACAACACACAAACACACACACACACACACACACACACACACACACACACACA
>JANHMN010000009.1:46739150-46767243 GCA_030674055.1 Rhabdomys pumilio | reverse complement strand
AGAGAGAGAGAGAGAGAGAGAGAGAGAGAGAGAGAGAGATAGGCACAGACACACATACAGATACAGACACACAGACACAGATGACACAGACATAGTCATATACACAGAGACACAGATATAGGTGACACAGACACATACCAATACCCACAGAAACTGACAGAGAACTGAGACAGCCAGACAGATGGGGGAAATGTAGGTACCACACATCATCATTTATAAAGTCTAGTACCATTTGTGGGATCCCTCCCTTACAGTTCTTGATCAGGATGGAGGATCACTCAGATTGTCAGGACAATATAGGATATTGTCATTGTTCTTGATTACTCACCAGTACTTGATAATAATACCCCATACTTCAGTAACATGATATGGTAAAATCAAGATGGTACAGGCTTGAAAATTTCCTCACTACTGTCAAGTTTCTATAGCTCTGAAAGTTGCTATACAGACTGCTGTGTGAATAATGTATTGACCATCTGTGAATCCTATAAGGCACAATATAGTGAAACTGTAAACATAGGACCAATGTAATAGGCGTTACAAAGGTAACCATTTGCTTTAAGGTTGGATTTCGCACACTCTACACATTAGAACTTTGTTCCAAATTGCCAAGAACCTGTGGTAAGGAAAGTAATAGGCCTATGGGTTAACCTAGTTTCATTAATTTGTTTAATGTTCACAGTGTCAAACCATTGTCTAATTGTTATTTGTCTTTATACCAATGGATTAGCTGTGCTTTGACCTCTTATCAGAAAAACTTATTTTGGAGGAAGCAGTGGTTAAGAAAAAGATCCATAACTGTCAAGGTGCAGAGAAGTGATGGAAGAGCATTCAATGCTAAATGGAACATCTGTATCACACTGTCTACCACCCAGGCTCAGGGGTTATAAAAGAGATGAGCAGAAAGATTGCAAGAGTGTGAGGTTGGAAGGATTGCTGCAAGTCTGTGTTTTCTGGGCAAAGAAAGGCTGCCACACACATGGACTTACAGTGGTGAAAATCACTTGCACTAAAGTAAAGCCAGACAAAGTTTCAGCATGGATGGAGGAGTGGTTTGTGAAGAGGCCCTATTCTAGAGGAGGCATGTTAGTAGATGATAACTTCTGGAAGAGAAAGTATCAACCTCTTTGGGTATATAGCCTCTGCTGGGTTGTCTATGATCTAGGATGTGGTACTTACACCCATGCACATAATGGAAGCACTGACTAGGTAATGTGGGTTTAAAAACAGATGATCAAGCTGGTAGAAAAACATGATTGTCTGTGTCTGGGAAAAGTTGAAGGTGGTATCTGTGGGATAGATATGATCAAAATATTTTGTTTGTATACATAAAATATTTATAAATAAAACTATTTTTAAGAAGAGACTTTGAGTACTCACTTTAGCAGCACATTTACTAAAAAGAGACTCTGCTTCAAAACAAGGGGGAGACTATCAAGGTATGGAATTTGTCTGGTATCCATATGCTTGCTTAGCATGTGTGCAAGTCCCCCACACGAGAGTTAATGTATGTATATATAAACACATTTTAAAAGTGATATTATATAAACACACACCTGAAAGTCCAAAGCTGAAGAATGAAAGATAGTATCCCTATAAGATTCCCTATAAGATTGCCTAGAATTCCTGTGGAATGTCTTTGAGAGGATCTATACTGTTCACTCAAACATTCTTACTTGTGGCTATAATACTCTGCTCTTTTATTCCAGAATCTTTTTTTAACTTCTTTGTAGTTCACTTTCAAATTACCTTCTCTGTGTCCACGGCAAGCTACATCTGTTTGCCTTGCCAAAGGCACTAAAAACAGTATGTTTGCATCACATTAATATCTCAGGCCAGTCTTATAAGGACAAGCGTAGTGCTTTTTCTCCTTGGTGGTTCAGCGACTTATAGATACATAAAATCACATATGACATAAAAGTAGAAGTGAACCTATCTGTGTAGCACAGAATACAAAAGAGGGGAGTGGTGAAAAGGGCAGAATACAGGGGTGAGGTAACAGCATGTGGTCAACCTAAAATGTAAGTGTGTACAAATGTTAACATTTATTTTCATTGTGTTTTTTATGCAGTTCGCTCCAAAGGCAGAAACTATAGCATCTATCACAAGCATGACTGTGAGTGTGGTTCACAAGCTTGATCAATAAGACCTGAAAAGAAGGAAATGTTATACAAGTTGCAAATAAAGCCTCCTGGAGTTCACTGCCATGATAGCCTTGCAACAGGTTCTAGTATCTGAAAGAGGACTTAAAACGTCTCACTTTTAGATGATTCTGGGACCTTGTTGTAAACCCTGCCAACACCAAAGCTGACTTCCTTGCATATGAGGTAACACAACTCTTCCTAAGCCTTATACTTGCTGCATTTGAATTGTCACCATTCCTATGGTGCTGGCATGTGCAGTCAGGACCTCTACTAGTTGTTTAGTTTCTAGGGTCCTATGGACCTTTTTCAGTCAGTCCTGTACCACTCTTTTGGCCAGTGTATTTACGTGATTGACAAACTTTGCTGCCAGCTCCAGGTCACCATGCTCAATGCAGTGAGAGCAATGTGAGAGCGATTTAAATATGTTTTATTACTCAGGGTAGAGCTCTTCTAGTGGTTTCAGTTACTTAAGCAGGAACTAAAGTAGAGACTGCATAGGATAGGAAGCCTTGATACATGCTATTTCTGGTTTCATGAATCATTGGTATCCTTGAGGCATAAAGACAGGTTCTTAAGGACTCTTCATTGTCTACCCACACTGTTAAAATCTTCATGGCAATGGGTGCAGTTAAATCCTTGGCAAATTCATTATCAGAACAGTTGAGTCTGATAGCCTCAATTGCCTTCTGCAATGGGATATTAGAAGTTGCTACAGAGGTCGTTTCCATGCTGTACTTGAATGTTCCACTGAAAGCCAGAGTGAGTAGGCTTTGTGGGCTACTTCATAAGCAACAGCATTAATCTGAGCAACTTCACTCAGCCTAGTGTAAGAAGTGTTTATGTCCACATTTAAGTTGTCCACTTGTTGTTGTCTGTGACAATGAAATGCTAATTCTTGCTCAGAGAGTTTTTCAGACAGGTCCCGCTCAAATGAATTATTTCAGTTCTTGTTCTTGTACCTTGAGGGCATTTAGCAAACCATCAGTGTGGGTATCTGCCCATCAGTGATGCTGGGTCCACATTTCGTTCTCCATGGCATCTCTCATTTTATCAACTTTCTGTTCTGCTCAGCCAGATTCACCTCCATTGTGCCCTATTGCCTTTGTGACTGCAAAATCAAAGGTCGTCCTTTTTTCTAGATTCTGCCTCCCCAAGGCTAGCTTCAAGTGTTGTTTCTCTGTGGCATTCTGTTGTACTAGTTTCCCATAAAGGTGGTTGTTGCTACTATAGGCATGAACAATCGGGTCATTGGTGGAAAGTTTGTTGGCCAGGTCATGAATACTCATCTATTTCCTTTTAGGAGTGACGTTTGAAGTGAAATTCCCAACTCTTACTTAAATTCATCCCTTGATTGGACAACAAACTCATGATTCTGAGACCTCACCTTAGTGTCCAACTGAGCATTCTGGATCGTTCACCACATTACTCAGATCAACTATGTTGTGAAGCTTCCTCTCTGTGGCAATTATGTGAGGTTTATATTTTTTACTTTCTTAAGCTCTTCTTTATCTTTGAGGAAATTCATTGGCAATCTTCATACACTGCCTTTCTTCTGTGTTTCTTCATTGCACGCTCCACTGTGTGCCACTGGGCTGACTTTTAGCCTTGAATTTGAGGATTGTCCATGGCTTTTTTGAGTATGTTAGAGGATTCATTGAGAGCCTGAACTACAGCATTCTGGGCTTCAATAGCTAGGAGAGTGATGGGCATGGTCTGGCTGAAAATTTTAGTGGACCAGGCTGAATCAGCTTCTTTGGTGATGGAAAAGTATAAGGTTCAGAACCAAGAGCCATCTCAAAGATCCTGTCTGAGTAAGATGTGGTTTTCTCTACAGTTTCCCAAATGGAAATTCCATCTGGTATACATGATAGTGACACCAACCCTTCTAGCAAGGACCAAAAGGCCAGTTTCATCACTTTTGCTAGCAGTCAATCAGAATCACTTAAAGTAGATTATCTATTGCTTGGCCACAATGGATAGAGGACAAACTTCCCACATAGACAACTTGAATCAACGAAAGTCATGCTGGTGTGTGTGTGTGTGTGTGTGTGTGTGTGTGTGTGTGTGTGTGTGTGAGAGAGAGAGAGAGAGAGAGAGAGAGAGAGAGAGAGAGAGAGCCTGTGTGCATACGTGTGTATGATGGTTTATTTTAGGCTACTTTATCTTGTAAATAAATGAAAATGAATGTGGAAAGCTGTTTCTTCTAATATTCAATCAGGAAATGTGCATTACAACAACAATGAGATACAACTAAACACCCATTTGGGGAACATAATTCAGAATGTTGTGAAGAACAAATCAGGCAAGAATGCATGGAAATAGGAACTCAGTTTCTTAACAGTGCCAAAAAACCGATTCTTTAGAAAATAGTTTGGCACATTCTTTAGATTTCAACCACACAACCTGAAATTAACACAAAGGACTTTAGAACATGTGGTTACACAACAAATCAACTTGGAGATGTTTGCAGTGATTTGTTCTTCATTGGCAGAACATTTAGGTAGAAAGAGAAACACTCAGCATATGAGGGGTTAAGTATTCTATGGTCTGTCTAGACATGGACTATCAGAGCTGACAACAAAGAAAAATATACAGTGACAATTAAAGTGCATACTATTAAATGTAAGACATCAGCCTGAAAAGTGCCACATACTATGTGACTGAACTCATGAAGCAGTAGAATTATTATGACAGTAAATAAGTTAGTGTCTGATATTTGTAGGGGAAAAGCACAAGAATAAGAGGAATAGAAATGTGCTTCAGGATAGAAAATACATTCTGTTTGATATAACAGTGAATGCATATCATTTCACATTTCTCAAAATCCATACTATGTACAATACTAAGACAGAATTCTAATGAGAGTGAAATGTAGGTAAAAATTGTGTGCTGCTTTAGGTTCATCAGTAGTAAACAATGTTCCATGGACAGGGACACTTATAAAGGGAAAGACAAGGATGTGAAAGAGTAGGGAGTCATACAGGAAATCTGTGTACTGACAGCAGTCATAGGAGACTAACATGTGCCTGATTTATAGATAACAATCCCAACAAATGTTGTGAGTTATTTTTTTTCTACCAAAACCCTCATATAATTGAGTAAGTTTTGCAACATCTTTGAGTTGTGCCCTCTTGAGATCTCCTGTCTAGATGTCTGGTTCTGAATCTTAATAATTCCTCCCTGTGCTCATGATATTCTTTAACAAAGCGGAAGACAAGCTTTCACATTGTCAACTCTGGATGTTGCTAACACTCAGTCTAAGACATTTCTAACACACAGCATCCATTGGATGGACACTCTTTGGTTGAATTTTGTAGTTCAAGTGAGAAGAATAGAATTCTAAATCAGGGTTGGTGAGGAATTCTTATAATTTTAAAGATTTCTGGAACCATTAAGCAGTTTTGATCCCTTGCCACTTCATACTTTGTACAGAAGCAAACTTGCACACCTGCTGGGTTCCCAGATTGATAATATGATCTTTTATTCCTTTTTGCCGAGCAAGGTCACTCTGCATTAATCCACTTCACAGTGGAAGCTTGATGTTTCTCTTGACAAAGCCTAACTACTCTGTTCTTAAGAAACAGGGTATCCCAGACTGTGTCATATATTATGAAGTTGTCTTGTGGCACCCAAATGGCCAGTAGACCTGTATCATATTCCTTTTAGCTATTTTCCCAATATGGGTGGCTACTACTTCAGGATAGAAACCAGATTTTGTTGCCAATCAATACTATGCTAACATTTATCAGATATTTAACAAAAGGGATTGACCTTCAAAGATTTATTTATTTATTTATTTATTTATTTATTTATTTCCCTCTTGCAGCCACAACTCTCTGTAGAATATTCTGGTATCCTATCATTAATGTCAGAAAATATTGTTAATCGTTAATCGCTAATTCTACAGAAATCACTATGCATCCCTGGAGGAGCATAACATGCCTGGCATAAATAAAAGCAAGACAGTAACAGGCAAGTTATTCCAGATCATCAGAACTTAACTAGTTTTCTTAGTTTCATAATGACATCAATCACATGCAGTGGGACTCCACAAGAGTTCTTAACCTGTCTGGGCCTCACTCTTCATTACCCAAATGAGTCTTGATAAGTCTTGTTGTAGAATCCATTTATGAGAAGACATTGTTTACTCTCATATTCATAATAATCTCATTTTAATGGTTGCATGTATCAATATGTAATGGTGTGTGTGTGTGTGTGTGTGTGTGTGTGTGCATGTATGTATGTTCAAGACATTAAATTAGAAACAGACCAAAAGAGAGAAAAAAGAAATGCAACAGGAGGATATAAAGAGAAAAAAATGCATACAAAATTCTAAGCAGTATTATTTCATCTAATAATGGTGATCCTGCTATTACTACGCATTAGTAGAGGAAGTAAATTATGGTAGAATTTACTTTTTCAAAATATAAACCTATTTATTTTATTAATTCTAACATTATGGTTTTTGAGAAGCACTTCTCATATTTATTCAATATTTAAATAAAGTTTACCCCGGGAACTGTGTTTTAGGAAAATTCCAGAGAAAGACATAAAATATTTGTCTTGAAAGACAATGACAATAAAGACTTGTCATGAAATTCAGAGGGAGGGAAAATGACATATGACAGGAAGAAATGGAGAGGAGAGAGAGTTGGTATCTCCACAGGAGAGTAAATAGGACATAGAAAGACCTGTGCTTCAAGGTCAGGAAAGGTGACCTGCAGGAAAGACAGAAGTACTTGGACTTCAGCCTAACAAGGCTACCTGGATTAATATGACTTTCAGAAAGGAAAATGGTATGATAAGAAATATTGATATTTTAAACCCAACCAGCATTTGTGTTTGAAGATACACTAAAGCAGTAAATGTAATATATAAGCAAAATGAACCCCAACTTCTGAGCTGGATGGGTTGGTTGAGACTACACAAATGATACAAACTTTAGGGAAATAGAACAGGAGGGAGGTACTTTATTGACCTGTGAGGAAAGTACAAGGCATGCATATCCTGGTTGCATGCATTTAACCCTATGCTGTATAGTTGAGTCTCTCTTTTCTTCTCTCTTTAGTTTACAAGCTTGCTGGAAACATTTGATTCTTAAAAATACTCTCCCTATGTAGGCTAGGTGGATACATAGGTGATGGTCCATTTAACCCCAACACGCAAGTACAGGTAGATCTTTGAGTTCTAAGCTTGTCTGGTATAAATAGCCAAGGGTAATTAATGAGAATCTGTCTCAAAACCAAAACTGTTGGAGACCAGAGACCCCTAGGCTGCCGGGGTCAGCCAAAGGACAGAGGCGTTCCAGAAAAGGTGCAACCTTCACAGTTCCAGCAATGTCACAGCTAGACCTCAGAACTTCCTCAGAACGTGAACGTTCAGACAATGAAGATAAGCAACAGCCTCGAGCCATAGATAACCGGACTAAGGACACTGGGCGGGGATGGGTGTTTTTACTTCCCTGTTTTAATTTTGCTTATATACTGCAAGCCTTGCCTCTAGTAAATGAGACCTTGACAACAGCTAGACTGACTCTGTCCGTTCTTCGCCACTTGGTCTCCTTTCTCTCTCCCACCCGTGTCTCTTTCAGGTGGTAGTTACTCAGGGACCCTGTAATAACTTTACCCGCTGGACGGGACAAATGGCGCCCGAACAGGGACCTGAAGTACAGCTGATCATCGGATGATGGAACGAGGATCCTAGGAAAAAGACGTGGTGACCCGAGACTGTCTCGCTTGGACCATCGAGAGGTCAGGATTTGACAGGTACCTAATCATTGTCGTCCCATAGACATGGGTCAGAAGTTGACAAGGGAGGAAAAATTTTTACAGGATATAAAGAGCTCCCTCAGGGAGAGAGGAGTAAGAGTTAAGAAAAAGGATCTATATAATTTCTTTTGCCTTTTGAGTGAGGCCTGTCTGTGGTTGATTGTGACCGGCCCTCAGATTCACTTAAAAACTTGGACAAGGTCAGAACAGACTTGAGTAAGAAATACCAGCAGGGAAAAAATATCCCAGAAAGTGCCTATAGTCTTTGGGCCCTCATCAGAGACATTTTGGTGGACAAAGATGATAAGGGGGACAGATGATGAGTCCTCACACTGGTTACTGAATTTTTAGAATCAACAAAGAGTGATACAGCCTCGGAGGGGTGTCCCTTGAAACCCCCGTCGCCCAGACCATCAGTTGTTTTAGACATGCCTGAGGATGGGGGAGGGCGGCGAGAAAAGATAGCCAAATCTAAAGGGGAAAGTAGACTTCCACACATATATCCTTCTGTTGGGGACTTTAAAAATGAAACTAAAAGCTGCTCTTAAAGGAACCCGCATTTTTTTTTTTTTTTTTGGCTTCTATGGTAAGGAGCTAATGGATGTTTCTCCTAGAAAAATCTGTGACTATAATTATTGTGTTCAGCAGGTGACAAGGTGCTTCTCTTGAAATTACAGCTAGAAAAAGCAAAAAAAATTTTGTTTAGTCTAAATATATGTGCAGCTACTTTATTTTTGCTTCTGACTGGTTTCAAAAGTATAAAATGTTCTGCATGTCGTGGTTATAGATTATTTGCCTATAAGTTATTGGGTATGATTAAAAATTTTTTGCAACTTTAGTAACAGAAAGTTGGCTTAAAACTGGCAACTCAGGGTTGGAGTCATTCAGAAACCAGATGTATAAAGATAGGATTTAAAACAATGTCTCTTTAAGAGGTATTAAAAGCTGTACTATCATGCATTCATACATAAGAACTGACAGCCAAACTTAGTAACATGAAAGTAATGTACTTGGTGTTGATTTTAGAGAAAATAAATTGTTTACATTGTTAAAAATCGGTTTTGTTTCCCAAAATTATGGTTACACTCTAATATTGCAAAAGAAACTAAAATATATAGTTAAACTGAGATCTCAGTGGGAGTTTCATCTAGAACACACAAGGCTCTGATAAACCATTTTAGGAATTTGTAGGTAGGCTGCTAAAAGGACTGGTAGAAATTTTAGAGACCCCAGGCAGGAGTTGTTTTTTATACACTTGGCTTATGAGAATGCTAACTTCAGTCCAAGCCATGCTTTCACAGCACTGAGGTGATAAGAAATGTTCTAGGTATGGGGACATGGGTCATTTTCTGAAAGACTGTCCAAAAAATAGAGGCACAGAAAGACAACAGAATCACTCCCCTGGAATTTGTCCTCAGTACAGGAAGGATAATTGTTGGGCCAGGCCTCAGGAACTAGGCCCAGATTGAGAGCTATCACACTTGAGTTAAGACAAAGCTCAGAATGGGCTCAGCAAAAGCTTGTGTGACATTCCTTTTGTCATGGTCACTCTGACTAGCCCCTAGAAAGGTATTCTTTGAAATTAGTTTATTACATTGCTTCTTTCTTGGAGAAGAAATGTCAGCCTCAGACCAAAAGACATTCACAACAGTTTATGGGCCAGGAGTTATATAATGATCATGCTGGAGAAGTTAAAATTATGCCTGCTTCCCTCCATGGCATAACTGTGCCTGCTACAAGGGACTGGTTATTCCATTAATCCAAAACAAAGTTCAAAGTTAAGATTTATGATATTGCAGCCTGATTTGCCTACTCCAGCTGCCATTCCAAAAAATGCATATAGAATTATTATAAATTTAGAAGAGTTTTTCTCTTTACTGTTTCTTTACATCCTGGTGAAAGCAAGGGGTTTACATTCAATAAATATGCTTATAATTTTTGAGAGCCCATGAAGCGATATCATTAGAAAGTTTTGCATCAAGGAGTGGCTAATAGCCTTACATTATGTACAAAATTTGTTGTTGCTTTAATACAAAAAATTGAGAGTTTGAATCTTTCAGTGTATATTGTTCATTGTATGGCATTTTATTAGTGGATCTCTCTGAAGGAGTTTTAGTGCAAGCCTTCGTGCTCATACAAGGAGCTTCAAATTTTGGGAGTGCTTGTTGCTCCAGAAAATATTCAAAGGCAGAAAATATTTACAGACAGCTCACCTAATGGAAAGATAATATATATAATTGGATCACATGTTCATTTTCTTAAGTTTCCCCCTGCTTCAGCACAAATGATTGAATTATGTGCTGTAGCCATTGTTTGAAATGCTGAAAAATTAAGCTTTAAACTTGTATATTCATAGTATATTATAGCTCATGGTTTATAATTGCTTAAAATTGTTCCTTTTTTCGATATTGCTAATTCTCAAATTTTACAAATACAGCTTAATTTAAGAAACATGTACTTTTCCTTAACTTTATAAGACATTTAAGAGCACATGTTGGATTGCCTGAACTCCAGGGCAATGCCACAGCAGATTTGTATACCAGGCAGATTATAAGCCTTACAGTAACAATTGACCAAACAATCTTATTCTTTATATCATCAAAATAGTAATACCTCAAGACAATAATTTGGTATTTCTAGAGAGTGTGCAAGTCAAATTGCAAAAACTTGTTCTCGGTGTCCTCAATTTTTTGATAATGGTGTTAATCCTTGAGGACTTATACCTAATCAATTATGGTAAGTGGATGTTACTTTTTTCTGATTTTGGAAAACTAAAACATGTACATGTGAATTGACACCTTTTCAGTCTTTCTAGTTGAAACTGCTTTAAGAGGAGAAGCAACTAAAAATGTAATGAGTTACTGCCTACATTATCTTTCTATGCTTGGTGTTCCATATCAAATTAAGAGAGAATATGGAACTGGCTACTGCAGTCGGACCTTTGAGATGTTTTGTTGACAATTTAATATTACCCATATTAGCGGGATTCCTTATAAACTTCAAGGACAAGGTATTGTGAAACAGGTATCGTGGAACTTTAAAATAATGTCTTCATAACTCTCTGAGTGTGGGAGCAGCAGCTACTGGTGCCTTTGCCCTGGTTTTGCAAGAAACTCAAACAAAAATTGACTTTTAAAAAACCAAAGAGTGGGAGTTATACCCCCAGAAGGGGTCTCCTAGAAATATTCTCCATCATGCTTTGTTGTTCTCAATTTTCTAAATCTGGATGCTCACGGCAAATCTGCTGCCGATCGCCTCTGGCACCCTGAGACCAATAAAAATTATGCCACAGTTATGTGGAAGGACCTTCTTATTTTTAAATGAAACGGCCTAGATTCAGTTCTCATATGGGGGCCGAGGATCTGTATGTCTGTTTGATACCAAAGAAGGCACGGCTAGATGGATGCCAGAAAGACTGTCGAAACAAACAGATACCTCCACAAAGCAAGACCCAATTGTGGATAAAATGGATAACAACTAAAATCCAGGGAAGAGAGATCTCCCTGAGAATCCCCTTCTTTTTTCCTTTCCAGATAAAAATGAGCCACCCATGGTGTTCGCTGTTGGAAGTTCTGATCCTAATGCAGGCCTTGGACTTGTACTACGCAGAATCTTGACGGGCCACTGACAAGGTCATCGAACAGCTAGAGATTGGCATCAGAGAAAAATCTCTCATCTGCTTTTCCTTCAGCAAGGGGGGCTCTGTGCCACCCCCAAGAAGGAATGCTGTTTTTATACTGACCACACTGGGGTAGTTAGAGAAAGTGTGGCCATGATTAGAAAGAAATTAGAATGGCGAAAGAAACAGCGAGAACAAGAAAAACTAGTTTTCTGTCTCTCCTTGACTTACTACCCTTCTCCCTTCCATCCTGGGCCCTGTGATCAGTCTCCTTCGCCTTTTGGCTTTCCATCGGTGGGCCTTTAGCAGACTCACTGGCTTTGTAAAACAACAAATTGACTCCTTGGCATCTAAATCTGTACAAGTGTATTATCATAGACTTGATTTGGCTGATAGAGGCTTGGCTGAGCCTTGTGTTGACATATCTCCTTTAGGAGCTGCATAGAACTCAGATCTATGCACGTTGGTTCGGCATGGAACGGACACAACGTGGGTACCTGAAAGGGGTGCGTGACGAGGTACCGCAGGGGGAGGACCCAAATTGTCTGCTTCTGAGTCTCTGGAAAAGCAAACCTAATTGCATAGAGGTTGGTGTTGAATTCTTGTGTCTCAAAGCAGCCGGCTAGGACCCTCGATATCCTACGTGGCCCATGAGACAAAATAACCCTCTCCTCCCCAAAAAGACACCATTACAAATGATACTGGGAGGATCAGGTCAATGCTTTCCCCCTCTGGTCAATGCCCAGTTATCTGCCAATGAGATTTCTTAATGTCTGCATTTTCCTGCCAGCCTCCTTTAAAATTGTTAAAAGGGAGCAGATGCTGGGAGCCAAGCCCAGGAAATTACAGTGGGATGGTCTAGGGCAATAAGGATGACAGTGGACTGGTCTTAGACAGTACCCTCGCCCAAACTTCCCGGTTTGCTGTGTCCTTATAACCTGCCCCTCACACTGAGATTTTCCTTAAAACAAGGAAGGGAGAGATGTTGGAGACCAGAGACCCCTAGGCTGCCGGGGTCAGCCAAAGGACAGAGGCTTTCCAGAAAAGGTGAAACCTTCACAGTTCCAGCAATGTCACAGCTAGACCTCAGAACTTCCTCAGAACGTGAACGTTCAGACGATGAAGATAAGCAACAGCCTCGAGCCATAGATCCCCACCACACTGGGCAGGGATGGGTGTTTTTACTTCCCTGTTTTAATTTTGCTTATATACTGCAAGCCTTGCCTCTAGTAAATGAGACCTTGACAACAGCTAGACTGACTCTGTCCGTTCTTCGCTGCTTGGTCTCCTTTCTCTCTCCCACCCGTGTCTCTTTCAGGTGGTAGCTACTCAGGGACCCTGTAATAACTTTACCCGCTGGACGGGACACAAAACATATTTTTAAATTAGTCTTATGAGTCAAACAGCTTTTACGTGATAATTTACAGACATATTTGGCTTCAAAAATAAGTTAATTTAATCAAATATATATGATTATATATTTATAGGTCTATCACAAATAAAGAAGTACTTAAACCATACTATATTTATCAGTGTAGATGATGGAAGTAACAGGTTGTTATTTAGATTGTTTTCTGGAATAATTTTCAATAAATATATTATTTCAACTTATTTTTCTACCTCCACAATACTTTTCCCATGCATTTACTCATACATTCTTCTATTGATTGAAGAAAAATATTTATTGAGTTCATGTTATACATAGGGTACTGGAGTACCTCTTAAGCATCAATTTTTATAAATCTTTGGCTCTCGAGTCAAGTTACAGTTACTTTACAAATAAAACATTCTGTGTTTTTGTTTGTTTTTAGCAGTACCAGAGGTGGAACCAAAGACCTAAGGCATGCTAAATAAGATTTCTACCACTGATGTATAAATGTATCACACCATATCTCTATTATATAGATTTTTTTCAAGGTTAATCTGCCCTTCAACACAGTGACAGTTGAGTTTTCTCGTCTTGGCTGCATTATTGAAATGCCTGCATCATCCCGTGACAATCACATTGCACAATTATGTATCTGACAGCACAGTAGATTCAATTTATCAAGTTAACCACAGTCAAGTAGTGGGAGAGAGGCAGATAAAATAACACTTTAGGTCTGATATATAATTTTTCTGCTGTTTGATCCTGATATATCTAGAACAACAAAAACAGATTAGCATAGCTTCCTTCTAGAAAAATGGTACCTTAGAGTAACTCTTGTGCCATATTCATACCCAAGACGACACTTTCTAGATTCTCTCAAACAGGTATTCACTACATTATAGGATATAAAAGAAATTTTAATGCTCATTATTTTTCACTTTTCCTACTGCTTTTAATTAAGCTTCAAAGAATTAAATGAGAAAAAGATTGAGAGGTCATAACAAAGTGTGAGAAGAACAGGTTCCCTAATCCACTGAGGTGCAATAGGTCACAGTCTGATTTGGGAGTTATCATTCTTAATGATTTTTCTCTCGCTTTAATGGCTTAGCATTAATGCACTTAAACATTAGTCAGGTTATAGAGCCCAGAGTTCCAGGTCAACCTTAGGAACCAACATTACCTTAGAAAGCACATGCGTTTAAAAACATTTTTCAGCTCTTTTGTGCAGCTCCCATATCACCTTTGTCTGTCTCAGGAGAATAGAACATTTAGTTTCTCATGCATTTGAGAGTATCTGAAGCATTAGGTAACATCAAACTATGAAAATATAATGCAGTGGGAATAGATTTTAATGTTTAGTTTGATAGAAAAATAAAGTACGAAAAGCCTGTGGTTGGGTGCTGGTGTCAGGAGGGAGCAGTCAGATGCTAGCAATGGAAGTCCTTCTTGAGGACTGCTGAGCCCTGTGCCTGAGTTTCTGAGGTCCTGCTTTGGACACTGCTTTTGGACTTGTTGACTCTGCCTGTGATTAGGAGATATAGGGCTATGGGGAGATGTCAGTGAAGGTGAAGCCTGGCTGTTATAGTGAACTTCAGACCATCCTAAGGGACAGCATAAATCCACCTCATCAACTACAGGATCACACTAGCTGTCCTATAGCTGTCAGTGACCATCCACATAGCATTGACTGGACAGACAGCTACTGGGTCTGTAGTGGATAGCAGTCATTAAAGACGTACCTCATAGGATTATGAAGATAGGAAGAGATGAGGTGACAAGGGTAGATAAAACAAAGCAAAACAAAACAAGCAGACAAAAAAGAGCAGCAACAACAATAAATGTTCTAAGGTTTTATCCACACCCTCACTTACAAATCCTCCAGTGACCCCATCAGCACTGAAATGTTTCAAGATCAACCATCCTTCCCATAATTCCTGGCATCCTCATCTCTAACAAGCTTTCCTGTGGCTATTGACTTTACCTCCACTCTGAACCACAGAAACCAGTTGATATTTCTGGGCAATGTGTTTTTCCTTTCTCGCTGGATCATTGATTCTTTAGATACAAGGAAAGTAGGCTGGATTTGTTTGTTTCAGTTCATCACATTTTGTGTTATCTGCTGCTCTTTCTATCTGTCTATTCACTTGGATTTTGTTTGTGTTCTTGTGTTTGTTTGCTTCCTTGTTTGTTTTGGGTTTTGTTTTGGAGCTGGCGTGTTGTTAGGGGTTGGATAGTGAGTTCCATCTTCCAGTCATCACAAATCTCCTTATTTCCCATAGAATAACAGTCAAAGCTGATAGATTTTGTATTTGTGGTGTTTTTGAGCCCATTAACATCCACATTTAGTTCATATTGCCCATAGAATTCTCTACACATCAGCCCTTAGTGAGGGCAGGCCTGCGTTCCTGGCACAAAGTCAAACAATGGTGAGGGAATGGAAGTGATTTGTTTCCATACACTTCCAATAATTAATTCCTACGGAACTGGGGAGCATTTTCTCCTCAGTGCTTTTAATTAAGAAGACTCTGAGCTAGAGTTTATTGCTCTACTAAGGTATAGGCTTCTGTGTACTAGGATATACTATTTAAAATGAACAAACAAAAAAATAAGCAAACAATAATAGCAAAAGAAAAACCTAAGTTAAGAAAACACTCAGGACTAAAGATTTCAGAAGTTACTGACACAAGAATAATTTTCCCCATCCACTTTCATTATGTATTTAGAACTGTGCTGAGGACTAAATGTTGTCATAAATTTCAAGATGGTGGCATGAGGAAGTAATGCCTCAGCAAAGTCATCAGGTCATAAGGACTCTTCTTTTGTGGTGCAGACTAATGTCCTTATAATGAAATAACAAGAGATCAGCATCCATAACTCAAAAGGTATCACCGTACAGGGAATCTGCTGGGATCTTGACTTCCTAACTCACTCTAAGAAATTTGGTCATTTGTAAGCCATGCAAATAAATATACTGTTTTAATAGCTCACAAGGATTGAGATAAGAACCACTGGTTTATGTAGAAAATTTCACACCAAGTGTACCAGATGGTAAGAAATAACCACTAAACTTCTCAGGTTTTCTTTGTCTTTTCTCTTTGGACACACACACACACACACACACACAAACACACACACACACACCAAATGCTTTCTCTGTTACACACACTTCTCACACATAATCACACATATTCTTTCTTTGTGACAGACACACACAATGAAAAGGTATGAGGATTATAAAAGATGCTGAAAAGTTTAGCTTCATAAGGTAATTATAATTATTTTCTTTTTAAGCATATATTTTCTTTAAATTTCTGTGACTTTGATGCAGCAGTGATAATGTGTAAAATATTATGTCCTGGAGTTCATTTATTACTTTGGAACAACAGATAAAGCATTATAATCAGTTTTCATGGCTATATAACCCAGTATATGATATTTTCATGGTTTATTAAACAGTATACATTTTGTTGTAGTGAATGCTAAGTAATAAGGTACCTAGACTTACTTTGTCATAAAATTCATATACATTATTAATTCATGTGTTAAGTCACTTATGTTGTATAGTTTTAAGAATTCCTTATTTATTTTTGTCATTATAATATTAAGATTTTATATTCTTCTATAGGACTTAGAATATAATTATATTAATAATTTATATTGACAGTATTTTTATTTATATCACAGATGAAAAAAGTGAAATTTATTATATTCTTTGTACATGATTCATATATATATAGATGTTTACACATACCTTTGAAACTATATATATTTATTATATTTAGCATAATGGTTAATTTTTAAAAACCTAATGTTACAATTGTTTTTAATATAAATATTTCTGTGCTCTAATGGGTTCAAAGCCCTGTGTGGTAGTGCAAGGGAATCTCTTTTCACTCTGCTTTCTGTTTATATCTTTCATATAAAATGTTTGGAGTTAGAGTTCTAGTGTAGCAGAGATTATTTCATCCTAATTTCCCCATTCAATCACACTCGAGGTATCAGGAGTGCAGTAGTGGCATGTATCACATGCAGATACTCCCACACTAATCCTCATTACCCCCTCCCCCTTTTCTCTCTCATCAGGTGTTGGAATGGAAGGCTAAGGTTTCAAATGCCTTTTTCTCAGATAAAACTTTCTAAATGTGAATCATGCCTTATAAAGATTACGTATATTTTCATGACTATTCAAATTCTAATTTGAAAATATTGTACTTCTTAGATGTATATACTTGACTCCACTGAACTTAAAAACATAAAGATGCTTATGAGGGTGCTTATACCACATGGATTATTTCTATCCTAACTGCAGTTTATGACAAATAAAGCTTAAATAGAGAAACCAGAAGTGTAAGGATGAATAGAAAAAAATATTTTATTCATGTTCAGCTTGATGGTTAACACACATACACACACACACACACACACACACACACACACACACTTAATGAGTTGATTACTACTGTAACAAAATTCTGTGTAGACGCTGAGAATCCAATCTCTTCAAAGTGACCTTTGATGTTAGTCAGTTTCTGACACTAAGGACATGAGGTGATTCATTTGTGGGTACTAGGCAGATATCTTCATAATGGATGCAGAAAGCAAATAGGAAAACGAGTCGTGAGCATGGCTCAATGCTCTGTGGTCACAGTACAGCTTTAGGTTTCCAGTGAGGTCCATGTATTTCTGTATTGGTTAAGTGAGAAGTTTAATTCATAAGATGGTCAAGGAACGTAGAGGACACAGAGCTGTGGATGTAGGATTAGCTTCTGCCTAAACATTTCCAGGCTCTAGGTTTAATTCTGAAGTAAAAACAAACAAGCCACAGTCAATATATAAGGATTCCGGATGAAACCTTATAAGTAAGGCAATGGTCACACCCAAAATAATTTAGAAAAACTAAAAATTTTCATTGTTTCATGTTTCTTTAATTTCTTTAGTTGGGAGCATAAAATTGAAAATTTGTGAATAGAATAATGATAAAGAATTAATGAATTTCTATCCTTATTTTATGGAAAAGGAAGTATGTGAGTAAGTAGAACTGATTTTAGTAGAAGAGGGAGGGCCCTCTACAACCTGTGAAGTTGGTGATTTCAGTACAATTTGCTAATTAATAATATAATGATAGGTGTCAAGGCTCAATATTATGCTTTCCTTTAAGGAAAGAGTGATGGCATAGCTTCATATATGGGTTGGAAGACTACATGTGGAGTAGAAACAATGGGATTGTGAAAGTTAACAAGTAATAGTACATTGCATAAATAAGATGTAGCTGAACGTAGCATATGTGCAAGAGAATGAGCTTTCCCTGGAAGAGTGAGTTTGTGTAATGAGAAGAACATGGACAAGAAAATGGAGATCTCTTTAGAATATAAACCCTGATATCCTACCAACAATGAAGGAGTCTTCCTCTTTCTCCACATTCTTGAGCGCATCTGCTGTCATCTGAATTTTTGATCTTAGCTATTCTGATTGGTGCGAGATAGAATCTCAGGGTTGTTTTGATTTGCGTTTCCCTGATGATTAAGGATGTTGAACATTTTTTTAGGTGTTTCTCTGCCATTAGTTATTCCTCATTTGAGAATTTTTTGTTTAGTTCTGCACCCCATTTTAATAGGGTTATTTGATTCCCTGGAGTCTAATTTCTTTTTTATTGGATATTATATTCACATTTCAGATTTTATCCCCTTGCCCCATTCCCCTTAACACCAAGGAACTTCCTATCCCATCCCCCCTCCTTCTGCGTCTATGAGGATGTGCCCCCACCTACCACTTCTCGAGTTCTTTTTATATATTGGATATTAGCTCTTCATCAGATGTAGGATTGATAAATATATTTTCCCAATCTGTTGGTTTCCATTTTGTCCAATTGGCAATGTTCTTTGTCTTACAGAAACTTTGCAATTTTGTGAAGTCCCATTTGTTGATTCTTCATCTCAGAGCATAAGCCGTTGGTATTCTGTAAAATTTCTCCCTATGCCCATGTGTTCGAGGCTCTTCCCCACTTTCTCTTCTATTAGTTTCAGTGTATCTGATTTTATGTGGAGGTTCTTGATCCACTTGCACTTGAGCTTTGTACAAGGAGATAAGAATGGGTCAATTTGCATTCTTCTACATGCTGACCACCAGCTAAACCAGCACCATTTGTTGAAAATGCTGGTTTTTTCCCCCACTGGATGATTTTAGCTTTTTTGTCAAAGATCAAGTGACCATGTATGTGTCTGGCTTAATTTCTGGGTCTTCCATTTTATTCCATTGATCTACCTGCCTGTGTCTATACTAATACCACACAGATTTTATCACTATTGCTCTGCAATACAGCTTGAGGTCAGGGATGGTGATTCCCTCAGAAGTTCTTTTATTGTCAAGAATAGTTTTTGCTACCCTGGGTTTTTTGTTATTCCAAATAATTTTGAGAATTGCTATTTCTAACTTTACAAAGAACTGAGTTGGAACTTTGAGTTGAGGATTGCATTGAATCTGTAGATTGCTCTTAGCAAGATGGCCATTTTTACTATATTTATCTTGCCAATCCATGAGCATGGGAGTTCTTTCTGTTTTCTGAGATCATCTTCGATTTCTTTCTTCAGAAACTTGAAGTTCTTATCATACAGATCATTCACTTGCTTCGTTAGAGTCACACCAAGGTATTCTATATTACGTGACTATTGTGAAGTGTATCATTTCCATACCTGAGGACTCAGCTATACCTCTTCTGGGTATATACCCAAAATATTCTCCAACATGTAACAAGAATACATACTCCACTGTTTTCATAGTAGCCTTATATGTTATAGCCAGAAGCTGGAAAGAACCCAGATGTCCTTCAACAGAAGAATGGATAAAGAAAATGTTGTACATATACACAATGTACTACTACTTCACTATTAAAAACAATGAATTCATGAAACTCTTAGTCAAATGGATGGAACCAGAAAATATCATCCTGAGTGAGGTAGTCCAATTATAAAAGAATACACATGGTATACACTTACTGATACATGGGTATTAGCCCAAATACTAAGAATACCCAAGACGATTCACAGACCACATGAAGTTCAAGAAGAGGGAAGACCAAAATGTGGCTGCTTCAGTACTTCTCAGAAAGGGAACAAATTACTCATGAGATCAAATACGGGGACATAGTATGGAGCAGAGACTGAAGGAAAGCCCATCCAAAGATTGCCCCTCCTGGGTATCCATCTCATATACAGTCACCAAACCCAGACACTATTGTGGATGCCAAGAAGTACATGCTGACAGGAGTCTTATATATCTGTCTCCTTAGAGGCTTCACCAGAGCCTGGCAAATACAGAAATGGATGCTCACAGCTGACCATTGGACTGAGCATGTAGTCTCCAATGGAGGAGTTAGAGAAAAAAATAAAGGAGCTGAAAGGGTTTGCATCTGCATGGGAAGAACAATAATATCAACCAACCAGACCCCACAGAGCTTCCATGGACTAAACCACCAACCAAGGAGTACACATGGAGTGACCCATGGCATCGGCCACATATAAAGCAGAAGATGGCCTTGTTGGGCATCAACGGGAGGAGAAACCCTTGGTCCTGTGAAGGCTCAAGGCCCCATTGTAGGGGAACTCAAGGTCATGAAGGCAGGAGTGCGTGGGTGGGGGAACACCCTCATAGAAGTAGAGGAGGGGCGATGGCATAGGTGATTTTTCAGGGGAGAGACTGGGAAAGGGGATAATATTTGAAATTTAAATAAAGAAAATATCCAATTAAAAATAAAGGGAAAAATGAATATAAGCCCTAGAAATTAAAGGAAGACCATCCAGGAACCAAGTATATATTTGACAGAAGGTATGGATGTGTGAGTGTAGGCATGATAAGGAAAAAGCAATCTATGCTGTCAAACAGAGCAGACTATTCTATGAGATGAACCCAAGTGTGATTTATGTTAGATTTTGTTTTATTTATATTTTATTCTAAAATTAATAAATATTTCTACTTACGAAGTGAATATAATATATACTCCAAGAGGGATTCACTGCCTTCCTGGTGAAAGTACTCAGCCAGATGAACTGAGCTGAACAGCTGATGCTGACCCGATAGACTTATCCAAGCCTATGTGTATATGCAACATTGAGACTAGTGTTAGTGTACACTAAAACAGCTAGCCAAGATAGCATATAGTATATACATTATATTATATATAGTTTATATATAGCATATAGTTTATATTAGAAACAGTATGAAATGCAATCTGTGCAACCAGCTTTATATCATCAACATCTTCAAATCACAATATTTTGTATTTTCTTCCTTGCTTTCTTTTTCTTAAAGTGGTTCTAAAATTTAAAGTCATGGTGTGCATTGTGGTCAGCATCATATTTTTATTACTGAATAATACACCAAGCCCTAGTTAGTTTTCTTTACTTGTGTATTTTCCAGTGTGTGGAGTATCCTTGTTCATGCCATGACACTCCCATACCCTTTGAAGCCCATTCACAATTTGCAATCTTCTATGACACCTTCAACAGCCCAAATGCATAGAGACTCTTCATTTGTCCAAGTTTTTGGCAAATTTTATTTTTGGCAAATTGTTTATAATTCTAACACCAATATATATGCATGACTTTGTTCCTGAGTATTCACTTTAGAAGTCCATTTCTTACAATACAGTTGCCTTCTTTGACTGATTTAGTTTATCACATTAAAACTTCTCTTTTATGAAAATGCAAACACACATGTGAATAAAACACACTTCTGATAATCTAAAGACTTTGGTGAATTCACAAATTTAACAAATTGATGAAGAGAATTTATTTCTGCTCACTAAAAGAAAATGGACACTTAGGCTATAACGTTCCAGTATGCTCTTCAACTACTCATCTCCTGACTAGGGGAATTGTAGTAATTAAATCCAAGTAAAAAAAACAGCTATATTTTAAACATATTTTTATTGGATATTTTATTTATTTACATTTCAGATGCCTTTCCCTTTCCCCATTTCGCCTCTCTAGAAACCCCCATGCCATCACCCCTCCTCCTTTTTGTTTTTATACCATTTGAATTGCATGCAAGTATTAAGATCAGTTCTAGTTTGAAGAACGAGCAATACCATAGATGCAAATAGTCAAGGAACAAGCATGATAATAAACACAAATAGTCAAAGAACAAGCAAGGCAATAACCTAAATTCTGTGAACACTCCTGTGATCAATGTTTCTAAGTGCTTATCAGGATGATGTTTTAAATATATTTTAAGTTGTGTAAAATTTAATGATATTAACTACATTGGATGATAGATATGTTTCTCTTGTTAGTTTTATATGCCTTGACCATATAATATACAAAATCAATAGAAAAATGTATCCTTCCATTATATAGTAGATATATTTCTATTTTTAATTTTTGCAATACAATATAATTACTTTATAAAATTATTATGTTCTTATAAAACTTTGTATGCAATATATTTGACTCCCAAGTCAAATTATTACTCTCAAATCATATACTAAAATATGAGATCAGTCAATACTTTATGCAATAGTTCTCTTATTGAGAATGTAGCTCATTACTCTAAATTAGTCTTAATTATAAAATAATTACTCAAGAAAAAGACAGAGTAAACAACGAATTAGAGGCACCAGGGTTGGGGAATATCAAAGGGGCTCATCCTATCAGAGGAGAAGGAAAGAGGGGATGGGGGGCAGGGACTCTGTGAAGGAGGGTGCACCGGAGGGGATGTAGCATTTGGCATGTAAACAAATGAACAAGCAAACGAACACATAAAAAATAAGTTCTTCCATAGCCAGGGCAACTGTCTATTAAGTATAGAATACATTAATGTGTACTAGTCAAGAAGAAAATTCAATTTAAAACAATACTGCATTACTATTTCTGTCAGTTTAAACTTAATCAAAGTAATAAGACTGTATTCTTAAAATAAAGCTGGTGACTCCCCAATATTAATTAATGTATTTGTGTACATATTTAATATTTACCTACTTGATATGTAAAAGGACTCATATTTATATTTACTAAATTAAACTTACATTTATGTAGCTATTATTTACTACATGAAAAAACTATCATTTTACATTTAGTGTTTTATAAATGAAAAAGGGTTAAAACCTTATTGCAGATATATGTCGTCTGCTCTTCATGTTTAATTTATATGAGGAGGAGTAACTTTGAATACAAGGAAATGCAGGTGCTCATTTATCTGGGATATCTGCTCTAAAAATTGGTATTTATGTTTAAAATACTGGCTTGCTTATCTTTTTTCTACTGACCAAGTAAGTTTAAGTTTAAATTCAGGTTCTGTCTTTCCCAGTCCAAAAGGTTTTTATGAAGAGCTAGAGAATAGGTTTAAGGATGAGAGTCTGAAAATTGCTTTGAAGCACACTAGGTAGAATATCATAGCACAGAAGGATAATATCTGTGTCCATAAATTAGGAACCTGTGAACACAACTTCAAAGTACAGACATAGAAAGGTTAAATTTTAAAGAAAAAAACAAGTAATGATATCATTAGCTGAATTATATGAACTCTTCATTTCTAAACTGGAGTCATTTTTTTACAGAAAGTGTTGAAAAAAATGCAATAAAATCAAAATCCAAGATAGCCTCTGCCTCCTTCTAGGTCAATTAGAGGGGGACATACTAAAAATATATGCAGTATTATTATTTCAGTTAAATCTTGTGAAGACAGTCACATGTTGACTACTTCCTTAAATACAGGCACTCTTGACATTGAATTGAGGATATCCTGGAGTCAAAGAGAATTGAGGAGATACTGGAGTCAAACAGAATTCGAATCTAACTTTTTAACTTCTTAGGCAAGCAATTTAGCTTTTGCATAAACTTCTATGACTCTGAAAATGAATGATATTCTCTAGGTTATGTGATTATTGTGATAGACATGATGTGAGGAAAATTTTGGATCTCTTCTGTAAATGATTTTATATGTACAATTTGATTTTTCAGATTAGTAAGTTATCGAAGTTTTTGCTCAAAAGTTAGATACTTTATACAAGAAATTATTTAAAATTTTTTGACATCTAATCTCATCGGTCTTGGGCATTATTGTTACTGGGGATTGAAATTATACATGTTATAGCTGGGACACCTGTATACCCTCCAAGTTTATAGGAGAAGCTGGTTTATTCACATGCTGGCTGCTTAAAATCAACTCTGTGCTTTGCTTCCTGCTGTCTTGTGAACTTTCCTTACAGTTGATACCTTCCATACTTAGAGGTCAGATCTTTTAATGGCTTGAGATGTATTTGCCACTAACTTGTGGTACTGAAAAGGGTTGACAAGTTATTTCTCTGCCCCGAAAGTCTTAAGCAGTCACCTCTCACATCTAATACAGTCCCACAAAGTTACAGAAAAATAAAAATGGCGAAGCCAGATTAGATTGCTCACTGCTAGCTCTGGCTTTTAGCCTTATCACAAAATTCACATGAATTAAGTGATGTGCAAGGTGTGCCCTTTTGTTTTCTAAACGGGGTGGGGAGCTTGGACTTGGGTGAGTGGGGAGGTGGGTAGGAGCCTAGAAGGATTGGGGTAGGGAAACAGTATGATCAAACTATACAAAAAATGTTATTTCTCAATATAAAGGGAGATATTAAAATAAGAACAAAGCAGCAGTTGGTATGTTGATAAGCCATTCTGGCAACATGGTTTTTATTTTCTTGTCCATGTAAGAATATTAAAGCCAGTGGTATCCATGTTTAACTTTTGTTCTATGTATGTCTCTACATAAGATTTTCATTAAGGGAACATCAGACAGACCTAAGTATTATGTTACTTGCTTCAAAGTGTTCAGTGAGAAAAATACATATTTTACCAAATATAATTACTTTAATTTTTAGAATAAGTTTAATAAAATATATTCTACTAAATGAAATAGAAGCAACTGTTAGCAAGTGGACTTATAACTGATATTTTACTTACTAGCAATACAAGTATTTAAAAAAATTCTTTCCTTTGAGCACAATGCTGAGGATGATTTTAGAAAATAAAAATCAATCTGAATTAAAATTTGCCTTATGTTTGACTGATTAAAATATTATGAGAGAACAAGAAAAACCGTAGCTAAAAGTACAAAACAAAACAAGAAAATCCTCTTGTATCAACTGAAGCAGAAGATTCTAAGTCATTGGAACTTATTTATTATATGCTTGAGAGAATTTTGAGCTGTGCACAGCTGGGTATTAATACATGGGCAGGCACAAGATGGACCAGGCCAGTGGTGCATTAACCAAAATTCACTGGAAGTGGAGAGCAGCTGTGTGGTTTGGGAAAGCCATTCTGGCACATAATTTATGCAAAGACCAAAATAAACACTACATTAAAAATATTAAGGAGAAAAAGCTAAACTCCATTGTAAGACCTGGCTAAAATCAAATTATGTCCTCATAAAGAGAGAGCAGTCAATCATAATATATGAGGATTAGGACTTTCCCCAGGCAATAAACCCTAAATTCTCAGAGTCAATCAAAATGTAAATCACCCAGCCCTCATTTTAAATCTAATAGACCTTCATTAACATAAATGTATAGCTAGCCAATGCAAAGTCCATCTAAATCATAATGTAGACTATTGTTATTAATTCACAAATCACTTCTAATTGTCATCTGTCAAGAAAATTAAGACCTTGACAGTGCTAACACTCTGGTAGGCTGTATGGTGTAAAACATTAAGGATGTGAGGTGATAGGGCCAAAAGATCTTGGCATCACTGCTCACCCATGAAACTGGTCCTACTGCCCAAACTCTACTCTGCTTCCATGTCTTCTACCACCTTAGGACACTCTTGCTAAATCACTAATGACCTCAATAGTTTTAAATCATATGCTCAGGTCTCCACCCGCATTTTCTTATATGTCAACAATAATTTACGAAGTGATTTAACTTGATTTTTCAGAGTACCAATGTCTTCAGGTGAAGGATCTATTTCACTAAGTATTTTTGGTTTTGTTTAGTTTGGGTATTTATTTACTTAGTTTTAAATAAAAATATTCTGATGAATCTTCAAGTTGAGTGTTAGAGTATATGTTTGATCTATATGTTGAGAACTAAGAAAGAGATTGTTTGCTACCTAATATTATCCAGGTAATTGCTTCTATTTTATCAGAACATAGGAGAATTCTGGTTGAGAGAACTTATATAGTTTGGTATTAATAGCAACAGCAGCAGGTAGACAACATTTCTGGTTAGCTACCCCCATCAATGTAGTGTAAGGACTTTTGACTGTTTCCTGTACTTTCAGTGTAGTACTTTAAGAGAGAAGCACCAATATATGAAAACACTAATATTTATATATAAGGCTTTTCTGCCTTATATATAAACACACACACACTATAATTATGCCTTAGGATCTAAATACTTATGCACCAATAAAGAAGAAACTGCCTTTATATTCAAGCAACATAAACAAATATGTTTAGAGAATTTTTTTTTTAATTTTCACAATTCTAGAATGGAAGCCAATCCTTTTTGTTTGGGAGCTGTATTTAATTTATTTTCCTGACTTCATGTTTATCAGATGTTCTAAAATTTCCATTTGGAATATACATTCTATTGATGTGAAAACTTGTGGATACATTAAAAAATTAAGGTAAGTTTTCTCAAAACACATAGACTCATTTTCTAGTTAAATATTGGAACTACACTCTCTGTTTTCCTTGCTTTGACTTTGCTAAGTAGGGCAATTACTCATTTCATGTCATAATATTCCACAACAAAGACATTTTTCTTTAAAATATTAAAAATAATCACAAATAATTCTAGCCTGTGATGTATAGTCAAACACTGAAATCTAACAGTGGGCTTTAATAGATGGCATTTGAGTAATGTAACGTTTCAATCTAGAAAGATTAATAATATTAATGTAATTTCTTGCCAAATTGTCAATTAGAAGAAGTGTTTCTCTTAAAAGACATTACTTCTTGGAACAACAGGCAGTTGACTTTCCAAATGCATAGCAGACTCTAAACTAGCAAAGTTAACTGGGATTGCAATGATGATTACTGGTAGCTGCACACCAGCCAATATAACAATTAAAATTAACATAGTTCTACCAACTAACCTCACTGCTTCTTTACTGCATGTTCTGGATCCAGTTCAAAGGATGTTGGCCATAGATATCAGTATTTGCTGCTTTGTTTTCTGTGATACCTTTTGATTTGATGTTAGTAAATATCTTCATGTAATTCATGTATCTTTATGTTTATCTTAAAACATGAAAAGACAAGTATTTCTATATTATTCCAAAGTTTTTTTCTCCAAATTGGAGATTTAGATTAATACACACACACACACACACACACACACACACACACACACACACACAAACACAAAGCCACATATTGATATAGAAATGTCAATAAGTATATACTGGTGCCTATATTGAACAATCAACTACCAATATATGTGTAGACTGAATTCCATATTATTGGTTCATTCCACTAAACTACATGTATTTAAATTAAATATTCCTATACTCATTTGATTACTACAGACTTTAAATAGGTCTTAAAATCAAGTACTTAAGTTTTTTTTCTATTTATTTTCTTAAAAAGTAATTTTGCTATTCTAATCAAATTTCCATTTTTTCTCATGCTGAAATAATATTTAATATAAATTTAATTTATAAGAAAAATTTGAAAAAATCAATTTTAGAAGCTGGATATCTTACGAACTAATGTCAGAACTGACCATAGACTATAGACTAGGACAACACTGCAGTGTTCGTTAAGGAAATTTCTTAGATATATTCAATTTTTTTCTCATTTTATTCTTTGAATCCAATGAACAAATAAATTACATAAATTTAACTGGTAATTTCTTGATTACTATAAACACAATTCATTTTTATAGTAAGTTTATATAATATATCTAATGTTTATTTTTATTTTGATATACTCATTAAAATGTTTACTTAGAAACTATGTCATCTGCATATAAAAATATTAAAAACCAATTGTTCTTACAATTAATACTGAAACTTCTCCCAGATCTTCCCCACATCTTCATCCACTCAAATTGACACCATTTTTGCTCATTTATCGGAAAACAAAGAGATATCTAAATAAGGTAAAATGATAACCAACAAATAAAAACCCTGAACAGGACAAAAAAATGAAAAAAAATAACCAAAGAATCATATACATATGCTGAGATACAACAATTCACACACACACACACACACACACACACACA
>JANHMN010000009.1:46724286-46739140 GCA_030674055.1 Rhabdomys pumilio | reverse complement strand
ACACACACACACACACACACACACACACACACACACACCATAGAATCAAACTCAGAAACTATTATACCTAAGCAAAAAATGTCCTGGCAAAACATTATTAAAAACAAATACAAAATACCCTCCAAAATCAGTGTTGAGTTCCTTTTGTGTTGAGTATCTATTATCTGGCATAGGCCTACCTTTAAGAATCCTTAAGAATTGATTTTATACGTAATGAGACTCCATTGAAGAAAGCTAATTTTTGCTTTGTGAGTGCTTATCAATTGGAGATAGTTTCTTGTTTAGGGATCAGGGTTTGGGTCTGTCTTCCCTATCAGTACTGTGACTCCATTTGGTTTAGCTATGTGCAGGTCCAATGCATTCCATCCCAGTCTCTGTGAGATCATTCATGTTCAGTTCTGTTGTTTTTAGAAGACCTGTTTCTTTGCTGTCTTCCATTCCTGCTGGCTCTTACTTTCTTTTTTTCCTCCTTTTCTGCAGACTTACTTGAGCTCTAATAGGAGGAATTTGAGGCAGACATACATTTAGGACTGAGTGCTCCAAGGTCTCTCTCACTTTCAGCACAATGTGCAGTTGTGGGTCTCTGTATTTATTTCAATCCACTATAGGACAGATTTACTTTGTACTCTTTGAAGACTGGTTACTCTTGCCTTATTAGAGTAAGTAGAGTGTAATGTAAAATAGAGTGGCTTCCTTCATACATATGTTCCTACCTTAGAGAAAGGGAGAGTTTGATATTCATCATTGTGTAAATAATCAAAAATATGGTTAGTGGCATAAAAACTGACAAATAGGCCAATGAAATAGAACACATGCCCATAAAATTACTCTGACATTTATGATATACGTATCACAATAACAGCAAGGGCAATTAGTGGTTTTGCTGTTGTTTTAAGGAGGCTGTGAATTTAAAGATAAGCCAGGAGGATTCTATGAGAGGGTTTGAAGGGAGTGCTGATAACAACCACAACCTAAACAGTGTTGGAGCTGTGTCTTTGATTTCCTCTCCTGCAATTTTATTCTTTTTTTCGGGTTTCATGGTGGCCTTTCTCTGTATCAAGCCTCCATTGATGGCTTGACAGCTTTTCTGCCCTTTCCCACACTGGCATTTGTTCAGATGGAGACAGAGCCTAAGTTTTCAGTTCCCTCAGGTGTCTGTTCACATTTCCCAGTTTCATTGCACCTGCCCAGGTAACTTAGTATAGAGCAGTTTAACTCAGAAATCCTAATTACATCAATGGTAACTAGATCATTTATTTGAAATATGTGATGTGATATAATAAATTATCACATCTTAGAAAAAGAGATTTTATCAACTCCATTTTACATATTACTAAATAGATGAGGATTTTGGAATATTTTTAAAATGGTAAATAAAAACAAAAGTAAAACTAAGTAATGAATGCTTTAATTCTCTTTAACCCTTTTTCTATATTTTAATAAATAACATTTAAACTTTTATAAAAAACACAAATGCAAACTATAAACAGCCTATTTGTCAGCAAAAATAACTTTTATATATTCATGGTTGAGACACATACTACACAGTAATATTTTCATGACTTTTACATGATTACTTAGTAATCAATTTATTATCTACCAAGGGACTTATAAATGCAGAAAAATGTTAAAGAAACAGGAAGGAACGAGCAGTTTATATTTCCTTCAGTGTCTTATGGTTCAATATTCTACATTCATAAACAAAATTTATAGGCATGTATGAAAAAATTTCACATTTGTTTCTGACCAGAATTAAGACTCTCTTTATTCTACACAATTTAATTGCAGCATCCAGGCATGAATTGATTAAGTGGTATGAGAAACATACCTACTTCAGTGTCTTAGTCTTTCATAAGCATAAACAAATTGCAGAATATACTAAAACCTTCATAGAAACTCACTGAGTATTCCTGAGAGTATTTAACATAATTGAAAGACAAGAAAAATGTTTCTTCTTTTTACCTATCATTTACTTCACTAAACAATAATACATCTTGTATAAGGTAGTTATACAAACCTAGTAGTTTTATGTTAATATACTTCTTAAATTTTATCAACATGACTTTTTACTTAGTTTCCAAATAGCACCATTAAATGCATACTGTCAGCCTCATGAGGAAAAACAATGCAGATAAATATAAAAAAATTTATATCTTAAAATTAATTCTCCAGTTTGCAATGCCAAAATGTAATAAAATTATGTCACAAAGAATACATCTTCAGAGGATAGTGAGAGTATGCACAAGAGTGAGAGACATAGATTTAAGTTCTAATCATTTGGCTCATGTAATCCTTACAAAAAGTGAAAACTCTTTTCTTACTTTCTCTATTACATGTCAGCTGGAACACCTGAAGCCAATCTTAAGACGCATTGGGTTTCTTTTTTTTTTTTTTTCCATTTTGTATGAGTGCAATGCAGCATGCTAGAGTCAAGCAATTCATTATGCTAGCATTCAGAAACAGGAAAAAGGGGGCGGGAGAATCAGTGATTTCTTTTCATTTATCTCTGTAAGAAAATAAGTGTTCCCTCTTCATTGAAGCTGCAGATGAATTTAGCCTCCCTAGGGACAAATGAGGATGTATATACCTGGCCCAGCCTGTTGTTGCCTTCTGGCTACTCACTCCAATAAGTCTCCAGAGTCTTGCTAATTTAACAATGAGAATTTGAACATTAAAGATTCATTATCTTTGATTTTCTTGAAGTACTTTTAACAACCATTATTCCTGCGACAGGCCAGTATTGACTGAATAGTTTATAAACTTAGCATTATATCCAGTTACAACACAATAATATTCAGTCTTATGATTATTATAGAATATATAATTATTTAATTGTAGTGAAAGAAACTAAAATGTATCTGTAATTCTATCTTTATTATTAATGGATGATGCAATGACTTAACATAAACTTATGTGCCTATTGTACTTTGAGACAAAGCGGAAGTGTGATAATTCAAACGAAAGCATGTTATTACTATTTTGCAAATAGAATATATAGTTAATCTTTATAAGTGAGGCCTAAGGTGGAACACTATTCCAATCCCAATGTTTCACCAGAAAGCACTGTTTTATATTTTCATGTGAACCTCATCTGTTTACTTTCTATCCTATTTCATTCTGTTCCTTCACTTTATCTTTCAACATCACTGAATTTTGATATCCTTTGAGGATGTCAAAAGGAAGTTACTCATTATTCTAATTAAACAAAATTGTCCTTTTCACTAAATCCTCAAACCCAAATGAAATTCAGTTAGGAGTTTTGTCTCATCCATAGCCAATACATACCACGTGGAGGTATAACACAAGGGCCTAGATGCATAACAAACTTAAGAGCCAGCTTGCATATCTGCTTTGATTTCCATCACTGGGAGGTAGAATCATCCTTTAACACACATGTAGCAGTGAGAAATACCTAGAAGCCCATGCATTGATATTTTTAGACATTGGGCTGCTCAAATTAGTATCAGTCAAGCAACTGGCATGTGGCATATATACAGATGGATCACAGCAGCCTATCACCAACTGAGAATGGCAGATACTTAAGCAAGCCTGACACTTGGGAGACAGATGGTGAAAAAGATGATTATAAATAACTTCTGGATTTTTAAAGCTTTCATAATACTGCCTATGTTGTCAGTGCAAAGATTGGCTTATCTTTCTTGTCATTCATCCTGTCTTTATGGGTATAACACACATACACATGCAGACAGCTAGTATTTCTGTGTTAATTTTCTGGTCACTCTTCAGGTTGGTTTAAAATCCATCATGTTAGAAGACAATTATATTATTATCATACATACCTTCTGACAATTTCAACATGGGTAGGCTGCATGACACTAACAAACTGATATATTAAATACTGCATATATATATATATAGTTTTGTATCAGGAAAAAATTAAAATCACACTGAAATCCTGCCAGTACCAAGCTGTTTATGTTTTCAATGTCTCAACTTATTTATAAATTTTAAAATCTTCATCTCTAGCAGATCACACAGGTCTTCTCTTCTAATCCTTCTTCCCTCCAATTGCTCCCATATCTTATCTGTCAGCTCTAGCAGACATTTTCCAGAAAACCATCTGACACACACACACACACACACACACACACACACACACACACAGACACACACCAAAAACAAAAACAAAAACAAAATAAAATAAAACAGGGAAGCAAGTAAAGCAACATCAGATTACCAACTTTCCATCCTCTCTCCCAAATCCAATTCCTCAGTACTACCTGAAGCTCTGTATCAAACCAGCTGTTGTGGCCCCACTTCCCTCCTGGTCCCATCTGCAACAGACCACAGAGTTCTCCTTCAACATACCTCACAACACATTCCAGCACCAACTCAAACAGACAGTCTTGGGAGCCTGACAGCTAAGCTTGCCAGAGGAGCAAGTAAGACAGGAAAGTAGATAGAGGAGCTTCGGATCTTAAGTCCTTTCACCAAAATCCAATGGTCCCAGTCTTATGCCAAGATCTGTAGCAAATTACATTTGCTGGCTTCTTCCCACTCTCTGACCTCATTGCCACCCGACTAAGAAGATTCTAGTAGAACAACCTGCTTTCCTACCTTCTGTGTACCTCATCAGTCCTATCTCACTTATTGTCTATGCTCATTTCTAAATATCAGCTCCCAATACCTAGAAACATATTCTAATTAGAACCCTCAATGGCCACACATAGCTGGATACCAGAAACAAAAACATCCAAAAAAATTTAGGGCACTTGAAATGCCCAAATGTAAGAATAATAGAAATAGAGAAATGATTTCTCAGTGCAGATTGTAAAAGCTGTAAGAGACTATAGATGCCAGCCTAGACTACAACAACCAGAAAAACTTTCAGTTACAGTAGATGGAGAATAAAATGCATTACAAAATAAGCAAATATAGCCATTGATATATACAAATCTAGGTCACTAGAATGCTCTAGACAGAAAGCCTCAACCTGAAGAGGTTAAACACACCCAGGAAATACTTAAAAGCAAGCCAAAAGATCACAAAAAGAAACAAAAGAAACATAAAACAGCACAAGAACAAATAACAGGAGTCACCAGACTCTACTTAGCATAACTGTCAACACCAATGGTTTCAAGTCCTAATAAAAGTAAGTAGAATAATAGAATGGGTGTTTTAGCAGTATACTTATTCTGCTACATTGAATTCGCAGTGGAGCTGTGTGATTAGGCAATAGAAGAGGAAGTGGAGCTGGGAGAGAAAGAGGGAAGGGAGGAGAGAAAAAGAGGAAGGGGGAGAAGTAGAGGAAGGGAAGTGGAAGAAAGAGGCTATTAGCCATGAAGAACCATGGATGGGTCAATAGCTGTCCTGAGTAGCAACTTCTATCAAAAGGTTAGATATTGGGTAACAATTCTAATTCTGTGGGCATCTTGTTGATTGAGCATTTCTAAATATATAAATCCTTTAGATAATCATTAAGCTTTAAGAGTCTTATTTCTACCAGGTACTGTGAAGATGGCAGATATTGTCTGGGGTTCAGCTGAGCTTTGTGGATGCAGTTTGGTATATTGGCAGAGCCATCCCCTATGCTGGTGTCTCATGTGTGCCAGAGCCTGCACATCTAGCTTGCCAGAACCCTGGTCAGAGCCGAGGAGCAGCGGGAACATGGTGGGTGCCCCTGAACAAGTCATTTTCTAAATATCACTCCTACAAGGTGTAGAAATAGGGTCCATTTTTCTGATATATTCAAGAAGCACATCTTAACATCAAAGACAGACAGGAAAGAAAAACAAATAAGTCAGGGTGTCCATTTTAAAGGGAATTTCACTCTGGAAAAAAATCTACTTTTAGGTATGGGTCACATGCCCACATTTAAATGTCTAACAGAATATGAAATCAGAGACATTGTCACAAGTCCCTTCTCTCATGGGACATGTTTTTTTGTTTGTGTTTTATGGGTATGTATTTTATTTTGAAGACTCCCAAATTCGGGAGACCCTTACTCAAGTCTCGGGAAGTCGAGAATACCCACAAACTCCAAGACACCGTTACTGGATGCAATTAGCAGAGGTTTATTAGGGAAGAGAGCTGGCAGCCAGCGTTCAAACTGCACACTCGTGCATGAGTACAGTTTGACCCCGTGTGGTGGGCTAAGGAACCTTTTATAGTAGAGGGTAGGGAAAGGAAGGAATTTTCGCGTGGTTACACATGAGTGGTTGTATTTTCACGCGGTTACGGTTACACATGATTAGTTGTTTTATAAATTTTGAACTCAACAAGCTGTAACACTGGGAAGACCTCAAGGGGGGGGGGTAACCAAGATCAGTGGAAAGTTAGTTAGTTCTTGGAACTGTAGAGAACCACCCAGATGACTTGCATCTTTGTCAGGAATGTGTCTTCCTGCTTTGGGCTTTCCCCACCCACAGGTGGGTTCTTTTCCCTGAGGCTTGAGGAATGTTAGTACTCTTCCCAGGATGTATCCCAGGGCAGTGAAGGCCCGAAATCCTACATTCAGTTCCGCCTTCCTGGAACTAGTGAGCCTGTATATATTTTATAAAATGGTCTTTATAATTTTTCACTCTACAATTTCAGTGGAAATGATTTTTCCCTCTCACAGACTATATTTTAATTACTGTTTTCTGTCCTTCCAGTTTCTCCTTTCATCAAGATTCACTTTCTGTTTCTCATTAGGAAACAAACAGGCTTCTATGGGATAATAATAAAATATAATAAGATAAAATATAGTAAGATAAAACAAAATCTGATTCTCGGTCACTCAAGCAATGTTGGATACGGATTCCATCTCCTTGTTGTGTGGGCACTAAGTCATAGCAGATGTTAGTTTGTTATTCCCACACACTTTGCGGCACCTTTGCCTTAGTGTATCTTGCAGACAGGACACAATTATAAATTCAACTAGAATTTGGTACAAACAAACATACAGAAGGAAAATAGTCCCAAAGAAGGTATAAAAAATACAGAGTTACATCTATTTGTACACTCAGGAATTTCATAGAAACACTAAACTGGAAATCATAATATATTTGCAAATGTACAGACCCATGAATACCCTGTGCATGCCATCTCGTCTTTGTGAATTTGTATGAGTTTTGATTACATCAACTTAGATGCCCTTGTTTTCTTTGTGTTCTTCATCTCCTCTGTTTTTTACACTCTTTCTGCATCTTCTTCTGAAGAGTTTGTCTGAGCTCTAAGGGAAGGATTTGATAAAGATAGTGCTGAGTGTTCCAGTGTCTCTCACCTTCTGATTAATGTCTGTCTGAGAGCCTCTCTATTTGTTCCCATCTGCTGCAGGATGAAATTTCTATGATGATGGCTGAGCAAGCCTCTGATCTACGAGTATGGCAGAATGTCCTTAGGAGTCATTTTATTGCTACATTATTTTATTTAGAACAATAATATTTGATTTTCCCTAGGTCTGGGTCTGTCTAGTTTCTGGTACTTGGTCACTCAAGCAGTGCTGGATATGGGTTCCATCTCCTTGTTGAGTAGTCATATTAGATGTTAGTTTGTTATTCTTACACACTTTGTGAGACCTTTGTCTTAGTTTTTCTTGCAGACAGGACACAATTATAAATCCAATTATTCATGGTTGGCTTGGTGTTTACATTTCTTTTTCTGGTAGTTTTCAGAGTTAATTCCTATACCAAGACACTATAAAGACATTGATAAAACCTCTATACAGGCACCATCTCGATGTTTTTATGTTCAGTGAGTTGTTTAGTTGTCATTAGCAATGATTTTTTTTTCTGTCAGTTTGTGAAGAGTACCCTATAGTCTTAGAAATTGGCCTGAGGGTTTTTTTGTGGGGATTCCCATGGGATTCCTTTGGCCAACAACTCAGATATAATTCAATCCTTCATTTTGTGAAAAGAGAAGTCCAGCTGGGGACCTGCCTTTCCAATTATTTGGTGATTTCATTCAGATTGTCACCACTGTATCTTCTAGTATCTTACTTTATATCTCTGTATTTCAAGAGCTTATAGCTTGATTATCATTTACCTAAAAGCTATTATCCATATGTAAGTGATGTGTGTATATGCCATATATATCTTTCTGGGTCTGGAATACCTCACTCAGGATAAATTTTCTTAGTTCTGTACGTTAACCTGTTAATTATTTTTTGTGAATAATCTAATCATAAATGAATATTAAAATTTGAAAGTATACTTTCTGCACTTAGTAGAATGACTAAGTAGATTTTTACTTTGATGGGTGGTATGCTGCATATTGAAGCATATTTTCTTCATAAGGACAAATCCATTTTGGTCATGATGTTTGATTCCTTTCATATGTTGTTCAATTATTTTCTGATGTCAGTTTAAAATGTTCAGGATACCCTGACAGTTTTTTCCTCCTAGTATTTGGTCTGACACACACACACACACACACACACACACACACACACACACACACTCTTCCAGCACACACTGACAATGACCTCAGAAAACTGGAAGTCATCATTTTCTGATTTATGATTTTAAAACACAATAATGATATTATCTCTTTGAATGTTCATAGAACTAAGTGGTGAATTTTTTTTCTTGGAAGTTAAGGATTAGGATCAGGCACTCATTGGATACAGGCTACTATCCCCGGAAGAGGGTGCTAAGAATTTATGCTACCATATCCAATATGAAAATAAATTATAAAATATAATAAAATAAAATAGCAGTAAATTATTCTTCTACAGTTGTCCTGGATATGAATGAAGAAACAAAGAAAGAAAGAAAGAAAGAAAGAAAGAAAGAAAGAAAGAAAGAAAGACAATGGGGAAAAGTTTAGAACTAATAAACAGTGAATTTAGTTACAAAATATAAAAATCAACATGTAGATTTGTTATCTTTTCATTGAGTACTATAGTTAAGGGAAATTTTTTTAAAGGATATTCTCTAAAACAACAAAAACAAAATGCTCCTTAAAAACCTTAATCCAAGTACTAAAAAATAACTTGCTTATTAAAAATTTGGAACCATACTAGACTGACTATTCCTAATGTTTCTCTCTATAAATATCATCAATCTGTATACTTCAACAATATACAACTTTAAATTATTTCAGTAAAGTTAAACAAGTCTCATAAGGAGCTATATGTGGATAAGTAAGCAGTTTCTTTGGTGAATTTAACTTAAACTGTTTATCACAAAATAATGAGTACCTCTGTCAAAATATGTAACTTAACATGGCGATAAAGGCTGGAGACTCTCTTAGTTGTGGATTTCAAAAATTTCAATGTATAGTTTAAAAGGAGAAAGATACATAAAACTGTATAATAATATAATACTAGGAATGAATATTAAGTTTCTTATAGACTATTCAATAGGAAGATACAGTGAAGTATCTTTGAACATGAGAATTTTATGTTTGTATATGTTAAAAAGAATACTTTTGCTAGTTAAAAAGAATGCTAGATGCAATTTCTCATTTATCAAATGTCATGAGCTCCTAGATTTAAACTTAGCTGCTCTATCAACCAAAACTTAATTGCAGAACCATAAAATTTATGAACTGATTATCCCATTCCTCATTAGAAGTTACCCTGTTTAAAGTTTTATGAATCATTTTATAGTTGTATTGTTAAGTTACCATATATGTTCTGAGAGAACCTAAATGTTTGCATCAAAACCATTAAACACTAAATTTTCTATAACTTTTACATATGGAAACAGCTTTGTCATTTAATATCCAGGAGTTTTCTCTAAAACACACAAGAGCCTTATGGAAGTATGTCTTTTAAAATGTCCTGTTACTGATACCATAACCAAAGTTCATAATTAAATGATATATATTTGTTCTAAATGGTTGTAATTTGATATCTGTGATTCTAATACATATTAGAGAATTTCCTTTCTATGCCAGTGTAGTCTCTTATTTATGAGCATAGAAATTGTGAACCAATAAAACAGTTAAAACACAATGTGTAGGCAATCTGTGTAATTTTCACATTTTTAAGGGGTTTAAACTACACACACCTATAAGCATTTCTGGTCATATATATGACAAATGCTCATTATCTCTCCATTATATTAAAGTTTATTGTCCAGTCTCTTTGTCCTTTTTTTTTCTTATTTTTATCACCATTTATGCAACAAACTCTCTGACTATCTCAGTAGATCAAGACAATAAGGAAGTTATTTCACCAGCTTTCGAGAACCAGAATCAGGGGTATCTTTGCTAGACATGTACAGATACAGGCTCTCCTAAAAGATGTGGATTCATAGAAACAACCAAGTATCTTTGAAGTCTCAGTTTTTTCTGGCTATTTGTAGACTTAAGTTTCTCACACATGGGACTTTATAACGATGCCTTGTATGAATTGGGACTACCTTCCTCAGAGGAGGAGATCTATACAAAAGCAAGAAAGCACAATATTAAGACTCACTGTGTTCGTTCAAACTAATTTCATAAATAATAACAAAATATATTTGTTACATTTTCTATATTAGTCTAGTTAGTTGCTAAATTGGTTATATATTCATGAGCGAATAAAAAAGCCTTCCATATTTCAACATGCAGTCAGCACTTTACATTGTTAATAAATAGTGTGGGAGATTCCTATGGGACTAATGAAGCAAAGGCTGGATTGTGTCTGCTGGAATTTCCAGATACGATTAGATGTTGAAAGTTCTGACAATGACTTGATAAATCTGTGGATGGGCTTAAAACATCAATTGATGAGGAGATGGAAAAAGTAGGAAGTAGAGCTTACTTGGAGAAAGTGAGTCACTGGAGTCATGTTATTTTCATGAGTTTCATTGGAGTTATGATGTATCTCTATGTTTTGGTTTGATTTGTTTTTACCATGAAGTGAGACGATGTCTTTCTCTGTTTCCTGGCTACCATGCTGAACATATACCCTGAATTTGGGAGCCATGAATCTTTCTCATTTTAAGATGATTCTGTCAGTTGTTTCCTTATAATCATACAAAAACAATAAGATGATGAATGTAAAATGTTTATACATATTTATATACATTTTTAAATTCACATAGCCATCCTGTGGGCAATGAACCAATACGCCATTTGAATCCTATTTTTTGGCCATTCCAAAGATGTTCTTTTTTTTTATTGTAACAAATTCTTTTGGCATGCAGCCTATACATCAATAAACTATATTTCATTCAATTAAAGGATTCACAATATGTTTACTTTTACATTTTGATGTATCACCAGTATATAAGGAAAATGAATCCCATATGGTTCAACTACTATATGATCTCATAACGGAGAACAAATAAGTCATTCAGGAAAAAAATTAAACATTCAAAATGTGTTTCCATGTATAACATAGTAATAATGACAACTTATATTTAAGCTTGTATGACACTGTGTCGAACATTTTAGTGTTTATTTCATTCAACTCAGTTACAAGCTGTTAATAAATTCCTGGCATTGTTAGCTTTAATGTCAATTTAACACAGTGTAGGGTCATCTGAGAAGAAAGCCTTGATTAAGGTTAAGTGGACCTGTGGGCAGGTCTATCAAGGACTATCTTTATTAACAATTTATATAGGAATGTGGGAAGGCTGTGACAGGAAGTATCTTTTCCTGGACAGGTGATGTTGTGATGTTTAAGGAGCATAATTAAACCCGTTCCTGAATGAGGAAGCTAGTAGGTAGCATTCAAACACATTTTCTACTTTGCTTACTGCTTGAATTCCTTCTCTGAATTCCTGTTTTAGTTACTGTTCTACATCTATGAAAAGATACCATGGGCAAGGTTTCTTATCATTAATCAGGGACTTGCTTAAAATTTCAGAAGGTTAATCCATGATCATCATGGCAGAGACCATGGCAGCAAGCAATGAGGAGAGCTGAATAATAACTGAGACCATAAACAGAGATCTGCATGCAGGCAAGAGGTAGAGAGTGAGCAAGCCTGAACATGGAATGAACTTTTGAAACCTCAAAGCCATCTCCCAGTGATAGACCTCATCCCAATGGACACATTCTTAATCCTTTCTAAACAATCCATTAACTGGGAAAGAAATATTTAAACATGTTAGCCTATGAGAACCATTCTCATTAAAATCCCCACACTTTCTTCAAAATGATGAACCTGGAACTATAAGCCAAAATGAAACAAAACAACAAAACCAAACCAACCAAACAAAAACAATAAAAAACAAATAACTACAACAAAAAACCAAACTAATTGCTTTCTAAATTTATATTTGGTCAGAATATTTTGTCCACAGAATGATGCCAAAATATGGGGATAATCATTCCAAGGGTTGATAGACCACACAAAGGAGACAGCTGACTGAGTACCAGCTCTCTTCATTCTTCCTGGCTGTGCATGGATGTGACAACGGCCGTTGTGCTCCTGGAGCTGTCTCTTCTCTGCACCATGAATTGCATCTCTAAACTGCAAGCCAAGATGAATTGTTTCTTATTTAAATGGCTGTTGTCAAGTAGTTCCTCTCAGCAGTCATTAGGCTAACTAATATATTGTATGGTAAGTCTTATTTTTAGTTTTTGGAGAAACTTTGATAACTATTGTTTGTAATGGTCAATGGTTACATTAGTTTGCATTTCCACCAGTGGTATACATGGATTCTCTTTTCTTTTGCACTTTAAGACACTCACATTTTGGATTTTTTTCACAACCTCTTTTGTCTTTCTAGGTTAAATAAGATGAGGTCTGATTTTAATCTTCTACATAGTGGTATTTGCTATTTCAGTACTGCTTACTTTAAAACCTATTCTTTTTTCTGATATGTGTGTTTTTATTAAGTACTATTTTAACACATGATTTCTAAAATGATAAACATACACACTGTATTTTGGATAAAAAAAATGGACTATATAAGTAAACAACTATCCCTAGCAAGAAGAAACAAACAAACAGAACAGAGAAAGCCATACAAAGTGCAGGAAGAGAAAAAATATTTCAAGAATGATGACCAGATGAAAACAGGAATATTAGTTTCATAATATCTTATTGAGTTTAGCAGTGAGATTTTAGTCATTTATGAATGAAAGCTGAGACATCAACAGAAAACAAATGCCAAAACATATCACTGGGAAAATGATCGAGCCTTTCCTTATGTACATAAGTGTTCATTTCCCATCAGGGCTACATTCTTTGATCTTGGAAATACTTATTCATGTCTCATAGCCTGATCTTGAGACATTTACTAAGCAGCTTTCTCAAAGTTTACTTGCCAAAAATATAGCAGAGTCAGGTATAAAACACACACCTCACTTCAAAGACTCTGTTGTTTCATAGTACCAAACTATTTTCAAAAAGTGAGACAAGAAGAGTCTCCCTAAAGATGCAAGATATAGAGTCAGGATTATACACAAACTAATATAATGCAATGGTTTATTTAGTTCTTTGTTTGTTTGTTTGTTTGTTTGTTTCTTTCTTTCTTCACAGAGCATGATGAAGGTTGGCATCATCCTTTAATATTTCAAATCATATTTATTAGATGATTTTTACTCAATTTCTATTTAGTAGTAGTCTATAACCATCAACAATAGTGTGTGAGCACTCACCAACAGGAAACAGAGGGAGGCAGGCAAAAGCATCCCTTGTTTTTCTTAAACATTCTTAAGTCTGAATTGCTATCAGAAGCTGCAGCTCATCCTGGGGTGGGGTGTTCCCCTTCAGCTAATCCTTCTAGAGAAGACTAGCACTCACCCTGATCTTATCATGCTGACAACCAAGATTAATTATGACAAGAACAAGCCTTGCATATTCTGGAAAGTGAATGAAGACCTCAGTCACTCCCAGTATTGTGTGGAATGTCAAAAAGAATAAGAAGTTACATGACAGCTCTTGACTGTGATTTTAATGTATGTAGACAGTTTTGTAATCTAGATTCACCACTTAGGTAATGTAATGAGCACTAGAGTAGGCACCTCTGGGGAAAAATGATAGAGAGAGAAAGAGAACCGTTATTACTTCCATTACTCATAACAGAGAGCAAGATCCTTGGCAACAGCCCAAGAGCTGGTAACTGAACTAATTGTTTCTAAGGGCAATGGTGCTGGGATGATTGCCTGACACTTGATCGGTTGTGCTGACTCTTGTTTCTGTCCTTTATTGTAATAAGAAGCAGCAGCTGTTGAGTGAGAATGGCAGTGATACTTTGAGGAAACTGTCCTTGCCACCCATCTAGTTTAACCAAGGGATTCTTAGGCTCTTGCAAAGTGAAGAAGAATCACAGATTTAGCTAAGAACCCAGCATCTGACAAGGCCTGAGCCTCTTATAAGAGTGTTATGTAAAAACCCCAGGTTTGGGTCTATCCTGAGCACAATCACCACAATGGCCATGCTGTTCATGCTAAAGTTATTTCCCCAAGCCAATATGCAATGCATAAGTGATAATAGAATTAGAGAAGCTTGACATTTCTCCAGAATTTCCTGCACTGATGGTACCCAGTACAGTGGAAAGAATAGCAGTTTCATACATCAGGTCATGGTGGTCTAGAGTTTCCAGGAGGCATGATAAAATTAGCTAAAATCGCAAAACTGAAATTATGTCTGTGTACTTATACTTCTCTTTATGCCTGAATCTGAACAGATCTAAATATTTTTTTTGGTGTGTCTGGAGCCTATTTAGTATGGACTAAATTACACACAACAGCACAGATGAACACAAAGTCATTTATTGAATTTATTAAAATGAGGTGTAAGTTGCTCCTAAACCCAAACTCTCTCTCTCTCTCTCTCTCTCTCTCTCTCTCTCTCTCTCTCTCTCTCTCTCTCTCTCTCTCTCTCTCTCTCTCTCTCTCTCTCTCTCTCTCTCTCTCTGTCTCTCTCTCTCTCTCTGTCTCTCTCTCTGTCTCTCTCTGTCTCTCTCTCTCTCTCTCTCGTGTGTGTGTGTGTGTGTGTGTGTGTGTGTCTTTGTGTGTGTTTAAA
>JANHMN010000009.1:46708540-46724186 GCA_030674055.1 Rhabdomys pumilio | reverse complement strand
GTGTGTGTGTGTGTGTGTGTGTGTGTGTGTCTTTGTGTGTGTTTAAACTTTTGGAGTTAAGAAGGTGTTAGTGGTTACTTCTTGTCATTTCATGGGTTGAACAATTCCCTTCTGACCAAAGAACTTGGACACATTTCAATAAAGTGGCCACATTATAAATTGTATGTGACTGGCTAACTATGTATTTGCATATCAAATAAATTTCCACAAGAAAATGCACATATGCACCTTTCTCATGGAGAAAGTTGTACCCAAGCTATTTGACTCCTAAGGCTGATATTCCAAAGCCTTTACATTACCTTAGGTTATCTGGGTGAATGTAAATCATGTTTTTATATGGATGAAGTGAAATTACAACAGAAATATTGTTGAAAATAAAACAAAACAAAGCATTATCGAATTGGATTATTTAAAACCATTACTACATAGTTCCAGGCTTAATGAGACTGATAGTTTTAAATTTCAGTAGTTTTGAGTATGAGAAAATGAATGTGTGAGACCACAGCATTAAAGTCTTGGGAACCCTGTGCGTGCCATGTCTATTTGTCCCACTTATTGAAAATGTCACATTGGGTTCTCAGCATAGGAATAAATCAGCTCTTTTATCCCCATCCAAATGGTAGTCAGTCCTAAACCTTTTAAGATTCAGAACTCAGAAGAGTTGAAATGCCTATTGCAGTATAGTTGTGGAAAAAGAATCGCTTTTTTGGGAAACTGGTGTCAGTTTTAATTTTTGAAATCTTTGTTATTTACTTGAACTAGAAGCAAGGGAGTAGACTCACAGATTTTGTGCAGACCAAAGATTTAATTTAATTTTGATACTTGACTAATGAAGTCCTCTATATAATTTATATGTCATATGTTCAGGGAGATTTAGAAAAAAGAACAACATGACTGCTTGTTTGTTTTGTTTTTTTTTTTTTTTGGTATTTTTTTTTTACTTGATATTTAATGAATACTCCAAAATTTGGAGTGTTTTAGTGCAACTTTAAATGTAACTAAAGAATGATCCAAAAATAATTAAATGCATAGATACTTGATAAATATTGCATGTCAGCAGATGTTAAAGGGAATTAAAAATCCATTTTCATAAATATTCATAAAATATTCATTACTATATATTTCTCTTGTATATTTTCTTTTAATTCAGATTTTTTAATTCCACCAAGTCTTGGACTACTATTTTAGTTTTTTTAAGTTACATTTTCTGTGTATGTAGGTTTCTGTTTTTCTTTTCTTTTATCAGACCTCTCATCTTTCTTGTTTATTTTCTCACTTTTTTTTGTTTTAATAGATGCACTTTAAAAAGTTCCATTTGGGGGAAATAAAGATGTCACAGTAGTTAAAAGTATTTGCTTCTCTTCCAGGGGACAGAAGTTTGATTTCCAGTATCTACATAGTGGGTCATAATTATTTACAACACTACCTCCATGGATGCACTCATTGCTCCATTGGCATTAAGCACACATGTGATGCATAGATACACATGCAGGTAAAACACTTAGGTAAAGAAAAATACATTTAAAAACAAAGAAAAAAATAACAGAAATTTGCTGGAGAATGAACTTGTAAAGTAATTGCTATTACTTTTTCCGACCTTGTTTTGCTCTACAATGAGCACATGCTATCTTTGTAATTAAGGAAATTGCTAATTGTTTAATGCGACTTAATCATCATAGGGTAATCTTATGCTTTACTGATATAATAGATGTTGCTCAATTCTTAGTGAAAGTCAAATTACACAAAATATATGATATATGTGATTTGAGTTTCTTTGCACGGTGTTTGATAATTCCATCTTTCAAAACCACTCAAACCTATAACCTAAGGGCTAAGGGTTAGCAGAAGCTCAATCTTTCACAAGTCGCGGAGGGCCCAAGGTGTTTCGACCTGTATTCCTGAAAGTAAAGACATAGTGGTGGAGACAATTAGAGCAACAGCAGAGACCTTGTGTAAGGTCCAGATGAAATATCTACCATCCGAATGAGAACTACAGTAATTTAAATATACAAGGAAACAAGAAAGTAAACAACACCATTAATAATCAGGAAAACACTAACAAGAACCATGAGATATTCCAATTACCATGCCAGTACCAATAAATAATAATAAATAAAAACAAAAATGATAAAAGTAGCCAGGTATAGTAGAACCTGCCTTAAATTCAAGTACTGAGAGGCAGTAACAGATGAATCTCTGTGAGTTCTGCCAGCCTGGTTCATAGAGTACTTTGCAGAACAGCTAGGCTACACAGTAAGACCTTGTATAAAATAAAGTACAATACAATAAAATAAAATCCCCCAAACAAACAAACAACATCAAAACAGACAAAAGGATATGTAACAGTGAGTTTAGTGAGAAAGTAGAATTTAACACTATCGTGGTTTGAGTATGACTTTTTCCTAAAAGCTCATATGGGTACGTGCTGGTTTTATAGCTGTTGATGCTGTTTTGGAAGGAAGTGGAACCTCACTGGATAAAGTAACTGGAGAACTTAGGTTTTCTATCCACCTCACTTCCAGACTGTTCTCTGTTTCTTACTGCAGGTGATGTTTGATTAGCTGCTATGTGCCTGCTGCCATTTCTGCCCTTCAATGATGGTCTCTATCTAAAACGAGCTGTAAGATACAATAGACACTTCCCCTTAAAGTTGCTTGTTGTCAGGTATTTGGTCACAGCAATAAGAGAACTGACAAATTCAAATACTTCTTTACATTTGGGTACATGAAGTAGTATGGCTCTAAAATAATATTATGAAGATTACATAAAAATAGGACTATCAAATGATCCACTAATCAAGAGTGTAAGAAAACTCCTCCTACACTTATTATATCTATTTAAAGCAACTAGTGTGCCAGGGGAAACTAATTGGGATAATGAATGAATGAATGAATGAATGAATGAATGAACGCAGCTATAGATGACCAATAGACTATCATATAACCATAACAGAAGAGAAACCTTATTGCTTGAGGGCACTGGTTCTGGGTAGTTGACGAAGGGCATAGAGAAGATGGTTAACAAGTAGAAAGTTGAAGTTTAGATAGAATTATCAATATTAAAAAATACATTATCACCATGATTGTATATGTACTTATAATTCTATAAGTAGAATTTTGACTGACCTCAACACAAAGAAACAATAAATGCCTAGGAGACCATACTATTAAGATCTGGTGCTACCTAGATAGCACAAATAAGTGCACTTTTCCTTTAAATGTATTAATTTGATCATGCTATTAGAGTCAAAGAGTCTTTTCACATTGCTGAGTAAATCCCAGTTTTAATTGAAATCAAGGCATACGATTCTAAGGCACACAGAGAGAAAGACAGTGCCTATGGCACTTTCTATGAATATAAATGATCAATACTTCTAATTTAGGTCAGTGAAACCTTTAATAAAGACTCTGTAGCAGTCAATACATGTAGTGAAAGGAGTACAGCTGAATACAATTGCTTGACAATACTCAGTAGAAATGGCATCACATGAAGCCCATTTCCCTGCTGAGACTTGCTTAGTACAACAATAAGGAATACTTTCTTTCATGTTTTCTCTTTCATCTTTTTCTTTTACTGGTAGTAGATATTTTTCCTCAGATAATATATAGTGATTTCAGAGGAATATCGTATCATGATCACATTCTCTCCTATCCTAATCCACCCCTTCTGTCTCTCCTTAGAGAACAAGCAGGCTTCTATTGGGTAATAATAAACAAATGCATCAGAATTGCACAAAACAAACAGAAGGAAAGAAGCCCAAGAAAAGGTAAAAGAATCAGAGACCCACTCATTCACACATACAAGAATCCCATTAAAACACTAAATTGGTAGCCACCATATACACAAAGGGCTTTTAGGGTAAAAACAGAGAAAATATATAAATAAATTAATAATTAAAATGTATATATTTTTAAATGGAAGAGCCATAACGTAACACTATGATAAAAGGAACCTTCAAAGATGCCTTTGAGCTCATTTTCTATTGGGTAACTACTGGTGGATATGCAACCTGTCCTTAAAAGTAGCTTGTTTCCCAAGTAAGACTCTCTTGGAGAAAACAAAATTTCAATTGCAAGTGGTTATCAATTAGAGATATCTTCCGTGTTAGGGATAGATGCATGTGATATTTCTTTTTTGATCATTAGGATCCCATGTGGAACAGGCCCATATAGGCCCCTTGTGTGCTTCCTTAGTGTATGTGAGGTCATCCCTGCATAGATCCTGTTACTTTAGAGGACCTTATTTTCATGGTGTCTGCCACTTTCTCTGGCTCTTACACACTTCCTGCCTCCTCTTCTGAGATGTTCCATGATCCCTAAGGGGAGGAATTTGATGGAGCCACTTCATTTAGGGTTAAGTGTTCCAAGATCTCTGATTCTCTGGATAATGTCTGGCTGTGGGTTTCTGTATTTGTTCCTATATGCTGCAGGAGGAAGTTTCTCTGATGGTGTCTGAGCAAAGCACTGATCCATGAGTATAGCAGGATGTCACTGGGAATCATTTTATTATTTCTTTTTGTTACATTGTTATAAAAATAGATTCTTCTTTCACACAATACACCCCTATTAATGCTCCCAGTATCCCCTTTTTTATCAGATCCATTTCTCTGTTTCCTCTTCAAAAAAGAGAAGACATTCAAGAGAGGATAGGCAGGCAAGACAAAACAAGATACAATAAGACAAAGCAAAGCCCTCATATGGAAGCTAGACAAGTAAACCAAATAGAATGAAAAGATTCCCCTCCCCCAAAAAGAAGAGGAGACAGAGATACACCCACTCCTACTCTTTGGTGTTCCACAAATATTACATATACACAGAGAACCTGGTGGTGACCCATGTAGGCATTGTGCTTGTGCCTCCAGTCTCTGTGAGCACATAGGAACCCTGTTTAGTTGACTCTGTGGGACATGTTCTTATATACAATCTTTCATCTCTCTATTCCTCTTAATTCCCCTAGAAAGTAACTCTAAGGAGACCACAAATTTTGTTTCTCTCTTCACATAATGTCTGGCTATGAGTCTCTGTTCCTGTTTACATCTGCTGTCAGAGGAGGTCTCTTTCATGATGACTGGAAAGTCGCCTTTCAATGAGTATAGCAAAATATCATTAGGAATAATTTCATTTCATTTCATTTATTTTAATTTATATATATATATATATATATATATATATATATATATATATATGTGTGTGTTTTGTCTGTTGTGTTTTGTTCTACCCTAGGTTTCACAGCTAACCAATCTCTTATTTTAGAGAATTCAAAAGGAATATCTTGCTTATGAGGTCAGTCAATAGAAAGATAAATTTCTTAAAGTAATGAACACATTTGTGGACCATGGGAACAGTAGTAGATGACACATGAGACAGCAAAAGTCTGGGGCATGCTGGGGAGAAGGAGAGACAGAAGGACAAAGGAAAGGCAGAAACTGAGAAAAAAGAGGGTTCTTTGGAGTTATCTCCATTTTTTTTTAAAGAAAATTCTAGCAATGTTTTGAGTTATTTTTCAATATATCTCAAACAAAATTGAATTCTCAGATGTGGAAACATGCAGAAATATGAGTCAAGCTGAGTGGAATTCAGCCAAAGGAGTTTCAGTTAAGTGTCAGCTTACAATAAAATGCACAGGGTGATCTTGTTAGGGTAAAAAATAATAAAGTCTATGCAAGTGGATATGTAGGAAAAGAAAACCAAGAGTACTATTCACAGTAATTTGGACAGTAGATTTTGTTTTAGGAAGAAGAGCGGAAATGCAGGGAACAGATAATATCTCTTTGTATATATTTATTCAGTGTTTGAATTTTTGCTTTTATATGTGTATTAACTGTCTAGTCAGTAAAATAGAACAACAAAAAAAAATGATACATGGTGAATACTAAGCATTTCTTTAGGTGTCTGGGGAAGGGCTGCAAGCTTTGTGGATTTTCACTGAGATTGCTGGGTTTTGAACTAAGAAAGACTATAGTTCAGCTAAGTGAACGATCCTGAACATAGTGTCTAACATGGGTATTATGTCATTAGTTTAACCTTCAAAACAAAACCACTTGGACACTGTTATTACCTCCTTCTTACCAGTGAGAATCGTGAGTCATTGAGAGACTGCACAGCTTGTTCCAGTCCATATGGCGTAGATGTCTTAGAACTTGAACTTGAGCATCATATTGAGTCTCTGCAGAACTTGACATGCAGCAACTTCACCGCTGCTTCCTAAGGGAATTCATGAATATATAATATGTAGGAGTAGATATACTATAAAAGGGAAATTAATGACTGGAGATTAATTTTAATTGGAGAGATCAATGTTAAAAGAGTAAACAAACATATTATAAACTTTAATTGATTATACTAATTTAGTGTTTCTGGTGCTGCTTAAAATGTCTTGAAGTAATATGAAGCTTTATTATATGTATACGTCTTCTTGTTTTGTCTTTTGCAGTAAAGGTTAATTAATAAAATGTGTATTTTATACTGCCCAGTAAATATATGGATTTGAAAGGTTTTCACACATATGGTTAGGAAAGCACGTTAAAATCAATGAACTCAGACATTGTCAGTTAATTCTCTTCTGTGCATCTTTTTCATACATCAGTACATCCAGAAACAAGAGTGCATGAAATTCTCCCCCTCTGAGTCTAGATGGCAGCAGAGGTACAATTTTAGACTTTATTAGACCACTATATTGACAAGCTGTTAATGAAAAATGCTTGACTTTAGAAATCTGATAATGAAGTTTTAAAAAGTTTAATCTGATGAATGTTTTTTTGTGTGTATTGAATATTTTCAGCAATAATTTCACACTACTTATGATATAATATAATGTTTTCTTCAAGAAACTTCAATATAAACAGTAACTTAATAAATTTAATCCGCATTATGTATACTAACTCCCAAATTTCAATTTTCTCAGTTTCTCAATTTGCAAACACTTTTAAATACTCCATGAAAGAAGTAGATAAGGGCTGAACTTCAGAGGTGAAGTTGGGTGAGAAAACATTTTGAGATCGTGTGAATTAAGAAATCCTAACATTAATTCTGCCTCTCTGATTCCTCTCAGCAACCTATAATTACTTTTAGGAGATTAAAAGCATCAACTCTAGCAGATGAACATCTTTAAAAGTATTGTAAGATAGCTGTTCACTAATTACTCATTGATTATACAATCTATTTAAGGCACACTCCGATTTAGAATAAAGGGATAGGAGAAAGGGACAATGCAGAATTACAACTGGCATATTCCAACCAGGTAATGTTGGCTTCCTGATCTTGCCTTTCTAAGACTAGAATGTTTTCTTCACATCTGGTAGGCTGCTGCCTTCACACCCTTGCAAGAGCAGCTGAGAAGCTCGAATGAAGTCAACGAATAATAAGAGAGGAAAACCCATGCCCAGATGCAATCAAGGTGTGCAGAAACTACCTCTGAGGAATCTCACTGGCACAGACCAAAGAGGGAAGTGGAGGCATGATTTTCGAGACACTGGGTTAGTAACTATCCTCTGGTTACATCCAGAACTTTTGCTAAATTTTGATTTGTGGTGGCCTCAGCTTAAACACAGAGGGGAAAGCACTGGCTAGTAGAAATATTGCATCAGGCCTTATCAGCCATTGGCAGTGAGAGAATAGAGAAAAGATATCTGGAGGGCCAAATGGGAACCAACTTGCTGGATACAGGATAAAAGTATGTCTTGGAGCAGCTGTAACAAATAGAACAGACAAAGGGTCTTTCTTCAGTGCATCTTCATATAGCTACCTCTTTGATCACATCCTCAATTCCTCCTATGGGAAAGCACAGTGGATTGTGGCTGATTGTCACGATCTCATTGAAACATATTAATTCTTTGAATGATCTGTCTCTGAAGACAGTCAGTACTTTGAAATAAGTGGTGGGTTTGGCTTCAACATATCAGTATTGGTTGGAATACAGAATTCAATTAATACTAGATATCATCTATAAAAAGAGAATATCCAACAGAAATTTTATACTACTGAACTATTATTCCGGTAAAATAACAGTGACTACAGACATAGTAATAGAGAAATCAGGGTTACAAAAATTTGGACTAACTATAAAGACTTCCAAATCTTTGAATTTTAATTTTTATAGTTAATCTATATATTATTATATATCTAATGTGTAAAATTATTATTTCACAGGACATGGAAAAAAGAGTAAATATATATTTTAAAATGAATTTCTTGACTTCAGTCTACTCAAATACACTCCCACATATCTTCAGTTTCAGATACAGAATACCCCTTTTCTTCTGATTTACCTTTATTCTTAGATTGTGCCCAAACAAAACTAACCACTGGGTTAAGGGTTTCATCTCATACTTTTAATTTTTTTCTTTTCAAATATATTAGAAAACTATTGAATAACTCTAACTTAAACCTTGTAAAAATAAAGCTTAACATATTATCTAATTTGCGTCTCAGTAGAGGACAAAACCCAAAATCATAATTTCTCAAATCTGTTTTAGAAGACTGAGGTTCTAAGACAGAGGTTCTCAATCTGTGAATCATGACTCTATGGGGATTAAACACCCCTTTCATGGGTGTCACCTAAGATCATCAGAAACCACAGATATTTATGTTATGATTTATAACAGTAGTAAAATTACAGTTATGAAGTAGCGAAAGATAATTTTACAGTTGAGGGGGTCACCACAGCATGAGAAACTGTATTAAAGGGTCATAGCATTAGGAAAGTTGAGAACCACTGTTCTAAGAGATACTTAGTAGTTACCTTTCTATCACTATAACAAAAATAATTTGCTAAATCAATCACATTTGTAAAGGAAAATCTTTTCAGTTCTCATGATCTCAGAGAGTTCAGTTGATAGTCAAATTGATCCATCACACTTTGCCTATTCTCCTAGGGCTGATAGGAAGCAAAGACTATTAGAAAAGTCTACACCCCAATATCTTCTTATGAATGCATCCTCAAAACTGTAATTTCCCTCCACCAGCTCCTCTTAACCATAATTTTTTGTAGTATCATCACCACAGAATGACAACCAGTGCTTAAATACTTCAAATCATAGAACCTAACAATATGTATTCGGTATAACATAGAGAACTATATGCTCAAATAAATGTAGACAGTTGGGCATATTTCTTTCAAAGAGTTTTGAATATGAAGTTTTTCTTAAGACAAATGATCAAATCTAATCGAAAGACGTCATCTCTTCATAGGCGAGAATTGTTGAAAATAGGGCTGCTTCTCTGCTCTCAAATTGTACTGGGAACATCTATGTCTAAGCAGTCCTAGGAAAAGTAATAAAGAATAGCACAAATCTAGCTATGTGAACCTCGTGCAGCACAGGAAAGGTGACAGGTAAAGGGATATGTGCCATCAAAGGTCACCATCCATACTGAGAATTAGCAAAATCATTGTGAGGGAGACAAGTTGACTTTGTGGCACTGCAGCCCAAGACGATCTTAGTCTCTGTACTTTGTGAGTGTGACATGAAATACACACTGTCCACCTGAGGCTGCACTTTAATGCTCAGGGTTTAGATTGTTTTTTAGGTTCCTTCACTTGCCAGCAAAGCAGACCCTTAGGACAGTATAGTAACACTATCAATTTAGTGTATTTATTCAAATTTCAATAACATGAATGATTAAAATTCAAAAATTCCAATAAGAAGAAATCAAGTTTGAAAAGAAAAACCTGTGACCTCAGTTTTGTCATTTACTTAGTTTGATTTGTTTATAAGTGAATGACAGTGATGTGGTGATTGCGTCAAAAGGAGATTATAGGGAAAAATAAAACAACAACACAAAGAAAAACAAAACAAAATACAAACAAACAAACAAAATACCAAACAATCATAGCTAGCTCATTCTAGTAGTCGTACCACCCATGGATGTACCATGTGCACTCACTGTAACACACTGCTGACACACTCAAGTGAACTTGCTCCCTAAGGCACAGTACTGCCATCCATCTGCTCATAGTACTTCTTATAGCTTAAAGTCTCCAGTCTGCCACCTCAAGGCAATACATCGACTGTCACAACATTTTGAACTACTGATTAAAAACAAATGTTACTCTTTCCCTTGGTCCAGCTCTGTTTTTATGTGTAATAATGAAGAGTAATGCCAGTGCTTTAGAACATTAAGGGACATAAATATCTGATATTTATTGATCTGCTGTATTCAAATCCAAATCTTACATGCCATTCAGATATAACTGGCTTCAAGGACCTCAGTAGAACTTTCAGTGCACTCTTAGGCATGGTACTTCTCTCAGATTGGGGACATTCTTTCTGTAGCATTTCCTAGGGAACAGAGCAGCAGCAGTCATGTAGGCAACAGTCATGACTAGTTTAGTTTTCTGAGGAAGTCTTGTATGGTTTTACGTATTTGCAGAATCAGTGGTATCATAGAGCATGCTCAGTGACATGTGTATCTGCAGTTTTGCAAATTCCAAGTATTCCTTTTGGTGCAAAAATTGACTTTATTCAGATAAAAGAGTGGTACAATAATGAAAAAAATAGAAGATACACACAAGTGTTACATTTTTCTTTTGTTATCTTTAAAGAAATGGTTTGACAAAACATCACTTTTGTGACGAATAAGACCTAGAAATAGAAATTTGACCCTCTATCTACTGGAATGGATTTTTTTTTTATAGGCAACATATACATATGTGTAAAAGTAGTTCTTGGGGGGTTTTCTATGCCCCCTTGTTCTCAAATGAGTGCTAGACATTTCTACACATGCTCTAGTCTGTTTTAGTTCCCGCATAAATACATGGAGAACTGCTATCTTATTAACAAGCAGCCAGTTTAAGGTGGGCAGGATTTAAGCTAGTCTAATCTTCTAAGGCTGCCTATTTACCAGCCATATCATACTTTACCTTTAATCTGAGTGTTGCCCTGGCTAACTCTGGTCCATGTTTGTCCTCATGGAGACTGCCTTGGCAACTTGCTCATGGCTACTCCTAATAGTCTGTCCATCTTTCTCTTGTATGTCTGTCTCTGGGACCTCTTCCACCCCCGCCTTGGCTCAGATCTAAAGTCCTTCCCTATTTTCTTCTGCCCTACAATTGCCTATTCAACTCTTTATTAAACAATCAAAGGTGATGGAAAATAAATTTTACATAACATAGAGACCACAGTTAGTTGACCATGCCATTTTCAGACTGAAACCAGATGTCTAAGCATAGAAATTAGCATCCGAATACACAGTGCACTAAACTATTCCACAAAACATATGGATATCAGAATCAGCTTCCAATCCTGTAGAAATATTTCCTCAGTGATATTGTCTTGATCAATGAAACAATATGCCATGGTGTGGTTTCCAACTGCTTTCTTTCCTCAGTGTGTGTATTTGTGTGTGTGTGTGTGTGTGTGTGTGTGTGTGTGTGTGTGTGCATTTGTGTGTGTGTATTTGTGTGTGTGTCTCTGTGTGTTTGTGTGTATGCATGTGTGTGTGTGTGTGTGCGCGCGTGCATGTGTGTGTGTGTGTGAAAGGAAGCAAGGCACTCTGCTTCTGGCATTCTAATTAGCATATTCATCTCCCAGAAACCATGCACTGATCAGCTTCCACAAGCTATTCAACTTCCTAAGGGACATATAATGAAAACAAAAAGTAAAAAGCAGATTCAAATGGGAACAAGTAATGGAATCAAATTTTTCACCATATTTACATATTAGTAATTTCCAGTGTATAGTTCAAGTTTAATTTTCAGTTAATAATTAAATGAGTCAATATTATCACCATATGTAAAAGTAATTCTTTTTAAAAACTTAGGACTATTTGCAGAAGAGAAATTTCTGATATTTTTTCTTTTACAAAATAGCTTCTCAATGAATACTTTATGCTTTCAGCTTAGTATTGTCTAAATTCAAGACTTTGTTTCTCTTGAAAGCTGTAACCCTCCAGGCATTAGTTAGTATCAGATTATTTCTATAGAGAAGTTACCCCACCAGTGATAGCCAGGCTTACAGGCATGCTACTTTCACTGATGTTTCTCTTGTAAGCACTGGGCACTGTGAAATGCTGACCAGGGTTTTGGCTAAGCTCCTGACACCTGAAGGGCTTTTTATGTCCATATACAGGTAATACAGGTTAGAATACTTGATGCCTGTGGGAGCTTCCGGAGGGCTGATAGAGATCTTTTATTAATCTCATTACCTAGCATCAAAGAGTTCTAGACTACTGGAGGTGACTAATTAATATACTGCTGAGAAAGTAATTACAACGTAGCAAGCATAGCTACAGAATAACACTCATCTTTCATTCTGACAAGGAGAATCTGCAAATTTATCTCTTCTGTTACAGAAAATTTATTAATTTTGCCATCTTGTTATATATGAAAGATAATTATGCTCTTAAACAAAGGTTAACATGCATACTCTCAAGCATTATAGACTCAGCGTGGTGTAATTTGAACTGCAAACCATTATTTTTGTTTGGTTTTAAATCTGTTTCCAGAATGGCAGAATTGGAAGGGGAGAAAAATCAACAAGGAAAGAGTATGGAGGCAGAAGAGAAAGCCAGGTAACCCAAGCTTCTCCCCTCTCATCCCAATATTTCTTATTTAACTGAGGCAACTCCAGCTATTTTTCTATAGGTGATGTTTTGTAGTAATATGGGAATTTTGTTTGTTTGGTTGGTTGTTGAGTTGGTTGTTTGGTTTGATTGCTTTATATGTCTTAGGATTACAGGTTACCCCATTGCAATCTTTCTCTTCCTTTATAGCCATTATACAAACTCTTTCTCGATTATCTTTTACAATTTAAAGCATTTTCTAAAAGGAATCATCTAGAATGGTGCTTTCTAGGACTTTCCTGGGTTTAAGTTGATGCTACTTTTAAAGTGCCCAGTACAATGTGGTAAGTACTATATTGATGTCACCTCTAATCTAGACCACTGAGCAGTAATGACAACTAAATTTGTACCCTCAAATATAATATTTTATGTTAATAAGGTTATGTAAGGGAGTGACTAAAGTATAGTTCAAATGTGCGGCTGCCTACCTATCCCAAATCTGTCAAATGGCAAGTTTTCATTTTTTTCTGACCCAGGTTTAATATTCCACAGTGATGTGTTTAACCTAAATGACATATGGACTTACTGATGGTGCTAGACAGATAAAACTGTGCTTCACTTTAACCCAATTGTCTGATCACTCATCCTTTTGAATTTCAGATGCGCCTACTTGTTCGTGTCTTCTTGCTGTGGTTCTTCATCTGCTTGTTGATGTGTTCCTTCATCTGAGTACTTACTGTCTGCATCAGAGTCCATCCTGCAGGGGTTTTGTCACTTATTTCTTGAAGGTTGCATCTCTATCTGAGGGTCCTATTTATAGCCCCATGTATTTGAGGCTAGTATACACAAACAGTTGAACAGTTAATGGACATTGCACCAGTGTCTGGGGAAAGTACTTCCTAATTTGCTTGCATAAACCTGCCTGTCTACTACCAAAGCCTTCTGGGGTGACTCCATTCCTGTGAAGACAATGGTCACTGTTGCTTTGAATTTAGGTGCGACAGACACTCAAAGTTCTTCATTTAAAGTTGTTCCCATTGAGAGAGAGTCCATTTTGCTGTATCCTATGTGAAAAATTTCAGTCATTCAATCTGATGATAATCATGGCTGCCTCTGAACTATTTAGGTCATTTTTAACTTTCTGCTATGTCTAGCCTTATAGATTCTATCTATATTCTAGGGTCTACCACATATCATGAGACATTTGGAATACCTTTAACACTCTATAACTACTTAAAAATTACTGGAATTTAAAAATATTTGAGGTTAACTAGATGTAGTTTTACCTGTGCTTCTGATGTTTCACATATCAATAGATGTTTGAAAAGTAAATAAATACTTCTATGATATCATAGCTCTCCCACATTAACTCCCAATCCTTAGGTTTAGCCACCACTTTGATTATGTTTTCAATGAAATAATTTTAACTATATTTCTATACATTAAAATCATTAAAGGCACAAACATATAAAATAAAGTTTATTTACATTATCAATTTTGGTTAATGTTTTACTTAGCATCACATTTTATTGGCCACATTTATACAGAGCTGGACAGAAACTTGTCTCCTAGAAGGGGATCAACCATGCCTCTATGTTGTTGACCACTAAAGTCATCTTAAGATGCAAATTTTACAGCCCCATAAGGCAAACAAAAATATCCATTAACTAGACCTAACAGAGCTACCAGGAACTAAACCACCACCTAAAGAGTATCCATGGACCAGTCCATGGCTCCCACTACATATATAGCAGAGAACTGCCTTATCTTGCATCAGTGGAAGGGGAGGTGCTTGGTGCTGTGGAGGCTTGTTCCAGTGAAGGGGGATAATGGAGTGGTGAGGTAGCAGTGGGTGGGTGTGTAGGTAAAAAACCTCTTAGAGGCAAAAGACAGGGGAATGGGGTAGGAGCTTCTTGGAGGGGAGAACAGGATCGGAGATAACATTTGAAATGTAAACAAATAAAAGGATTAATCATAAAAAGCATATATCCAAATTAGAGTTGCACCTATGTTTGTGGGAAGAAAGTGTGAATCTAAAATGTTTAAAGATTATTAATCATTCTCTGACACCATCTGAATGTGTATGGTTTGAAAATTCAAAAACGTTAGTCTCTACTCTTCACACTGTAATATTTGTGCATTGCAAGGATCCTCTCATAAGACTGATCACTATGAATCTAGTTACATCAGCAAATGACTTATATATACAAGTCCTGTGAAAATCATGCTTTAATTTCATAATTAAATATAATTCAATAAACTTATCTTATTTCATGTTGTCTCTTTAAAAGAGATAACTCAGTACTCAGATCTAATTTTTATTCAGCAGCACTGTTTCATGAAAGAATCATAATTAAAGAAAACAATTTTTAAAAAGTTCATGAGCGTCTACAGGTTTAGAGCAATTAAGCTTGGTAATTAGGAACAAGATAAAAGAGAAGCTTGGGAAAAGGATTTAAACCCCCATTGAACATTTATATTAAAAGATGAATAATGAATAGGGAAAATTAAAAGCATAGTGTATATCTGGTGGGCAAAGGATAAAGCCAATTATTCATCATGTGTTTATTTATTTAGATTTTGTTATGCATGATATGTAGAAAAATAAGATGCAATCTGAAAGAAAAATATGTGATATGTTTTCATCTTACAGGCAAAGAAAAAAACTTCCTGCTAGGAATAGGCTTTTCTATCATGTAATGCTTTTTTCTTTTCAGTTTTTCAAATTATAAATTTAAGACATATCTAATATATTTTTGAAAGACTTTCAGATGAAATTACCTTCTTAGAAAACAGAAAACATTAATTTTTAAGAAGAACACAAGATCCCTACCTATAGAGGTTAATCATGCAATAGAAAGAAGACACAGACATGTTTCTTTATGCTTTCAATACTGGAGATTGAACTCCTGGTCTTGCTTATAATTGACAAGTGTCATGACACTCAGTTCCTATCTAAGCTGTCTTCCCTTTTGTGCTTTGACATTTTATTACTACATTGTCTATACTAGCCTTGTGTATGTAGTGGTCCAGTTTTTTTTTTGTTTGTTTGTTTTGTTTTGTTTTTTGATTTTTGTTTTTTGTTTTTTGTTTTTTTTTCTGTGTGTGTGTGTGTGTGTGTGTGTGTGTGTGTGTGTGTGTGTGTGTGT
>JANHMN010000009.1:46641384-46708530 GCA_030674055.1 Rhabdomys pumilio | reverse complement strand
TGTGTGTGTGTGTGTGTGTGTGTGTGTGTGTGTGTGTGTGTGTGTGTATCAGTCTGGTTTTGAGCTGTGGTCGTTCTTCCTCAGTCTCCTGAGTAACTGAGATTTCAAGCTAGCACCACTGGGCAAAGCTTGTACATGTCTTAGTTATGGGCAGTCTGGTTTACTTAAATGATTACAGCCAATAACATATTCACACACCTTAGTCAAGAGGCGGATTAATATCATTATGCTCCTCTAAAGAAGTATTTGGAATCTCAAAGAACACAATGAAATCAAAACAAAATGAAAAAAAAAATGAAGCTTCTATTAAGATGACAGAGTTCCTTTTTTCCTATGATTTAACAAAGGAATCTGAAAGTTGTTTGCTAGTAAATTTGTCCTTTATTGTCAGTTCCTCTTTTTGCCACCCTCTCTGGGCAGAATATATATTAAAACTTTATCATCTTACTGATTTTTATTTCATCAGTTTTGTGATAGCAATAGCTTTCATGTTATTATGTAATTATTGCCATCCAGTTCTCTAACAGTTTTTATCATCTTCATTTGAGAGTCTGTGTTAATCATACATACACTAACTATTCTCTCATCCCATACTCATTTTCTAGTGAACACTGTCCTATTTTTGTATTTGATTTTTATAGGAAATTTCTAAAAGTTACCATATAATATTTGACCAGCTGTGGCAGGCTTATTTCGCTTAGGATATGTGGTTACAATGTATCAGAATGTCTTTTTCACCCCAGGCTGGATCTTAGTCTGTGGTTTTCTTTAACCCATGTTTTTTTTTTTTTTTCCATTCAACTCTCAGTGGTCTCTTGTGTTGCCTCTGCTACTTTGTTATTGTAATAATGCTATATGAGCAAGTATGTGAAATCATCTGTTCTATACCTGCTTTCACTAGGTTTAGGGAAAAATATTTCCTCAAAGCCTGAAAATACAACAGTGATAATCATACAATTACGTGAAAATTGTTGTTGCCACTGGACTCTTCTCCCAATGATGACGAAAAGGATAAATTGTATGCCATTCTTTTAAATACCAGATAACTGATAACTTTTGCCCTATGTTTACCTTTTCCAACATTATACAAGAGTTCAGTTTACACAAGTCTGCTCATACTCGCTAATATTGTTTTAGTTGTTGTAATAGATATCTTAAGAATGTGTATCCTGTATGTCATGGTGGTCATCTTTCTCCTTTTTAGTAATTTTTGAAGTCAGCAACAACTATCAAAAAAGATTAGAATAGAACCAAGTTTCCAAAATTTTGATACTACATCTCAGTCTAAATTTTCTGTCTGTGCACATTAATGCCTAGAGTTACAGTTCTAATGAGGTGTGTATTGGTGTGTGTGTGTGTGTGTGTGTGTGTGTGTGTGTGTGTGTGTGTTGGGTTTCATATTTGATTTTACAGTAAACAATAACTGATACTGAGTGATAAGTGTAGCTAACACTGTACAGATTTTATTTCAGTATTGACTTTGAATGCTGTTGTTACAAGGAAATGAAAAGTGTTTCAAGAGCTACATATTCATTTTATGACTTGATTATTGCATAAAATATAAATGTATTGAAACAAAATATTGTACTCCATAAATATGTATAAATTTCACACACATATTAAAATATAAAATAAGATGCACCATACATTCTTTTTAAATTATTATTGAAAGTAAATAAATATTTAACACCTTTTTTCTCACTGTGCAATGTCAATATTTTGATTGTTAACTTATGAACCAGAAACATTTGAATGTAAATGTTTTGGACTGTTTGAATTGTAAATGTTTGAATGACTTTGGACACTATAAAAGCTCTTGGTATATTTTACTTGAGATGAGTCCTTTATGAGTCCATCTGTTTTATGACCAGATTAGTAAAAAGATAAATGACTTAACTTCATTCTTTCCTACTCTGCGCTTCATTAAACCATTTTAAGTGGTCTAATACAGCTGAGAGATTCTGTGACACTGACCTGAAAATTTGTGTGAGTATTTGCCAGTAGTACGGAATTACCTCTCTTAAGTTTGTCTTTTCTCTTGTTAATTTAAAGGGCAATTTATTTTAATTTTACATTTTGATTTCTTTTGAATGTATATATGTACATAGTCATGTAGAATTTTGCGAGTTGGGGTGGGGGTTGGGGGGCCTAATCCAGCAGTTCTGAGCGCAGTTCCTCAAGTACCTTGCGCTTTGTGGCATGGCCTCTCACAGGGTTGGACCTAACATGTTCAGCTATTTTATTTGTCCAGAGAGCCTCAAATCTCTTCTGAGTTCTGGGATTCTGATCACAAGTCATCCCATCCAGCGTTTTTTATGTGGACGATCGGCAATGATATGAGGAAAGCATTTTATAGATTAAAATATCTCCTGAGTCACTAATTTACATTTTATAATTACAGCTTAAAGTAATAAATTTGTTAACAAGTATCACATTCCTTTGATTTTTGATTTCTTGATTTGTAGTTTGAGTCCTTATATTGATGGCCTTCAAAAATACTTATTTTCTACATAAAATATGTAAGCATATAAGTCTTTAACAATAAACCAAAAATATGTTTGCAGAAAATATTTTATATCAAGAATTTTTATGTAATTAAACTATATTGTGTTTGTTTCCTGAAATTGCCTAACCTTATATTTATGTTAGAAAAATTCTCTCTCTCTCTCTCCCTCTCTCTTTTTCTTTGTCTCTCTCGGTGTGTGTGTGTGTGTGTGTGTAAAATGAATTAAATTTGGAGAGAAATAAACTGACTCCTAAAAGAAGAAAGCTCACTCACACCATGAAAACCTTGCATGCACCCATAAACTTGTGTTAGTCATCTGACATATCGGGTATTACAGGTCAATTACTTCCTTAACATCCATTTCCAGGTCTCTGATCCAGACAAAGAAGAGTTTATTGGGTATACTACCAGGTAAATATTACTCAATTATCACCTTACTTTGTAATAGCTCCTTATTCTTGTTGAAAGAATTAAAAAAAACACATTTAATATCATTGGACTTCTTAAACAGACAGCTAACTGATAAGTAAAATGGGAATACTGTAAGTACTCTGTTCCCTCAGTGAGACTGGCCTGCAGTGAAACGTAGGGTTACTGATTTTTAGACTAACACTAATATTGCCAGAAGCTCATTTAAATCCAAATCTATATTCTTCAAGTCACGAAAGGCACATTTTGAAGAAACTTTAACCTTTGAAAGTGAGTGATTTTTGAAACCATATTGGAAGAAATTTGTCAGATTTAAACAGATTATAAGAATTTAACAATAAACCCTATTTAAGATCCTTTGAAACCAAGATTAAGAAGTGTCATTCCTCCTTTACTGACTGTTGATATTAATACTGTGTAGACATTACCCACATCTACCTTGCTTTTCATGAATTGGTTTGATAGTCCTTTCAGTACTCTATTATAGCTTATATTCTCACACTTAAGGCATTATTTATAGTTGACAGTATTACATTTCTATATAGTTGACAGCTTTCTGTTCTTTTACATAATTTAATATAAGCAGTGATTTTAAGTATTTCTGTGCATTTTTCTCACTCTCAACGGGAATTAATGTGGAAGCAATATTCTAACAGAGAATGAATATAATGATTTGCAAGGAAGAAATAAATCATATTTTACAAAATTCTCTGTAAGCTGTAACATTTAATTTCTTTTAAGCTTTCTACATACATATTTTAAGTATAGGGATACATATGGTCTTGGAAATTTTGTTTTACAATGCGCTTGCCGACCTCGGTGACAGGCTTTTCATAGGCTTCCTCTAGCATGTACTTTTACTTGCTTTTCCTTATCCTTGGGCAGTTTTGATGGTCCCATGTCAGCTGGTGGTTCTGGGCCCCTCCTCTGGTCATGGTGAGGCTTCATCAGCCTTTACAGTATATTGTCATGCCATATATTTAGTTATCATCTTTAAACAGCTGACAGAGATGATTTACCAGTGTATTGGTCTTTGGAGTTATTATACAATATTAGAAACAGCAATTGTTCTATTTCATTTTTTATTAGATTTTTTTTATTTACATTTTAAATGTTATCCCCTTTTCCTGTCCGCCCCCAGAATCTCCCTATCCCATCTACCCTCCCCTGCCTCCATGAGGACGTTCCCTCACCCACACACTCCTGCCTTCCTGCCTGGCATTCCCCTACACTAGGGCATCAAGCGTTCAGAGGACCAAGGACCTCTCCTCCCACGGATGCCTGACAAGGCCATCCTCTGCTACATATGTAGCTGGAGACAGGGGTCCCTTCATGTGTACCCTTTAGTTGGTAGTTTAGTCCCTGGCATTTCTGGGGATTCTGGTTGGTTGATATTGTTGTTCTTTCTATGGGGTTGCAAAACTTCCGAAGGCTGAAGGTACTGCAATGTGAGTAGGAGTGGTTGCTGTAGATGAATGAAGCTGTGATTTCAAATCTACATAACCTACCTGAAAAGCCAGGCATAGCCCTATAACTTAAACAACTCAGAGAATTAAGTTAGAAGGATCATTGTGGTTTTATGACCATAAACATAGAACTGAGTTCAGTGAGGCACCTTATGAAATTGTACAAACTGATCAGTCAGGTCACTTGTTCTCCTTTGGTCTCTGCACATGCACGGGTATATACACCTACCTCATCCATACACACACACAACACACATCCAAGGTTACAACATGCAAGCATAATCACACTACATTCCCATTAAAAGTTCAGTAAATATAAAATTAAAATGCTCAGGGAAGCATACATTTTATTATTTCAATAATACATTGTATATAATGTATATTGAATGTATTTATGAAGAATAACAGACTATAGTGTTCAAAGTGTATATACTCACATAGTTATGAACTCTAATGCTGTGAAAATAGTTCATTTATAACTCCATCCTAGCTATGACTCTGGAGCTCACTACATTAATCTTCATTGCGGTAGCAATAACTGGGAACTCAAAAATACCTAGGGGAAATAAATGAGTCTTTAAATGAAAACTATTTAAATTATCCCAAAAGTCTATTATTAAATAGAGATAATTACATTTTATTTTTGTGTGGAATCTAACACCAATTTTCTTCCAAATCCTAAAACAGACACATGGAATAATTTAAATTTTATATGTACGAAGTGGCTAGGTAAAAGAAAAAGTTCCAACACGTAACGAAAATTATGGTAGGCAATATATAATATAACAAGCAAGGTAATATAAATATTTGTGTTGAATTTAAACACTAAGTATTTAAAGTTAGTCAAGGGAAAATTATTTTTGTGACTATGATCTAGCAATCATTTTTAGATATATTTGTTTAACAACGGATAAATACACAATATGATGAATACTACTAAAGAAAGGTTTTTTTGTCATCTGCATATCCATTCTCATGAAGGCAGATCAGATTGTATAAATGTTTTCAGGGAGGGCCCTATATCTGACATGATGAAATACATGAAGAACCATTTTTTATGGTTAAAATTTGACAAAAACTCTAATTAGATATGTTAAATATAGTGATTAATATATACATTTATTAATATCACAGTGTTTTTTGAAGTTTGTACTCAAAAAAATTGCTCATGAATTTTATATCAGTTAAGAGTTTTTAATTCTATACTTACTTTCTGAATCAAATTGGCCCACAGTGAATTTATATCCTTAATCAATCAATGTTGTTCTCATTCTCTTTTACTCACTTTTAGTTATTTTCAATATTTTTAAGACTTACTTTACATATATGTACTTTAATGTTATATATGTGTCTGTAGCTGGTTCATATGCATCTGAATGCACACAACATAACTGGGGAGGCCAGAAGAATTACATTAACTTAGAGATGGAGTTGGAGGCAGTTTTGACCTACTATGTGTGTTCTAGATAAAAAGAAAACAAAAACAAAAACAAAAAAACAAAAAACAAAAAAAAAAAACAACTCATGTGCAAGAGTAGTACGTGCTCTTAAATGTTTTGATTTTTCAAACATAACATAATAATAGAGATTATGAATAAAGACCTAATCCCTATCACTGCTGTATTTACTTGATATTTTTTCTTCTGTCACTAAGTTTATTTAAAATATATTTATGGTTTATGTGTTTTGTGCTAGGTTAGATTTAAACCCATGGTGATTTATCAAAAATGTAATATTAACAATTCTTCTAAAATAAAGCACTTGTTAACAGTAGTTATGTGATGTGTGCAACAGCAACAACAATAATATATATCAGAGTTTATATAAAGATAAGCAGGGAAGGATAAGGAGACATAAGGAGATAATGGATGTATATGGTAATTAGCAAAAGCCTCCACAGCACACTGACCTTCAACTCAAAATATAAAAGCCTTAACGGCAGATAATGGATGTATCATATGGACATTCCAACAGAATACAAGAATAAATGCAAAGATCTGCCAGAATCATACATAAAGCACTCAGAAAACAAAGAAGTTTAGATTTGCTGACAGCCTAATGAACAGTAATGACAAGAGAGGAGGCTAGAGGCTTCCAAGGCACTGTGTGCCCCAGACTATAATCCAGACAGGAAGCAAGCTCTTCCTTACTTTCTGGTTTCTAGCTATACTGGCAATAATTTACTTCTTAGAAAATGCCTTGTGTGGTTTAAGCAGCATACCTTTTTCATTTTTTGTTCTTTCTTCAAGGTCTTCTTTTTTTTTCTTAGTTTACCATATTAGTTCTGATGTTTTAAAACTACTCATTCATCATGTTCTCATAAGCAAGTCATTCTTTCTGAACGCAGTCACATTCTGCATCCCTCTTAATGGAATTGTTCTAAGGATATTTTACACTGAATATATCATATTGTCTTATTTATTTTCACCAGTTCATGGTCTAAGTTACCTTTTAGAAGCAAACTAAATCTAAATTTAAAAGAAAAGAAAAGAAAAGATATGGGACAGAAGTAGTTAAGTTAGAAGAGTACTTGATAATAGCAGACGTCGATCCAAGCTTTAACCTTAGCACCATATAAGACAGGCACTGTGGAATTCTTAGCTATGTAGTTAATTTGAGACCAAATTGATGTACATAAAATTAATAACAAATTAATGATAATAATATAACAATAATAACATAGATATTACAAAAGTGGTGATTTTTTAAAATAATGAGGAAATAAGGGAAATATTTTTATACTTATATACTCTCTAAACCTTGTCTCCTCCATCTCACCCACCATAGTCATTTTTTACTTTCCTAGTTTCTTCAATTACTCTAATACTCCAGATAATATATTCGTATGTAAAGATTCAAAGCTAAGATTCACAAAATAAGAGAGACAGTGTCTGGATTTAGGATTTCTCACTCAGCATAATATTTTCTAATTCTGTACATTTATCAACAAATTTCATGATTTTTTTCCTTTATAGCTGAATGTTATTTTATAGTGTTGCAAATACTCCATATTCTCATCGTCTGTTCCTCAGCTCAAGGATATTTAGGTTGCTTCAGTTTTCTGGCTATTATAGATAGAGCAGAAATGAACATGACCTTCAAGACTCTGTTGGGCAGGATGTCAAATTCATTGGACACATGTCATGGAGTGGGGCAGCTGGCTCAGATAACAGAATTACTCTTAGAGTTTTTGGAATTCTCCACAATTTTCACAAATTGGTAGGCTACAACATTAACTTATAAAGATCTTTAGTCTTTCATATAGAAACATTTTGATAAAGGGCAGATGAAGACTCCTATTCAAAATTGCCTGAAAAAATATTTAGGAATCAAACTAAGAATCAAAAAGTGACCTTTACAATGATAACTTTCAATGTGTGAATCAAGAGATTAATAAAGAAACTTGAAAATGGAAAGACTCTCTCATACTCAATGAGTAGTAGAATTAAGAGTATGAGAATGACGATCCCACTAAAAGCAGTTTATAGATTCAATATAATCACAATCAGAATCCCCAGGACATTTTTCAAAGAAATAGGGAGATTATTAATAATCCTTCTATTTATTATAATCTTTATAAACAATAAAATGCCCAATATCCAAAAAAATCTTTAAAACAAAGTAATACTTGAGGGTTTACTATATTGGATTTCAATGTAATTTATAAAGTAATAAAGATTCCATATTATTAGCTCAAAATCAGACATGTAGATCAATGGAACAAAATAAGATACTCAACATCACTGTACATAACTTCAACTAGTTGATATTTTGACAATGATGCCAAAAGTAGACTTTGGAGAAAAGACAGCATCTAAAACAAATGGTGCTGGCAAGATGTCAGTATGTAGAAGAATGAAATTAGAATAATATTTATTACCCTACACAGCAGACAACTCCAAATGTGTCGAAGATCTCAGTCTGAAACCTCAAACACTGAAGCTGGTAGGAGAAACAATGGGCAATATCTTACAAACCATAGGTGTAGGAAAGAACTTTTTAATAGGATTCAGTTTGCTCAGAAATTAAAGTACACACTTGACAAATGAAACTTGATAAAACTACAAAAAAAAAAAGACTTTTGTACAATAAATAATCAAGAGAAAAGAAAGCACATAGAGTTGGCCAAAATCTTTGCTAATTATACATTTGATAGATGATTGATATCCATTATTTAAAAGGAACTTATAAAACAAAGATACAAACAAAACAATTCCCCCCAAAAACTAACAATAGCAAAAGTAACTTAAGTAACAGAGTTTCCAAAACAAAAAAATAACAGTGGCTAAGAACTGTCTCAAAAACATGCTTAGCAGTTAGAGTAATTCCATTCTAACTACTTTAGGTTTCATCTTACCTCTGTCAGAATGGCTAAGAACAAGAAAACTACTGACAACATCTATCAAGATTATTGTTGGGAAAGAGAAACCTCCATTCACTGTTGGTAATCTTGCAAACAACTCAGCCACTGAAGAAATCAACGTGTAGATTTTTCAAAAATCGCTTGTTTTTTTAAGTGTCCTTTAATTTCTTAAAGTGCTTGGGTAATGTTTAAGTAATGATAACATTCTTCACTGGTAATGTTAGGGACACTATTTTGTGGCTATATTTCTTTATCAAGACAGAGGTCCTTAAGGAAGGTAATAGATCTTGATCCAAGTCTTCTGTGACCAAGAACTATGGTGTTTTAGAAATCTTATTTATCTTGATTTAGATCTGACTACTACTACATGATTTATGCTGCATTTTAAACTAAGTTTGATCTTATCATTCTGATAATGAATGTAAGTTCATGTGAGATAATCATACATTTCAGTTGAAGTATCATCTGAAAAAACTGATTCATTCTGTTTTCGAGTACGAGTGCTCCTGATAACGGTAATACCTTAACCTTTGAAAAGGTTCATGAATCTTTTCTGGCAATTGGTTTCATAGAAAATTGCCCCCGTGGGATACTCTTCTTGTCATAAATTTAGATTCAATCTGAAACAAGAACTCTCAGAATGTAGTTAAGTGAAAGTATTTGATAACAGGAAATATCAAATGATACATATGAAGAAATATGTATGAGGATTTTCTGTAGAAACTGATGTTTTCCTGTCAACGTCTGTCTAAAATTTCGCTCTTGTCAAATTCAGGGTAACAGTTTACTTATTCATCTAATCCTCAGGAAGACAGAAAGTACTTAGCAGCTGTTGTGTGTGACTGTAGCCATCCCACAATTCGGTGTTCTTTTAGAGTCTTTATTAGCTGATCTTTCAGCTCACCAGAAAAATGGGAACTGAAATTTGGAAATTGGAACCTGCTAGAAAAATGTCTCTGGTGTACCTCTCAAAGATACATCTTTCACGAATACAAAAGGCTTTGTTTCCTTGCAGAATTTTTTACTATTTTCTCCAGTAAAATTTACTTTATGGCGTAGTTGGTCTTATGCTGGGAGTTGAGGTTCTCTCTGAGACATTGTATTGTGTTGGCTACCATTCTGTAAACTGGAAAAAAGATATTTAGAAATTTATTAGTCAACTAGTCTATCCCTTATTCATCTATCATTAGAACAACCAACTTTCTATCTATCTTTACATCTATCTATCTATCTATCTATCTATCTATCTATCTATCTATCTATCTATACTTACTATGTCTATTTGTCTTCCTTGAGCTTAAATATTTATTGCTGTGATGAGTATGATGGATAATGTATATATCTAGCATAAAAAGTTTCTTGCTATAAGGGGAAACTAAAGATGAAACTGTCATAGTCCATCTTTGTAAGAAAATTCAATTTTCATAATAAAATAATTTTCATGATAAAGTTTAATTATATTATAACAGATTCTTACTTAATTTGATTGCTAGAATGTAGTAAAAATAGTTTCTGATTTGAGGTCATGAAATAGCACCTGCCATCGTCTGTGCAAACTATCAGAGATCCACCTGCAAGGAGAAAAATAGCACTGATAGATTAAAGTTATATAAATGATTATAGCCTGTTTGTTGTTTTTCAAGCGATAAAAATATGCAAAAAGTTACTGTGAAATGTACTTAGTCAAAGACATCACCCACATTAAATTATGGAAGGTAGGAGATATAAAACTATTTTTAGAAAATAAATGACTCATATGCAAAACCAGAAATTGTTTGAAGTAATGTCTTTTCATTAACTTATTTCATTTGGCAAATATTCACTGTGTTCCAGAATTTGTTAGGATCTACTTTTTATACATTCTTGGAATATATTCAATGGAGAAGATATCTGCATAGCCTTTTAAAGTCAACCTTCTACTTGAGAAGATGGAAATTCTAAACAAATCTGGTAGATGTGCAGGTTGGAGGGGAGAGATGTGGGAAGATAAGGAAACAGGGCAGTGATTTAGGAACATGGACTGCTAGTTTGAAAGGCACTCAGAGATGTGAAGTTCACTGGTATAAAATGAGGGTGTAATCCATGTAGATATTCTGAGAAAGGGTCTCTCTCAGAGGAAGAATGCAAGTAGGGATTCCCAGACAAAGGTGTAAGTTTTTTACTTGGGTCTGTAGCCAGGCAGCAAGGTGCTAGTCACAGAGACAAACCTGACATGCTAGGCCCTACACATTAAAGTGAAGCATTGGAAATTTTGCAAGGCTATGAGAAAGCATGCTTGGAGCAGATGAGAGACAAAATCTCTTGTGTATTGAAGATACCTCTTTGACTACAAATGGACAAATAAGTGAGCTGCTCTCAATATATGTAATTGCATATTAATGTACATTTATTTAAAAATGAAATTGATCAATATTAAAAAATAAGGATGCTAAAACATGAAAAAATGTTTAATGTAGGCTGTAGTGGAGAGAGGTTATAAAATCTCTGTAATTAGATTACTAGTCACACCATCAAATATACACTACGTAAATTAATAAAGGAAGAATATTATTTAAAGTTTGAACCCATGGTGTTCACTTTTTATTGTCCTTAAGTAAAACATGCAAGTTCCACTTATTATTTTAAGTTATTATGAAAGCAGTCATGGATGTTTACAGTTGAGAGAAATGGAAAGCAAAGGAGAATTAGGAGGTTGTTGCCTGTCTTGGTGCTTAATGGTACTCAGACTGATGATTGATATGAGTTTGTTAAAGAATTTAAAAATTTCACATAATATTTCAAAGTGGGACCTAAACAACATGTTATGTATAGAATATACAGGTAATAAGAAGTGAGAAATGACTTATACTCAGGGCTGAGAATGTGATAGATAATGGTGACATTTATTGAGATGAGCTGAGTGGTGATTAATGTTTTCAGAGAAACACTTAGAAACCATACTTTATATGTCTTAAGCTTTGAGTGACTATGAGATTTATACAACAAGCTGTGAAACATATCTGGTACATAGGAGCAAGTTTTAGGGTAAAAATGAGGACATCACCAGGGCATATGTGTTTTTCATAGTAGGAAGAAGAAATGTTACAGGTTTCTAACCTCATGGTAGTGGGAAAAGTAAGAGACAGAGATGGAGAGGGGAAAACGGGAGTAGCAGGGAGGGGAAGAGAGAGGGAGGGGAGAGGAAGGGGCAGAGGAGGAAGAAGAGGGGGGGAGGAGGAGGAAGGGGAAGAGGAAGGAGATAAAGATGAAAATGAAGATGAAGACAAAGATGAAGACAGCGAAGAGGAAGAGTATACAAGTTTTGTTTCCTAAAAGTTTCTGTGACCTTCAGATCACGTCAGGATTAACCTCAAGTCTAGCTGTGGGCCAATTAAGAGAATTCGAGGGTGATACAGTAGTATTATTTAAAAAACAAATGTCTTAATATGGTCTAACAGTTTGAGCTCTCTTCCTTGTTGTTCATTCCTCTGAACTGCCTTCAACTTGTTTCTTTATCTATGGTTAATGTTTTCAGGTTAAATAATCACTTTTCCTTTCACCTAATTCAAATGTATTAGACCAGACTGCCCATTAAGAGCCAAAGTTCTGGGTGCAAATTACTTTGCAAATACGGTGGCACAACGCATTTAGTAAGGTAATTCAATAAAAGGAATGGATTTCGAAATGCACATTTTTATTTCATTTTGTCAATATAGTATAACTTGAATTCAGATTTTTATAGCAACATATATTAGTGTGGAGAATTAGTTGACAGCTTTGTTATCTGTTAAGTGTGATCCCTCCTGCCCTGATTTAGTAAAAGCTTTTCTGTTGGTTCATCTAAATGTATCACTTTGGTGAGCTTTAGATGAGATCAATTAAAGGCACATAGCCCTGAGATTATGGCAGATTGTGAAACAGATGTCTGTTGTCAGGGCTGAAAACCCAATTAAAATGGAGGTCACGGGGTGACAGGGAGAGAAAGGTCAACTGACACTAGTGGAAGCAGGGTCAGCCTGGCAGATATCAGACTGCATGCTGCACTGCCGTATCTTTGAAGGGAGTTAATCCATAAATGCTCTCATCCAATACTTTGCAGTTACAGAACCATCTGGAGTTTAGTAAGAATATTCAGGAATCATTTCCCCTGAGTATTGATCTAAAAACATAAAACAGTTTTTAAACCTATCAAGTTATGAAAAGCCCAAGTAACAAATTTTAAATCATATTTGTTTCATCCTCTGCATATTAATACATTTATAGACTAACTTAGTTATAAGTTAAGTAACTAGTTAACTAACTAACTATAAGTTAACTAACTAGTTCAAGTCAGACTATTGGTTAGGACCATCTCCTGGAATATGGCCGCATTCTCTATTAAAAGTTTATTATCATCAAAACTATCATCAATCATCATTGTCACCATCATCATCTGAAACATACAAGACAGGAATGATGATGCCTGGATTGAAATGTGCTATTTCAATACTCTGGAGGCTCAGGCAGTAGGATCATGAGCACTAGATCAGCTTGAAATTCAGATTGAGATTCTGCTAAAAGATAAATATTATTTTTAATTAATAAAATTAATAAATAAATCAATAGTAAAGAAATACATAAATACTAGTTTTGGGGAATGAGTCAAAAATAGTCAACTGAAAATCTATACATGACTACAAATAGTATAGTATTTTAAATTCTGCGTATAGTGATCACAAACATGTAATGGTCTGATCTTCCAACCTGGGGTTTTCAATGAGAAGAGTAGACAGCATTGGAGGAAATGGTGTCATCAAGTTCATCTATGGCAGTCCCAGCCCTACTGGGGCAAGAAAGCAACCACTGATTGAGAGGGTTATAATGTGATTTGACCCTCACAGAAGAATCATGTATCAAAATTAATTGAGTATTCAAAGAAGAGACGAAACATCCAAGAAATCTGTACACACATGAGCTGTCAGTGTCAAAGGCCACAGTCAAAGATTTTTGAGACCGAATGTCTGAGGATGTAGTTGACTCAGAAGAGTAATTATTTTGTTGGTGAGGACTAATAGACTCAGGAGTTTATTCAGGGGTTGTTACAAATAGTGTGAGTTTTTGTTGTAGTTGTTTTTTGTTTGTTTTGTGTGTGTATATATATATATATATATATATATATATATATATATAATTAATTTTCAACCCAATATCACCCTTTCTTTTCCTTCCAGTACCCCCTTCTTCCCTTTTGAGAAGGGGAAGCTCTCCTCTGGGTGCACACTCCCCTCCCTGTAACTAGCTGCTGGACTAGGCACATTCTTTCCCACTAAGGTCAGACAATGCTGTCCATTTAGGGGCATGAGGTCAACAGACAGGCAGGCAGGCAGGTAGGCAGGCAGGCAGGCAGGCAAGAGGCTCAACTATAGCTCCTGCTCTAGTTGTTTGGGACACCCGCATGATAACCAAGCTGCTAATCTGCTACTTAGGTGTAGAGTTTCTAAGTACACCCTGCCTTGCTCTTTGTTTGGTGATTCAGTCTCTGGCAGCCCTCCGATGGTCCAGACTGATCCCCATGGTTAGCTGACTCTGTTCATCTTCCCACAAAGTCTCTGTCCTTTTCAGTTCCCTCTATCTTTCTTCCAACTCAAAAGTAAGACTTCCTGAGCTCCATCTAGTCTTTGGGTGTGAATCTCTTCATCTCTTTCTATTGGAAACTGGGTAAATCCTCTCAGAGAACAGTTATGCTAGTTTTCTGTCAGCAACCCTAATGGAGTTTCATTAATAATATCAAGGATTGGTTCTTGCCCATGGGATGTGTCTCAATTTGGGGCAGTCATTGGTCAGTCATTCCCTCAGTCTTTGCTCTAGCTTTCTCTCTGTATGTACTCACTTATGAATGAATTCTAGCTCAAAAGAACAGGATAGCCATGCTATAATAAGCAGACTCAAAGGAGACAAATAATAAGGAGGGCCCAAGTGACGATGTTTTAATCTTTCTCAGAGTAGGAAATAAAATAGTTATCTGAGATAAATGGAAGGAGGGAACTGGGAGGAGGAGGGGATGGGGAAGGGAGGGGGCAGGGAGGTGTGATCATATGTAGGAAGAGTAGGGCTAGAGAAGAAAGATCGGCTGGGAGAGGCAATCTCTAGTACTTGTCAGAGATCTGGGATGGGGTGCATACCCAGATGGTCTAAGGGGAGACTCTAGCTGAGATTCCTAGCCATGGGGGAATAAGGATCCTGAAGTGGCCACTTCCAATAACCAGCAACCCATCCACAAAACCCTTCAACCAAATGTGCCCTACCTACAAATGCTCAGGATTTTAAGCTAAATGGAATTAAAGAGCCTGTAGTCATTTATTAAAAGAAAGATAACAGTAAAAGGTAAGTTTCCAGGAGTATGCCCAGGAGCTGGTAAAGATCGATCATTTGATGCCTCTTAAATATTCCTTTCTATTGCACAACTAAGTCATGTTTTATTAAAGACTCAGGACTTTCCATATGCTTTGCTCAGTTGTAGCCGATGGCTTTTGGAATATTAGAACCCTTTTGTCCATAACGTTGTTGAGGAAGTAACATTAAAAGTTGTTTTTTATTTTAAGAATTTCTTCTTCACAAGAGGTAGAAAAGGTGTGGGAATCAGAGGTACTGGATGACTCCAAGGAAGCAGTGTCATCCAGACACAAGGCAGGGGTCCATGAACTCACAGAGTGGGTGACAGGATGCCAAAGTCCTGTAAAAGCTCAAGCCAGACAATGTCTCATACAGAAAAGTGGGAATGGTGACAGAGTTCCACCACTAACATTAACTAAAAAGATATTTGGAATTCATACCTATTTGGTAAAAAAAAAAAATTAGTTTTCACCAGTAGTGTATTGTTTATTATATGAACCATATACTCCATTGGAGGGCCCATGTCTTGAAGTATAATGCCAGTACTGCATAGTAGCCTTGCTCTCCCAATTATGACTGAGAACAGAGCTTTGATGGATAAGAAAACAAGCTGGTAGAGATGAGAATGCAAGGAAAGTTGTATATTTCCCTTAAAATGTTCCATTTTAATTTTCTTATCCAATCAGTAATTAGTTACACCTTTGATACATGTCTTAGCAATTGTACAGATAGAGCAGAGTTGTGACTTATCAGTTAGCAGGCAGAAAGACAAACACTATTGCATATTGTCTTGAGAGCATTTTTATCCTTATAAAGGTAAACCGTATTTCAATGAAGCTTACTTTCAGAACTGTAAAGTTGATCACATCCATCAAAATGGGGCCCCATGTTCTCAAAGAAGCATTGAGGGGCATCAGAACTGTTATTACAGTCTTGTTTGTATGATGACACAATGTGAGGACAGGATGCAAGACTGTACCTAAAATACTAAGTAAAGACTTGGAGTGACTCAATGAACCAATAATTGACTTGTGAAATTTTTTAGAGAGATAAAGAGAAAGAGAGAGAGAGAAAGAGAGAGAGAGAGAGAGAGAGAGAGAGAGAGAAGCTGTTGAATAGAGAAGATTATTGCTTATTTAAATGTGATACAGCTTCACCAACAAGTGTTGTCACCTGAAGTTTTGATCTTAGCCACTCTGATTAGTGTAAAGTGGAATCTCAGAGTTGTTTTGAATTGTATTTCTCTCATCAGTAAGGACTTTTAACCTTTCTTTAAGTGCTTCTCAACTATTTGAGATTCCTCTGTTGTGAATTCTTGGTTTAGTTATATACACCATTTTTTGACTGGGTTGTTTGTTTTTCTAGGTGCTTAGCTTTTTGAGTTCTTTATATATCTTGGATATTAGTCCTCTATCGGATACGGGGTTAGTGAAGACTTTTTTTCCAATCTGTAGGTTGCGGATTTGTCTTATTGACTACGTCCTTTGCCTTACAGAAGCTTTCTAGTTTCATGAGGCCCCTTTTATCAACTCTTTATCTACTTTTTATTTCTTCCCAATCTGCTTTTATACTATTTTAATTACATGCACGTATTAAGGTCAGTTATACATTAAAGTACTAGCAATATAATAGATGTAAATAGTCAAGGAACAAGCAAGGCAATAAACAAAGTCCCATGATCACTCCTGTGATCTCTGTTTCTAAGGGCTTATCAGGATAACCAAAGTATCTGAGGCTACTTTCCAGTTGTAGCCCAAAGTCATTTTCATGCCTGAATGAAGCCTACTTTTTTGTTCTAGCTTAAGATTTAGATTTCTGCCTGAAATAACTTTTATTTTGTTCCGCCTAAGATTGAGATTCCCACCTGAAATTACTTCTTTTTTCTAGCCTAAGGTTAGATTCTTGCCTGAATCCCATTTCCTTGTCCTTGGCCAATGTCAGTTTCCTGCCAAGCAGCCCCAAAAGCTCTTTACATCTTCCCCATTTTTATTTCATAAACAAGGCTGAGCTTGTCTTAGGTTGTTCTGACAAGAATGCATTCCTTACTCATCATGGAATATGCATTATCAAAAGCAATGCACTTTTGTCTTAGGTTGGTAAAGCTCTGTGCAGAATGAAGAAAGCATACACTAGCCCCTTGACAGCACACCTGAAAGCTCTAGAGTAAAAAGAAGCAAATACACCCAAGAGGAGTAGATAGCAGGAAATAAACTCAGAGCTAAAATCAACCACGTAGAAACAAAAAGGATTATACAAAGAATAGACAAAAACCAGGAGTTGACTCTTTGAGAAAATCAACAAGATATATAAACCCTTAGCCAGACTAACCAGAGGGCACACAAACAGTATCCAAATTAATATAATCAGAACTGAAAAAAAGGTATAACAACAAAACACGAGAAAATTAGAAAATCATCAGATTCTACTACAATAGCCTATACTGAACAAAACTGGAAAATCTGGATGAAATGGACAATTTTCTAGACAGATACTATGTACCAAAGTTAAATCAGGGTCAGATAAGCCATCTAAATAGTCCCGTAACTCCTAAAGAAATAGAAGCAGTCATTAAAATTTCTCCACCAAAAAAAGTCCAGGACCAGAAGGTTTTAGTGCACAATTCTATCAGACATTCAACTAAGACCCAGTACCAATTCTCTTTAAACTATTCCACAAAATAGAAACAGAAGGAACATCACCCAATTTGTTCTATGATGCCATAATTACACTCATACCTAAACTACCCAAAGACTCAACGAAGAAAAAGAACTTCAGACCAATCTCCCTTATGAATATTGATGCAAAAATACTCAATAAAATTCTTGCAAACCGAATCCAAGAACACATCAAAACAATCATCCATCATTATCAAGTAGGTTTTATCCCATGAATGTAGAAATGGTTCAATATTCAGAAATCCACAACATAATCCACTATATAAACAAACTCAAAGAAAAAAAAACATCATCATCTTACTAGATGATGAGAAACTATTTGACAAAATTCAACACTTCTTGGTAAAAGTCTTGGAAGGATAAGGAATCCAAGGCCCATACCTAAACACAGTAAAAGCAATATACAGTAAAACAGTAGCCAACATCAAACTAAATGGAGAGAAACTTGAAGCAATCCCACTAAAATCAGGGACTAGACAAGGCAGCCCACTTATTTAATATAGTACTCAAAATCTTAGCAGGAGCAATTATACAACAAAAGGAGGTCAAAGGGATACAAATTGGAAAGAAAGAAGTCGAAATATCACTATTTGCAGATGAAGGGTAGTATACATAAGTGATTCCAAAATGTCCACCAGAGTACTCCTAAACCTTATAAACAACTTCAGCAAAGTGACTGTATATAAAACTAACACAAACAAACTGGCAACTATTTATCAATTCTTGATCTTAGAACATCTGGGTTCAGTCAGAAAAGATGCACCTAACCTCAGAAACTGGAGCCACCAGGGAGTTTAGAGGTCTGCTGGGGTGGGTGGTAGAGACTTCCTATTTGAGACAGGTGGACAGGGAGGTGGAATGGGATGTAGAAAAGTCAGAAGGTAGACCGGGAGAAAAATAAAATCAGGAATGTAAATAAATAAATAAATAAATAAATAAAAGATTAAATAAAAAATGTGACACAGCTTTTGAAATAGCCTACAATGTTACAATGTTTGAGGAGACTATGATACTTCATTGGTCAACTCCAAAACAAATAACCCATTTCTGTTCCAGGCTGTTTATTTGTAGTCTATAGTATCTAGTAGTGGTAGTTTCACCTTGTTATAGTGTTTTCTATTTTAATATATATAACACATACATATATGTATATATGAGAGTTTATATATATATATGTATATACATATATATATATATATATATATTACATATAGACACATAGACAGACACACAGACACATAGACAGAGAGACAGACACACACACACACACATACATATACATAATGTTTACATCTTGCTTGTAACTAGTAAAAAGTCTGTAGCATGGAACACCGAGGTCTCTATTTAACCAACCTAGTCCAAGTGTTTCCTTAGGACTGACTTAGTCCAGATATCTCATTAGAAACTACATAATCTTTATTTTCCCTCCTCCTGTATCGCCTATGGCCTTTCCAATCTCCTGAAATGTAATCTTTCCATTACATTTTAACATACAGTTTTCACTTAAAATGCTTTGGTGGCAGTATTGTTCCAGGGTCTTGAACATGATGGGAAGCAATCTCTCTGTGAGCTACAGCCAAACCCCTAATCTGATAAATCTTGTTTCAATTCTGGATATAGAACAGAAAAGCAGAGCAAATCTTGCTAATTGGCCACAAATGTAAACAATGTAACAAGTCCAGCAATTGGTGCTCTTGAATACAGATCGTCCTAATCTTTTCTGTAAGATTTGAAAGTGGAAGAAGAGAGGGACTGATTGTAGATTTAAAAAGACAGGACAAATTTGAATAAATTAAAAATTTTGCCCTTAATTGCATCTAAAATGGGAATAAACTGGCTTAGAATTTTTACACTTAAGTTTGTTGTTTATGAAAACTGTGTGACCTAGGCTGGTAATATCCTCCTTTGAATTACTTATTGAAATATGTATGGAAAAAAATGTTATATCTATAATATGTATAAAGAATTATGGGGAAATAGTGAACAAGGTTGAGAAGCTATCATCAAATTCTATACCTTGATTTTATATGAATATGAGTATTTTGTTGTTTTGTTTTCTAAGCACAATTGAAATTTATTAGATTATTATTTTAATAACGAATAGAGGACACTAGTATATAAGTAGAAGGGGCTCATTATGCAGTGTGTGTAACTGAAGTCATCACTGGGGAGTTATCTACATTACATAATTAAATGCATTTAATCTCAACTTTTTTGATTTACAAAACTGAATGCTTTTAGTCTATTCTTTCATGTTTTGTTAACAATCTAACCTTTCAAGGATTCAGTCCAAATCATTTACAAAGGATTTCACACCAGTAGATATTTTGAGCTTGCTTCAATTTCAGCATTACTGGAACTTACTTAAAAGGCCTTTTCTTCTACCTTCCATTTTCTTTTGCTCTGCAGAAAAATCAATATGAAGTTAAGAAGTTACTGTTATCTCGAATTACAAGAGGTTACCTTTTCCCCTTCTACAGATAAATCTATTTTATAATGATATTAAATAGACTTATATCTTCAATGGAAGATTTTAAAAAATTTTTCTATCCAAAAGTAGTGTTTAAACATTTGAAGAGACAAATATTTCCCTTGACAAATTATCCAATGGAATATGATGGAAGAGAAAAATACTAAGAATTAAAAAATAAGAAAAAAATAAAAAATGGTCAGAAATGTGCAGATTAGTATGCATCATGCTTTCAAAGGCTCAGTGTGAAATGTTATTGAACAGAATGTAAGATGATTACTTGATACCTGAGCTTTCAGAGTGCTAGCCATTTCTGGACTGTACATGGCATAAATGCTAATTATTTGGTTGCTGGCTTAAAATGTAAGCACACTTGGGGATTTATTATCATGACAGTAGGCACCACTTCTGTGCTTGTGGGTCTTCTGTTCTCCTTTGAGGTTTAATAGAATCTTGATGATATTTCTGAAGTAAAACAGTAAACATGAAGCACACTTGGTTTTTTGTTATCAAAATAATAAGAAGATTTTATGCAGATCTGTAGCTCAGTTTGAAATAGAGAAACACCATGGTTTGAATCCTACTGTTAAATTTTTCTGATATCTTAAATCACTTCAGCTCAGTTAGAAGCATTTCAAAGTCACCAAATAAGTACCATTGATTGATTTGTTTATTTACAGATCTGTGCAATTCTGCTGCAATTTCGATAATCTTAACTGAGCCTACAGAGTTTTATTTGGTTGACTGTTACCAAGAGGTCTCATGTACATGCTGCTTGTTGTTTTCAGTAAGTGGTGAAATTCATTTTAGTCTTTTACTGTAAGAAATTATAAAATTGGTTTCTTTGCACTTGCATACTTGGAATCAGAAAAGAAATTCTGACATTTATAAACCCCACTTTAAAATTTACGTTTTATTTATTCTTACCTTTTACTCGAAACTTGTATTGTTTTCTTTGAATGCAAGAGTAACTTAACATTAAAAATGAATAGAATATTTCATAATATTTGATAATTAAAGTTGTATGCACACTGAAAATTTATCCAAGGGAAGAACATCAGTATAGAACATATTCTGTGTAAAATGTTATGGTTTTACAGACTACAGTTGGACCCAAATGTCAGCTTTTTACAATGACTTTTCTTATTAATTATATTTTCCATTAATAGTTGTTAGATATGGAGCTGGAAAGCTGGTTAAATAAGTAAAGTGTTCAATGCATGAAAATAAAGATCTTGAGTTTATATCTTTAGCTCCCAATAAAAAACAAAACAAATAATCCATCCAAGTATGGTGATATTATCCTGTAATCTCTGGGCTGGAAATCAGAAATAAGAGAATTCAGTGGCCTTTCCAGATAGCCAGCCTAACCAAAGGTGATTCCCACCTACATAAACATACACACACACAAATCTACACAGAGACACAGACAATTCAAGTTATACAAATAAAGAAATATTGAAATAATTAAATGTTACCTTTGATTTACTTCATTAGGTCGTAGAAAAATCTTTCTAGAATTTATAGAAAGTTATCTATTTGCCAAAAGAAAGTTAATGCGATTATACAAATATTGGAGGAAGTACAAAAATTACAACTGTCATGCTAGAAATCTGGACAAGTCAAATTCTGTATAAAGGTTAATATGTATTTTGGCTAACAAGGAAAATACACACTATTTTGATAGTTAAGAATACAGTGTTTGTAGTTAGCTTCTTGCTTTAAGCAGAAGGCTCTACTAGGTAAAGATTATATTGAGAATCAATTCAAAATATCTCAGAATTTTAATTAATATTAGAATTTGAAAACAAAATGAGTAAACTTCAGATATGACAGAAAAATTTGATCTGAAAGTTTCAGATTTTCGTTACAATTCAATAGTAATTCTAACCAAGGCATTAATATGGTATTAATTAATAATCAGGAATATGGTAATGGATGAGGATCTTATAAGGAACGGTTGAAATGCTAAGTTGTACAGCTTTTTTTTTCAAATATGCCTTGCCAAATGGCAAGAGACCAAAGTAATGTACAGCTGAAAGATGTACCCTGCCTCTAAAGTGTCTATTCATTTTCTTAGCAAAGGTCAGTACTTTTTAAAGTATGACTTAAACAATTGTTAATTTCTTTCCTTTTGGATGTTATACATTATATAAATATAATTAGCTTACTTAGCATATATAAAATGAAATATAATTGGTTGTCACTATAACTTACATACATAGTAATCCTGTTGTGAGATGAGTTGTCCAAAACAAATCCAGGAAAGCAGAGTATGTTCCTGCAATTGGAAGGAAAACACTGGGACTTCTTGTTCTGAGGCTGTCCTGAGGACTGTGGTTTTAGACTATTCTTTCAGGGGCCTGGAACAAGAGTAAATTGCCTCTTTATGAGGTTTATGTCTTGACAATGTAAATGTACAAGACATCCAGTGACCCGGAATTGGAGACTTTCCTTTTACAAAATGTGGTTCCTGAACCTGAACTTGTTTTTATGTTCTTGCGGTAAAGAATCATTTGCCAAGAAATGTCTATCTGGGAAGATTTATTCCATTTGAGAGTTCTCTTCTCTTGAAGAAAGCCTACACCGAAATAGCTTTAGTTTACTGTTTTTGCTTGTTTCTTTGATTCTTTGGTTTGTTGCAGATGATGATATCTGTTGTTATCTGACTAGTGAAGACATTGCTATGGCTACTCCTATTTTTTTCTAAATAAGATCAAACAGAGACTAATCCCTTCCAGGTTCTTCACACTAAAACTTGTGTGTGATGCACTCGACCAGAGCCATTCACCTACTCTTTTAACACTATGACCTGTAAGAAAGAACTCAGCACATATTAGATCTTGAAATATATCTAGTTAATAAACACAAGAGAGAAAGAAGGCTATTAATTCAAAGTATTGAATCTTTTTATTCATGCACACACACACATATCAATGGATTAACCAGAGTAGAGTTCCAAGAGAACTGTTTCACTTAAGAACTGAGTTTCTAGTTGCCAATAGTCTGTCAAGAATCCAGATGGTGCTACTGAAAGAACACAGTGTCTTTCAACTTGGCATCATTCAAACCCATCTTTACTGGGAAAGAAGCATCATCAATTGACTGGACTGAGTTAGGTAAAATGATATATTTTAACAACATAAAGTATATATGTTTGTGCATATATATGGTGAAATAGCTTTTTTATTTTAGAAATTTAATAGTTATGAAATGTTGAAGTAGGATGACTACTTTATCACTTATTAGTGTCATGGATGAATTCTCTTTTTTATATTGATTATTATATTATCATATTCAAGCTTCTGTTAAAGTTGCTTCAGGCTGGGAAATACTTTTCAAGATAGACAACACAGTTCTAGAAAATGAGTAGGGAGTAGAAAGCAACTTACTAAACTGCAGGGTTAGAATGCAGAGTCACGTTGTGATCCTATTCCAACAATGAACAATAGCCAGTCTTCTGTTCCTCTCCAAATGCCTGAAGCACTTAAGATATTGGACTGATGCACTTATGAAAATGATATGTACCATGATCTCAAAGAATTCTCATAAATCTCTAGTTTATTTTAATTTCTTTCTGTCAGTGACTACTTAAGGATTTTAGAGATGGGAAATTGATTCACACACCTAGTGATCTAATGCAACACTGTGTTTTTGCTTTTGTGGCTTTGGGATTACAAGTTAAATCATGTCATTAGTGTCTATTTAAAACAACTCTCTAAAATATGTATAAATACATAGATTTCAATAGGGAATAATCAAAATGTGGTGAACTTGCCTTATGCAGATGAGGTCTGAGAGGTGGTAAACCTACCCTATGCAGGTGAGGTATCAGTGAACTCTTTACAGCAGACACTCTTGGCAACTTGAGTCACTAACAGCCTTCCAGTACGCTAGAGAAATGGATTCAGGTACAGATTTCTCTGTGTGGCAGGGGAGTTTACTGAGCAGTGTTTTTGCTGTCTCCATGAGAGAAGGGAAAGAACCCAGGAAAAAGAGTGAAAGTGACTCAGAAGAAAAAGAACTGATGCAGGCTTTATTAAGGCTCACAAAGTCCCACAAGGAGCTCAGAAGAGGAAAGGTCTTCCAGAGGTGCCTTGAGTTGTGAGAAAAGCCCGGGGATTTATGAATAAATATGTGTAAACAAATAGATGTGGATTGACTATTTCCAAAACAGTGGCAATTGAGGTTTTTCTGAGAGGAATCCATGTACTTCCATCAAGAGGAAAGAGCTTAAGAATGCATGATAGAAGCATTTAAAGATACTTATGACTAGTATTACTACGCAGAGTAATGACATGCTTAGAAGGACATTCCTGGTTTGAAAGCTTAAAATTCTCCACTGAAGTAAATACATGTAGTAATGTCACACATACACACACACACACACACACACACACACACACACACAAATGCACATATACACACTCACAAACATTCACTCACAACCTCAGATGTATATGAGTTGGTGAATTTGAAGACAATGTCTAATGATCACTTCTAAGTGTAATGACTATATGATTATGTATTCATGTATGTATACATTCTCGAATTATTTTCCAAGAAGTATTTAATATTTTAATGTATTACTCAGTTCCTTATTTGTGAAATACATTTAAAAAATAATGTCTTGAGTGGGATATATTGCTTCATGTGTAGAAGAATAATGCAACCGTAGAGATTACTGTGTTGTCTCTTCTATATTATAACATCATATGCCAAGATGAACACAACAGTTTTAGCATGCTTTATACATCCCAGTATTTAGCAAGTCAATATTTCGTGCATTTGAAAATGTCTCTAATACATATTTTTAGAAGAATATTTTCCTTTTCCAAAAGGTTGTTGAAGTTGCCATGCATTAGCTCCACAATATTTCCATGGAATCTCTCTTCACAGTTGACATGTAGTCTGACCTGCTGGTTTTACAACGTGGTCCAACAACTGTTAAGCCAATCTTAGACCACCATGAATTACAGTTCATTCTCATTTAATGTAAATCAAATTTTAGCTTGACCTGAATTAATGAGAAGTGAGCTTGACTGGGGCAACAATGCCATGAAGTTTGGCCAACAAATTGTAAACAGATGGAGCTAACTTACACTCAGTTCAAATCTGCAACAGAAATCAAAAGTGACCTTAAGTTAGAAAGCTCTCTGCTTTGGTTCAAGTTGTTTAATACATATGGCTTGCTAAACATATGTTTGACACAACATTAATTACTCAACAATATTGACTGAGTTTTATTTTTTAAAAATATGTTTCGTTAAATATATGCACAAATTGATAGAAAAATATTCTCAGTCCAGATAATAAACTAAGCACTAAAACACATTTTGGATATAAAATATGTACACATGTACATTTAATTTTTCTTTTTTTAAATTATCTTTTTAAATAAACAATGGATTGAAAAGGTAGGTAATACAGTTTTGATGTGAATGTAACTCATGTTGGAGGCTCATTTTGTTCCAGAAGTCAGTACAACAATAGACAAACTATATAGTATAAACATTAGAATGTTGTGTTTTTGTTACAAGGACATTGTTTTTTAAATTTACTTTATTTAACATTTCGTGCAGTGATTATTTCATATTAAAATAAATGAATGTTTGTAAAATAAGAGAAAGTCTATATTTTGACTTATACTTAATAGGGAAACATTTTAATATAAAATACATTATTTATATCATCTTATCGATTATCTATATCCATATCTATATAAAAACATTTTAATATAAAAATCTATTATCTATACCCTTTAAAAAAGATCCAAAATGAAATACACAGTATTACACTTGTGATTATTATTATAACATCACATTATTTTTAAAACATAATTTCTTGGATTCAAAACATTAGTATTTTATGGAAATAAATTTATGTAAATTATGGCTTACATAAGAAGAGTATTAGGCTGGGTTATGTAAATTTTTAAAAGCTAGATATTTTTTCAACCCTTTAAAGGCATTGTAGTTCTTTTGTGTTTAAATATTATGTTATATGTTAAAGGACATACCATAATGTCATTGGCAATGTTCTTCATAATTCTTTTTAAAATGTGCTAAATGATATTCTATCTGCATCATTAGGTTACCATACAACAATGTCCTTTGAGAATATGGTTTTGCTGTCATTTCTAGTTGTAATTACTTCTCACAGAAACAGTATGGGCTTATTGAAACGACTTGAGGTGTGAAGGTTGAGAAGACAATGCCTGTGCTTGTTGTAAATAACCACAGCTTGATGGCCTGGCATGTTTATTTCACAGAAGCTCACCCTTCCAAGGTGCCATGTTTTTTTAACATTTTTAAACCTCTCTGATTATGTTCTTCCTCTATAAAAGCTTGAGTTGGATATGTGCTGCAACTCATATTTTCTTCGTCATGGCATTTCTTATAGGACAGAAAATACTTAGCACCAGGGAATACACTTTCTATAGTAGGAGATTTAGAAACAATATTACACCCTAGTCCAGAACTGAAAATAGAAGGTATCTCCTTCCTCTCATGTATTTCTGACCCCCAGTCTTATTCCTAGTTTATAGAGGACCACTTGCTATGGCCACGGCTATCTTTCTTCCATGTTGTCACTGGATCACACAGGTTTTCATAGCTGCTTTCTACTCCACCACACTCCTTTTGTTTCAGCACCTGACTCCTTCAGTCACATCTAGGAATCTGCAAGGCAGTTACTGTGGCCAGGGAATCATGTAGGAAATCTTCACTTGCGTTTCTCCTCAGTAATTCCAATCCCCTTATCTTACCCACAGTACTGTAGAATGTCTACCATGGGCTCACCTTTGCTTTTTCTGATTCCCAATTAATAGGGAATCTATGCAATTCACAGTGTAACACCCAGCTATCCTTCCATCAGCCCCTTCTTTCTCTCAGCCCCTTCTTTCTAGCCCATCCTTCTTCCTTAGTGTCAGCTCCTAATATCTAGAAACACATTCTTCATTTGACCCCCAAGTGACTATACTTGGCACGATTAAGAAGCATTTTTTTTTTTTTACTAAGCAACCCAAAAGCATCAGACTTTCCAAAGAACCAGAGAGGACAACCCAAAACAAGGAACAGAACAATCATACAAGAAACACAAGACAGGATAGTAGCACTTAAAATTACAATCACCCCAGAAGCCTAGAAAGTAGCATAAAAATACAGTCAATAACAGCTAGCACAATATGTCCAACTAGAGCTCAACAACCCTACTAGAGTGGGTCTTAAGAAATGTAATATGGATGTAGCACTAGGCAAGGACTTCAAAATAGCTACAATAAATATGCCCAAGGATGTGGACTAATTGGCTACGACTGTATTTGAAACTCATGATAGGAGAATTGAAGCCTCTGTTTGAGATTCTCAAAGGAGATCCTGACCCTAAGTCTGACAGGGCTCTAACAGAGGAGGGTAGGAAAGCCTTACAGAAGGTTGAGAATGCTATTGTATCACAATTTGTAACTCATATTAATTATTCTAAGCCTTTATATTTTTTATTTTTAACACTAAATTAACTCCTACTGCAGTTTGTTGGCAAACTGCACCCACGTTATGGGTCCATCTCTCCTCATCCCCTAAGAAGGTTCTTTATCCATTCTATGTTGCTGTAGCTGATATGATTATGTTGGAAAGAGATAATAGTCAAAAATATTTTTGGAAAAGATCCTGATGTAATAGTACAACCCTATACAAGGCATCAGGTTGATTGGCTTATGTAGAGTTCTGAAGTCTGGGCTATAGCATGTGCCTCATTTGCTGGTCAGATAGATAATCATTAACCATCAGATAAATTGATTCAGTTTTGTAATTGCCATGAATTTGTTTTTCCATCTCGTACTACACATGCACCTATTGAGGAAGCATTGCTAGTTTTTAATGATGGTTCCTCATCAGGAACAGCTGCTTATGCCTTTAAAGATCAAGTAGTCTCCTTTGCTACATCATCTGTGTCAGCACCAATTGGCTGAATTACATGCTGTTATTACTGTGTTTCAAACATTTCCAAATCAAGCCATTAGTATTTATACAGATAGCTCATATATAGCTCAATCTATCCCTCTGCTAGAAACTGCTGTGCAAATAAAGCATTCCTCAGAAGCAGCCAATTTGTTTTTACAGTGCCAACAATTAATTTTGTGGAGAAAGTGTAAATTCTTTATAGGACACCTGAGAGCCCACACTGGGCTACCAGGACCTCTCTCTGAGGGAAAAACCAAGGCAGATCTAGCTACTCGTGCAGCTACAGTGACTTTATCAAATCCGCCATCTAACTTGGATCAGGCCATAAAGGCTCATGAGTTACATCACCTTAATTCTAAAACTTTAAAAAAAATTACGTCTAAAATTACCAGAGAACAAGCTAGACAAATTGGTAAACAATGTCAATCATGTGGTACACTTTTACCAGTTCCTCATTTGGGTGTAAATCCAAAGGGACTGATACCAAACAGTCTCCGGCAAATGAATGTTACTCATTATAATGAATTTGGTAATCAAAAATATATACATGTATGTGTAGATACATAAAGTAATTTCATTTATGCGACATTACAATCTGGAGAAACAAGCAAGCATGTGATCACTCATATGCTTGCTGCAATTGCTGTATTGGGTGTGCCTAAACAGATAAAGACTGACAATGGCCCAGGTTATACAAGCTCCAGTTTCCACCAATTCTGTGAAAAATTGGGAATACTACATAAAATGGGTATTCCATATAATCCACAGGGTCAAAGCATGGTAGAAAGGGCACATCAAACCATTAAATGTCAAATTGATGAAATTAAAAAGGGGGAATGGTACCCTACCAAAAGATCCCCCAGAAATATCCTTCATCATACGCTGTTTATTTTAAATTTTTTGACTTTGGATTCTGAAGGAAAATCTGCTGCAGATATATTCTAGCATCCTGATACCAAAAAGAATTTTGCAACAGTCCTCTGGAAGGACCCATTAACTGGAACATGGAATGAGCCAGATCCAGTGCTTATCTGGGGAAGAGGTTCTGTCTGCATATATTCCCACACTGCAGATGCCGCATGCTGGCTGCCAGAGAGACTGATTAAATAAATAGTCCACAATAACAAACCCAGATACACACTGAAAGACAAAAATCACAGGTCATTTTATTCCATGCAGAGATTCTGTCCTTAGCCAGAATACAAAACCTCTTCATGATTAAAGTACCACAGAGACTATGAATACGGTGGATATGTCTCAAAATAATAAAGGCAATTTAGAGCAAACTCATAGCCAACAGCAACTTACATGGAGATGAGCTCAAGTCATTCCCAAAACATCAAGTTAAGACAAGTTTGTCCACTCTCTTCATATGTATTCAGCATACTGAAAAAAAATGTCTTAGTTAGAGAAATAAGACAACTAAAGCAGATCAAGGGTATACAGGTTGGATTAGAAGAGGTCAAAGGATTCTTGTTTTCAGCTGATATACTTGTAAACATAAGTTACCCTAAAAATTTCACCAAGAGAGTCTTACAGCTGATAAACATTTTCAGAAAAGTGAAAAAGGTACAAAGATACAAAATGAACTCAGAAAACTGAGTAAATTTCCAGTATACAAATGGCAAATGACAGAGAAGGACTTCAGAAAAAAAATACTTCTCACCATTTCTTCAAGAAAAAAAAATATCTGAGGTAACTCTAACCAAGCAGGTGAAAGAATTGCATGTTAAAAACTTAAAGACATTGAAGAAACAAATGAAAAATATGCCAGAAGATGGAAAGAATCCAAATGCTCATGCAGTGGTAAAAAAATCTACTAGTCTAATATAAATAGATTAATATGCATTGAAAGTTGAGAAATATAGAAACAAAATGTGTTTGATGAGATATCAGGATAAATTTTTAAAAGTTATATATTAATAATGTAATATATATCTTTGATGTTTTATATATTATTTGATACTGCATATCCATGCATACAGTATCTTGACTATAGTTACTCTCCAATCCTCTCCTCAAGCTTCTCCAAAATACCTCACATCAACTCCCTCTAAAATTCATGTCCTTCCTGTATACATGTGTATGTATGTATGTATGAACATATGTATGTATGTATGTATGTATGGATAGATATATGTATTTACACAAGTATAATCAATCCTGTTCATATCCATATGGGTATGCAGTCATCTGCATTGGCCACACCATAAAATAAAACTGCCTTTTCCTTTCTTACATCCTCAGTTGCCCAGTGATGCTCAACAAGGAATGGGCCTCAAGGGATCTTTAATTCTCTCTGCTTCGATTTTTACCTGGCTTAATCTTATGCAAGTGTTCTGGAAGTAATGGCAGATGCTGTGAGTTCATGTGTGAAAGAGCTGTGTTGTGTCCATAGTATAGCATTTTGCAGGACTCCTCACATTCTCTGGTACTTGGCCTTCTTTTCACACACAATCCTTTTTCATGATAGTCTATGAGCTTGAGTGTTTTAGAGTTGCCACTACTTATGGGAATAAAACAAAACATCCCATCTGAAAAGGTATAATTTCACCTAACTCTCATTTATGGATTCAAGTTGCTTTAATGGTTATAAATAACTCAAAATCAATGTTCAACCTCATACAAATTGGGCCATTTAGCTCTCTCTTTTCTCCTCATCTCTTTGATCAGAACTAGGAACTAAAGCATATAGGGTTGATACATCTTTCTGACATCAAGGAAGGACCTATAACTTTGAGGCCTGGTAAGTCACAGTTGATTGCATAGTTGTTAGCTTTCTGATTTCACTAAACCGTCTTTCCTCTTTCCAAGGGTAGTGTTACTGCTACCCTTGTCTTCTAAGTTAATATAACAAAAGTTATTAATTTAAGTGACACAGATATGGGAATGGCTTATCAATACCACTGCTCCATTTGACTAACTAGAATCACTTCATAAGTGAAACCAGAGGGCAGGAATCACAAAACAGCTTGTTACTAGGCAATGAGGATATTAGAAGTAAACACAGAGCCATTAACTAAAATAACATTTTCATTGATTTTAAGAATATGGTTATTTGTATATTTTAAAGAAACTTTATATAGTTGTGTTTATGACAAGGACAAATACAACCCCCAAGAAACAAAATTCTTAAGTGTTAGTCACAAGAAGTATATATATCCTGGAAATTACTTCACACCTAAGAATATTTTCAGCTAGGTCGCCAGCACATGCCTTTAATCTCAGAACTCTGAGAAGCAGAGGCAAGCAGATATCATTGAATTTAAGGCCAATATGTACTGTACTACACAGTGAGTTTCAAAAAAATCCCCATTTAAAACTTCACACCTGTTCCAAATATTATATACTTTTGAATTGTTTAGGAATGAAAACAAAGAAAATTGTTATGAATAATGACTTTGTCATGCATGAGCAGAGAAATGTTAATTAATTTGGCATGGGTAAAGTAAAACTGTATTACTTTATTTAATCTTAAAAATAATGATTAGTTTAGTTGGGGAAAAAAGTTAAATCAGTACACAAAATATCTGTTGGCTGAAATGATGGATTAAGACAAATATTAGAAGAATTCAGACAGACATTCATAAATGAATGTAGAAGTAAAAAAAATAGCTGTACTGGTCAAAAAATCACAAATAATAAATAAAATAAAAATATTTACAAAGTGTTTATTAAAAGAGTTTATAATAACAACATCTCCAAATATAATGAATAAATGATAAAAAATAGGCTGTCTTATATTTAGTAGAAATATATATGTTATAATAAACTATAAAGCATTATAGTATAGTGATCATCAGCTCTGATGAATATTTTGTCTCTCTTCTCTCTCATTCTCTCTCTCTCTCTCTCTCTCTCTCTCTATATATATATATATATATATATATGTATATATATATGTATATACATATGTGTATGTGTGTGCATGTATGTGTATTATATACATTATACATATTCACAAATATATGGGTATATGTGTATACACATAGTTATTAGTAATATATTAGGTATTTAATCCGAAATAAATGTACATAAAATGTGTTTATAAAAATCAGACTGTAGAACACTATTTGAGGAATAAAATAAAACAATTAAATAATTCAGAAGGAATGCTGCATAAATGTTAACTGGCATGTGGAGAATAATTAAATTGTAATTACAAAAGGTTAATGCACCAGTTTACTTGTCCTGGTTTTTAAAATTTAGATAACAGTGCAGATTTTTGCAATATGGCAAACCAACCTGACTTATTTTCAGTGGGAATTGAGCATCTGTGAAGTTTTGTATGTCATTCTATGAAAACGTATTTGACAACAATTATTTTATATATGCATAGCAACTGGCATTAACACTTAAGGTTCAATAGTTTAAATATAATCTAATAATATAATCAATTTACATGTTAAGTTCACTAATGAATGTCTTTCCAAAAGAGTAATCATTACATTTGTTTTTTATAGCAATGTAGTATCTCTTTATCTTATTTACAATTTCTACTATTCTATTTATTCTGAGAACATTCACTACCTTAGAAAGTTTGGTACTTTTTAATATATTCTTTTTTCCCCAAATTACTACCCAATAGAGCTTATATTTTATGGAAAAGAAGTTTATTATTTTTAAATTTTCAAATAATGAAATATATGTAAAATATTTACTTACCACATCAGGCAAACAGAATCACTAACTATTGTGCTGCTATGTTTAATTTAATATTATTAAATTTAATATTAATTTAATATTATTTTAATATTTTGACTCATTTACTTATTTATTTGTATATGAATGCATGTATATGTTTGTATGCACATACCAAGGGAGCTTTCTCTTTTCCCTATTAGATTCTTTGAGCCTGAATCCAGAACATCATGATTTGTGCAAATGTGCTTATCACTGAGCCATCTTTCCAGCCATTATATACATTTTAATCCTTATTCTATTTGTATTTCATTAGAATTCAAACAGTTGCTCTTAAAGCGTTTTAGTTTGTTTCTGCTGAATGTATATAAAACTGTGAGTATGGATTATTTATTTTTATACTAGTATAGACTATATAAATACACTGAGATTTGAAAATTATTTTGTCTTTTTTTTCTAGAGCTGAGGACCGGAACCCAGGTCCTTGGGCTTCCTGGGCAAGCACTCTACCACTGAGCTAAATCTCCAACCCCTGGGAATTAATTTGCATTCGAAGATGTTCATTGAAAATTAGAAATCTTGCAGTGCAGGATAGGCTTATTCTGATGAGGCTAGCTGTGGCTTCTGGAGGCTCCCTCATGGAGCTGACATGGTCTCCACTTCCTTATGGTTGCAATTGGAGTTTAAATGGGCTGCACATCCTTCTGCGTGGATGTCTAGAAGGACAGCAGTGAAGATGAGATTGCACATGATGCAGGGAATAGAGTCACACCTGCCATCGTTGCTCACTTGGAGAAAGAACAGGTGGTAGGACTGGGAACAAAACGAAGCAGAATATGATATTTCAAGCACAGTAGTGAAAGTAAAACAAATCCTTGGTAGAAATCAGAAGTGTGGTCCTCAGACCTGCCTTCTCAGCAATTAGCCCTGAGGGGAAAGAACCAGTTCACTCCTGGAAATATGCTGAGAACACACAGAGCTTCTCACACCTTCAAAACTGTGCCCTGCTGCCCAAGAGCTTGCTTCAGTTGCATTCCCTCCCAGTCCGCTATGGCCACCACCAATAGCAGCAGTTCTGGCATCCGTTGGTCCAGACAGGAAACACAAACCCTTCTCTCCATACTAGGAGAAGCACAGTACATCCAATGCCTACAGACTAAGAGTCATAACGCAGATGTCTATCATCAGATCCTATCTAACCAGATGCAACAAGAGGGATTCTGCCACACAGATGTGTTGCTGCTCCAAGTTAAAGTCCTGAAGGCATTGTGTTTAAAGGTCTGTGCTGCCTGTGCCACAAGTACAGGGAACCACTGCTCTGCTGTTTTCATCTTAAGTTGGTCAGTTTCTTGGAAACCAGAGAGTGGCTGACTCACACAACTTAAGGAGGCTGTTGCTTGGGCCCAGCACTGTGATTAGAATTTCGTGGTCTCTGACATCTTAGGGGAAGAAGGAACCAGTTTCTGGAAGGCAAAAAGTACTCAGGCAACTGCATAATTTTAAATAGTTATAGAATCAAATGAAGATTGTCAGCTGAGAAGTAACATTGAGGACTCCTTTGATGAATCTTCAGATGCAGAGTACTCTCTAAGGAACCCCAGTTACAGCAGCTCCCATCATTCTTTTAGAGGTGCAGTTGCTCTTTGTCACAGAAGCTCCACGACCAGACTGGATGTGTCCAGGGAACACAGTCCCTGACCTATCACCAGCCGGAACCCTCTTGGGGTGGCCTCCACACCACAGCCTCCAGGATCCTCTTCCAGAATTGTTTTTCTCTCTGGTAGGGATAGAACTCTGACCAGTGAGCCCCCTTCCTGGGGAGCAAGGTGAAGCAGTAAAAGAAGCAATTGGAGTTTTCCAGCTAGAGCTTGAGAAGTTGCCTCAGAGGTTGCTTTTATATGCTAAAAGCTGGGAACTGATTGAATGCAAGTATTTCCCAAACTGGCACAACCCTGGCTCCTTTTCTGTCTTCAGAAAAAAAAAAAAAGAATGAAAGAAAAAAAGACGAACTGTTCATTTGCAGAAGAGTGGTGAATCTCTTTCTCTAAGATTCTCCACTAATGGAGAGGCCTTTAGGAATGAAAGCGTGGCCTAGGAGAAACCAGAAGGTACCAAATACACAAGTTAGGTTGTATTGGCTTCCTCACTCATATGAGGCAATTTTCTTTACGTCTACAATAGTCTCCTCATTTGTTGAGGGAAATCAGTAGTCATTCCTGCCCTGGCTACCTCACAGGGTTGCTTGACGATCAAGTGGCTTATAGATGTGAAAGGATTTAAAGTTTGAAAGCACTGTACACACATAAGTTATGAATGCATTTGCCTTTGGCTGAGGTGAGCTGGGGTAAGCACATTTGTTTACAATATACAGAAGTGTAGCAGTGAACCCAGACCTGATTACCTGAATCTTTATCAGTTTAATTTGTTTGCTGTAGGAGGCTGTCCTTGCTGATGCCTGTGTGCGTGAGGTAACAAACCGCGCATGCGCAGCGTCTTGGGTACGCCTAATTTCCGACGTCATATCCTCCATCAAACTGCTCATGTACAGTGCAGGGGAACCTGGGAATTTGAGCAAGCAGCCAATCATAATTTTCCACCCCGAAAGGGTATATAGGGGGGATCAGGCCCCTCTCGGGTCCTCTCTCTCTCTCAGCCATGATGGGAAAATAAACTGCGTGCCACGATAGGATCCTGCGTGTTCGTGTGAGTTCCTGCGGGCAGGGATATCGCGCGGGCTACAGTTTGCTTCTTAGACTGAGTTCTCAACTTCTCACATATCTCCGTGGCTCACTAGTTTAGGCACAATTGCAGTTGTGTCTTTATCTCTTACATTTCCCTGCTGTATCCCTGACTTACTTACCAGCAAGCACTCCTCTTAGTTCAACCAACTTCCCCCTCCTTCCTTTTACTAGTTCCTGGTTTGGAGATGAGGATCTAACTGAGTACTGTGGGAGGTATACATGTCCTATTGGTAGACTTTGATAGGTCATATATTACCTGTTTAATAGAGTAAAAATCCCGAAGTAAATTCTTTCCATTTACTATTATTTTGAGCCTCTTTAGATGCACAGATGGTGTGCTTACATTGTGCTTGCCATTTGAACAAGGAAATAACCTGGATTATATCCATTTCCGTGACTGCTTGCATTTTTTTTCCATTTGCTGGTGTTTGGGTTGGGCCCTAACATGTTATTTAGGGCAAGTCTAGAACCAGAGTAACTTTTTTTTTTAAGTGATACAAACAAGAGTACTTAGTCGTTAGTTGGTGTGGTAGAAAAGAGCGCCTTTGCCCTTCAGCTGGGAGGAGGATGGAAGGCAATAAAGAACTCTGCCCAAGATAGCTCCTTTAAACACAAGCCCAGAATAAGTGCACACCCCTCACCTAAGCCTATGTCCTTGATGGGAAATGATGAAACCCTTACCCTTCAAGGTTATTGGTCTTAAGTGAACTTGTTCTGAGAGGGTCTCTAGAAAACACAGGTAAGAATTCGGGGGCTTTAAATGCCCTCCTGCAATTTGGATGCTGGGGAGAAAATGAACATGTGTATTGAGAGAGGGTTGGTTTTTGGAGAAGGGGAAGAAGGGGGTTTTGCACCGTCGTCAGTTGCTTACATGGAAGCTGGTAATGTAAATTAGTAAATAAAAAGGACAAAACAATTGTGAAACCTCTTGGAACCAGGAATAAGTGGCTAAGAGCAAGCACTGGTTACATGAGCAGTGTGTGTTGTGCAGTACACTGGTGAAAGTTCTAAGCATCATACTAGACATCCCAGGATGGCTCTCTTTCACTGAAGTAGATATATAAGTTTCTGTTGTCTCTTGTTTTAGATGATGACATGGAAAGATGAAAGATGAATATCTGTTGTAACCTAATAAAGCTAATGTAGACTGTTGCGGCCTGAGCTGCCACACGTTGGGAGCCAAAATGTTGCAAACAGCTCTACCCCACATTTGGGGGCAGAGAATGTTGTGGACCACTCTGCCCCACATTTGGGGGCCAAAATGTCTCGGACCACTCTGTCAGTGTTGGAACCTGTACTGACAAAAGCCTTGGGGGCTAAATTGTTAGAGCTTGCACTGCCCCAGGCTACTCCTGTCCTCGGGTAGGGGTTCACCAAGAGAGAGAGAGAGTGAGGAATGGAGACCAGACAGAGTGTGATTCAATCCCGTCTATTCTTCGGTCTCTTTTCCTAGTCCAAGTCCCAAGTCTTGAGTTCCTAGTCCCTAGTTCCTAGTTCCTAGTTCCTCCAAGTTCCTAGTTTCCAGTTCCAAGTTCTCTTCCAAGTGCCTGCTACCTAATGCCTAATAACTAACTCCAAGTTGTACTGAACTCTTCTGTCTGCTCTTGCCTTTTATGTGTCTCACTTCTAAGTCATGCCCTTAAGTCATGCCCTTAGGTCTTATCTCTAAATCATACCTTTAAGTCTCACACACCCAAGGGAAAATCCTGGGTATCTAATACAAGATGTTATCAGAGTGTGTTCAGCTGTTGTAGGCTATTGTAATCAAGTCTCTTGTCAGGGTATATGACTCAACATGGCTGCACGGATGATAGCCGCCTTCTGTCGGCTCCCCACAGTAGACAATAGTTTTCTGGAAAATCTTTAGGGAGACCTAGACTTATGCCATATGAATCTAACAGTGACAGTATATAGATGAGCACCAAGCTGACAGAGGAGAAATGTTAAGGAACAGAACTGGAGTTAAAATTGATATATTTTGAAAACCCTAATGGGCAGAGTAACCAAAATAAGGGAATAAACCTCAGAGTCCTGAAGACTTAACCTGAATATATGCAAAAGAGTACAACAGACAGTGCATGGTGGAGGCCTTGTGTAGGAAAACAGACTGGAGGACCTGCTTCACAACTACCAGCTATTGCCTCCAAAAAGCCTTTCACTATTCTGTAACTAAGGATCTTCATCTAAAGTGGGAACTATCAATTTCCTGTCTTACCTATCCTACAGGGCTGTTGTAGGAAACAGTACATTTATGAATAAATGTACAGTTAGATGTTAGACCATGGAATGTAACAGGAGTGGGGAAGGAGACTCCGTAGAATTTGAATGCTGGTGTTGGCAAACCCAGGATCCCTGATCACTGTACGATACTTGAGGAGAAGTTGGACATGTTGAAAAGTTGAAGGACCTGGTTGGGAGAGAGGACAGGGAGGGGAAGGGGAGAACATTATCAGGTAGTGGGAGAGGAGAGACAGGACTGAAGCCCAGAGGACCAGCAGGAAAAAAATGAAAAGAGGCAACCTTCAGAAAAAACTAGTTGAGCAGACCCTCTAGAATGTACAGGAGACCTGGAAGGTGAAAAACTCACAGGACACAAAGGGAAAAACCTTGGATGAAGTGCTCTATAGTAGCTAGGTGAGACTTTTAGAGTCCACCTCTACTGGAGGGACAGGATCAAGTGGAGGATACAGTTGCCATCACTCAGTCAAAAGCTCTGACCCAGAATTGTTCCTGTCTGAAGGAACTTCAGGGACAAAAAATGAAGAAGAGCATGAGAGAAAGGAGATCCAGTGACAGGCCCAAATTGAAATCCAGCTCAAGGGAGGCCCAGGGCCCTGACACTGTTACTGATGCTGTGGTATACTTGCAGACAGGAGTCTAGCATGGCTGCCCTCTGAGAGGTCCAACAAACAGCAAAAAGAGTCATATGCAGATACTAGCACCCATCCAATGGACAGAAGCTGGGGACCCCTGTGGTTGAACTGGGGAAAAGCTGGAAGAAGCTGAGGAGGAGGACAGCCCCATAGGAATACCAACAGTCTCAACTGACCTGGATTCCTAAGATTTCTCGGACACTGAGCCACGAACCAAGCAACATACACCAGCTGATATGAGGCCCCTGAAACATATACAGCAGAGGACTGCCTGGTTTGGCCTCAGTGAGAGAAGATGGACCTAACTCTCATGAGACTTGAGGTGGCATGGGGAGATCTCCTTGGAGACAGGGGTGGGGTAGGTAAGGGATGTGGAGTGGCGGGGGGCAGACCAGGAGGGGGATGAAGTCTGAACTGTATAAAATAATTAAATAATAAAAATAAATTAAAAAAAATAAGTTGTGATGTGACAGTAAGGTCAATGTCTCCTAGAGGCCACAATGTAAACAAGGTGTTGTGCGCACCAGCCTCCAACCTTTGTTTACCTTAATTATGTCACTTAATCGTGCTGTAGACAAATAAAGTTTTGACTTGTGTGTAAAAAAATCTTAGAAAATTTAAGTATAAGATTTATACTTCCGTAGGGAATGTATTGTTAAATAGTTTTATTGAAGTGCTTATTTGATAAAACACATTATATAAAAAGGTATCTTTAGAAATTTTACTATGTTGTTGTAGAACATTTAACATCATGGTTTCTAAGCATATTTGCCAAGTCCCTGTTAATTTAAAAGTTTAAATATGTAATATAATGTCTAATGGTAGTTTCAGTTGAAGGGATATACAAATGGATTCACAAATAGACATAATTTCTGCACAATGTGCTGATAGTTGCTTCTTCAAAGTTATTTATTTTAGGACATTAAGCTTTACAGATGCTGCATAATTTTTCTAAAGAGCTTCTCAAAATATAAAAGGTAAAGAATATAAATCTCTGGGAAGAGTCCTATAATTATGGAATAGTAATGATCTCTAAGGAACAGCAGCAAAAAAAAAAAAAAATGTGAGTCAGAATTCTTTTCCTTAAATCTCCATATTTTCATTTTACACTTTCTTCCAAATACAGAGAAGTGGAATAAAAATACTGCCAGTAAGACAGAATTTAATGAATAAAGGGTCAAATGTAAACACATCAAAATTTAATCAGATAATAAAAACTTATTTTAATATTAACACATGTGATGATTGGTGTTGTGCATATTAATACTGCACTGATCCTACAGTTCTTCTCCACACAGAAGAAATAGTCTTCTGAGGGTTAATGAGATGGCTCAATATGTAAAAGCATTTGCAAAGCATTTGCTGTCAAGACCAAAGACCCGATTTTGCATACAGGAAACCTCAGGATGGAAGAGAACTGACTCAAAGAAGTTATCCTCTGGACTTCAAGTACATAGCATGGTACATGCACACCTGCATACCACACACACACACACACACACACACATGAACACACACTAAACATTTGCTTAAAACAAACAGAGAAAAGAGAATGGAGATATTGGTCAATGGTTAAGAGCACTGGCTGTTCTTCCAGAATACCTAGGTAAGAAAGAAAACAAGAGTGTCTCTTAGAAATATTGTTGTACTTTCTTGCATTTTCTTATCTGGCTCATGGTATTCCATATGATTTATATCATTTATATTTCACACATTCCCTTACATGTATACATGTAATTAATGGTAGTTTACTTCCTTATGATTGCTTTTTTTTTTAAATCTTCTTTAAATCTTTATTTCTTTCATTATTATTTATCATAACTTCTTCTATTGTTATTTATTTTCAGATCCTCTCTAATCCCTGGGCTATTTAGTTTCAGCTTCTTGGTTACCTAATGATTGCTGGGTATGTGTTCTATCTCCTTGTTGAGTGGCTCTTAAGTTAAATCAGTTATTGGTTTGTTAGTCTCACAAATTTTGACCCACCATTGGCCTAGCAAATCATGAAGGTAATATGCTAGCTTGGTGTTTGCATTCTTTTTTCATAGCTTGCAGAGTATCTTTCTGTCACAATGGTATTTGAAAATAGGAATAAAGGATCTATGTAGAGACCAGCAAAACATCTCTATGTTCAATGGGTTATATAGATGTTGTCTTCTTGAGTGAGGGACTGGCTATCAGTTTATGGAAAGCAATAGCCTATAATTGTTGAAAATGAAAAATCAATTAAAGGCCGGGCAGTGGTGGTGCACACCTTTAATCCCAGCACTTGGGAGGCAGAGGCAGGTGGATTTTTAAGTTTGAGGCCAACCTGGTCTGCAGAGTGAGTTCCAGGACAGCCAGGGCTACACAGAGAAACCCTGTCTCGAAAAACAAAAACAAAATAAACAAAACAAACAAACAAACAAAAAACAAAAAAAAAGAAAAATTTACAAAATAAGAAAAGTCAATTAAACAAACAAAAATAATTGTGGAATGCATGATTGTTAAATGTCAAGCATAGATATATGTCAGTAAATAATATAATAGTTGATGAAATTCTACATTCAAGTACATGTAAATAAAAACAAAAATAAGCATAATCAAAACCTATTTATTTCAAGAGAAAACATATAAATATCTGCAGAGCTGAGATCAAAGTAAAAGTATAGAAATTCCATTAAATGACAAAATGTTTCTCAAATCTGGAGCTAGAAACGTACACCCCTGTTCAAGAGGCACTAGAATTCAAAGGAGATCCTTTGTGTTACCTTCGACCCTTCCTCTATACCTGTGTTTTGTGTCTTGATTCCTATTTATGTAATGATCAATATCCACATACAAGCTAATAAACATATTTATGTTTTTGTTTCTGGGTCACCTCACTCAAGGTGATTTTTTTTCCTAGTTCCATCCATTTGACTGCAAATTTCATGATGCATTTATTTAAACAGCTGAGTAATGCACCATTGTGTAAATGAATCAAGAAATAAAGATGTTTTAGGATGTGCTGAAACTAAAACAATTTGTGACCATCGAGCTAAGAGTGTAGAAGACACTTAGATGAGTATTACAGAAAGAGAATAATGAAACACATCTTCAGTTATGAGAGCAAGGTAAAGAATACATTTCACAAGAGCTTGAACTTGCTAGATGGCTCTGAAAGTCAGAGCTCCTTCTGCTGTCTTTGAAGATGCTGGTTTGGTTCCCAGAACCCAAATCAGGAAGAACGTTACCATATGTAAGTGCAGCCGCAGAGGATCTGATGCCTCTCTGCTCCGATGATGCATCCATGTGAACCAATCCACACACACACATACACATACTTACAAGAATTAAAAATAACAAAATACCTCTTTTTAGAATACGAAAAGAAGCCAAGATGAAAAGGGAACATGCAAAAGTTCCATTGAAACTGATACAGCAATTCAGGAAATGAGTAAGTGATAAAGGGAAAAGAAAGAATAGCTAAAATTTTAATTAATTTTAATTACTCATTTATACAATGAAACAGCCATCAATATTATAAGAATCAAGAAAATATACTTAAAAGATATAAAGGGTATCACATTATCAAGTGGAATAATAAATGAAAACTATAATAATAATAAATTTAAAAGCATCAAATATTTGTAAAAATACTTCTGGGTATAAACTGCAAATAGGTCTACATGAAATAGCAATGAAGGACTTTGGTGCCCAACCTTCAGAAAAAATTTTAGACAAAAATGTAACAGAGAATTACCATGTTAAAATGTATTTTAGATTATATTGACTCAAGAGAAATCTACAGAATACTTTATTCAATAACTATGGACTATACATTTTTTTTTCTGAAGCCAAACTCTATTCTCAAAAGTAAATAATATTTTCTCATTAATTTATAATAAATGCAAAAAAATCTAATTTATCTTATCATATCATGATAGAACTAAAGGAAAAATAAATACCTTTAGAAACAACAGTAATGCATGGGTATTGATCAACACATTGCTGTATAGTAAGTGAATCATTAAAGAAATAAGTGAGAAAAATAACTAGTCTCTGGAATCAAATGACAATCAAGCAGAGATTGTCAGAATATGGAAACAGCAGAAGTAATTCAAATGAATATGAATAATTATGAGTGCTTCCACTTGAAAATCAGAGATTTTCAATAATCTACAACAATAACATATAATAATTAATAACAATATAATTATTCAATAAGCAAACAACTTATTGGGCATCTAAGGTCTTAGCATGAACTCTAAAAACTTAGGTAGAAAATAATCAGAAGAAATTAATAGTAAAAATAAGGGAGGAAATTAATTTAATGATACAATGTATCAATAACATAAAATAATGAGTTACTTCTTCCAAAAAAATTAGGATCTATTGTCATACAGTTCAAAAGAAATAGAATTGAACCCAAAATTAAAAAAAAATAAAAACAAAGAAGATATTAAAATGATACCAAAAAATTCACAGATTCTTTATAAAACACATTGAAAACCTATAATTCAAAAGTAAAAAATAAAAATAAGAAAATGTAATAGAAGTTAATGAATTATTGAAACTTGTTACTTATCAAAATTAATCCAAGAGAATATAAGCCCCTTCAATAAACATGTAATGGCAATGTAAAACCAATGATAACGGAGGTTTAATAAAGAGCTCCCACAAAAGGATAGCCCAGTAGAGACCAGGCTCATTGCCAAATTCTGATTTATTTATTTATTTATTTATTTATTTTATTAATTTACATTTCAGATGTTGTCCCTCTTCCAGATTTCCCCTCTGCAAAATCCCCATCACACTGTCCTCTCTCTGCTTCTATGAAAATGCTCTGCCATCCACCCTATCCTGACCTGACCACACTAGCATCCCCTACTCTGGAACATCAAACCTCCACAGGACCAAGGGCCTCCCCTCCCATTAATGTCAGATAAGGACATCCACTGCTACATATGTAGCTGGAATCATGGGTCCATCCATGTGTACTCTTTGGTTGATGGTATAGTCCCGGGAACTCTGGTGGTGGGGGATTCTTGTTGGTTGATACTGTTGTCCTATGGCGTTGCAATCCCCTTGAGCTTCTTCAGTTCTTCTCCTAACTCCTCCAGTTGGGTCCCCATGCTCAGTCCGATGTTTGGCTGCTAGTATTCAGATGTGGACACCCACCAATCTCAAAATATTAACCCAGAATTGCTCCTGTCTAAAGGAAATACAGGGACAAATAGCAGAGCAGAGAGTGAAGGAAAGGCAATCTAGAGACTGCCCCACATATGGATCCATCTCATCTTCAGACACCAAACCAAAACACTATTGCTGATGTAATTTTATCAGATCTTGAAAGATAACTGACACAATGCTCCTCACAAAATTTTTTAAAAAAGAAAAGGAAGGAATCTTATTCACTCATTCTTTGAACTGAATATTGACATGATATCAAAATTGGATAAGGTCATATAATGAGGATAGACACAAAAATTCTCAGTAAAATGCCTATAAACCACATTCAACTACAAATTACAAACATCATATCCAATGACATTACTGATATCATTACATGTTACAATGGGAGGCTCAACATACACAAATTAATTAAATGTAACACAATATGTAGACATCAGACAGAAATCATGTAATAGTATCAATAAATGTACTTTGCCAAAGTTGAGTATCTCCTATTGCCTTGTCTGGACTCAGTAGGAAAAGAAACACATCCTTGCAGAGACTTGAAGTGCTAGGGTTGGGGGTAATAGAGGGAATACCCTCTCAGAAATGAAGGGGAGTCGGGAGAAGGGAAGGATTGTGTATGTGTGGGAAACTGACTGGGAGGGGGTTGTGAGAGTGATGTAAGTTTAATAATTTAAGTAAAATTAAAAACTAAAGACAAAACCAAAAGCCAAGATACCACTTTTTTTGAAAGTCAGCAAGAAATAAAGAATAAAATGTTAATAAATTTATAAGAAAAAAAAAGAAAAATAAAAAAAATTATTGAACATAGTAGGTCTAGAAGAAACATATTACAATAAAGACTTCTTGTAGAAAATCATACAAACAACTTATATTAAATGCAGAAAAACTGAAATGTTTCATAGACAATCAGGAATGAAAGACATGTGTCAATTCTTTCTAGTTTAATTAGGGACAGTGAGTAAAGTGTTAGCTAGAATAACAAAGAAAAAGAAAAAATATTTATAGGAAAGAGAGAAGTCAAGTTACTCCTATTTGCTAATGATATGATCCTATGCTTTGAGCTACACAATGTCCCTACAAAAAACACCCATAGCTCAGATACCTGATAAACTATTTCATCAAACCTTCAAAAAAAAAAAGACAAATATAAAGACCAGTTTTTTTCTGTTCCAATAACAAGCTTGAATCAAAATAAATCATGACATAAGAAATATAGTACATATAATTACATTATGCATTGAATAATTTATTGATATTTTTACTCATTTGGTATGGATGCACACAAAATAAAATTCTTCCTTGTATTATGTTATTGAAAATTGTTTTTTGATACATTGCTTCTTATGAACCTTCACCAGACATTACAAACAGGGCTACCAATAAGTGTACAGGGATAAGTATAGTGAAAAAACCTGAAATTTGTCTAGGGCACTGCTTCAGGAATTTCATGTTCTTAAAAATAAACCAATGAGCCATAATAGTGTGAATGTTCAGTCATCAGTCTCGGGCATTGATTCAGACTTTCATGACTTCAGTCCCATGTTACAAATGATAGGATACTTGAGACAGTTATTTTGTCCAGTGACACATCTACTTATCATTTGCTTGATAATTAGCCCTACTAACATGCCCAGTGTAAGTTGGAAACTGCTATAAAGAGAGTATGGGAGATTTAATTATTATACATATCAGTGCATGTATCCTCAACTGTGCAAGCTGTAGTATATAGACAAAAGAAGAAAGTATTTTTGGATTCAAATGCTATTGAACTATTGAACACAAACATGTTTTAGTTGTAGGTATGTATAGTGCAGTCAACTCTATCTTCTTATGCAAGCCTACTCAGTGAAAGTCCATGTCTAAAAGAAGATAGGAACAAATCAATGTTTACTTAGGTATTTCTGTAAGCTCTATTTAAAATATCGGTACTGAAAAAGAGCATCATGGGGACTTCCATGACACATGATGGTTTGATGGTTTAGAAGTCAACCTTAGATATGGGGCCACCCAACTATCTGAAAAATTTTAACCCATAATTGTTCCTTTGTTAAGGAAATGCAGGGACAAAAATGGAGCAGAGACTGTAGGAAAGGCCATCCAGAGACAAGCCCACCTTGGGATCCATCCCATCTACCCATCAGCTGACTCCAAACTCCAAACTATTGTGGATGCCAAGAAGTGCTGGCATTATAGCAGCCTGTCTTCTGAGATGCTCTGCCAGCACCTGATTAAGACAGATGCAGATACTCACAGCCAACCATTGGACAGAGCATGGGAACCCCCATTGAAAATGGGTAATGACTGAAAGAGCTGAAGGGGATTGCAATACCATAGGAAGAACAACACTATCAAGTAATCTCAGAGATCCCAGGAACTAAACCACCAATCAAAGAGTATACATGGGCCTTCCATGGCTCCTGTTACATATGTAGCAGAGGACTGCCTTATCTAGCATCAGTGAGAGGGAAGGTGCTAGGTGCTGTGGAAGTCTGATGCCCCAGAGAAGGAGAATGCTAGAGGGGTGAGGCAGCAGTGGGTGGGTGGGTAGGGGAGCACCCTCTTAGAAACAAAGGGAAGGGGGTGATGTGAGAGGTTTATGGAGGAAAGACTGGAAAAAAGGACAACATTTGAAATGTAAACAAAGTAATTAATTTGAAAAAAGAAGGCAACCTTAGTTTATCTTTATATTTAAAATCAAATGTAAATGCTCAATAAAAGCTGGAAAAAGACAAACAGAAAGGTGTCGAGGTTAGGAAGTATAAGAAGAAAGCCAGAGTAGGAATAAATATAAACAGGGACAAACTTCCATGTCTATAGTGTAGATAATTTTTTGTAAACTGTGAAAGGCATCGGTTATATGTATTAGATGTTAAAATTTTTTATAAACTCAAAGTTAACTTTTGTTTTTCACTTTAAAAAGAAGAAAAATAAGTGAATCATGGAGTGGATAAACTATTTAGAAGATAATTGGAATTGTCCAACAGACGATGCTACCACATGTCTTCAAGTCATGTTTGCTCATTTGCATTTTCATTAAGTGAAAAGTTAATCAATCTAGAATAATCTATCCAATTTGACATATCCCTTTATCTAACAGCTGTTGGATATGCTTATATTATTTTAATCATGATCTGCATGAGTTTTATCTTCAGAAACTTCTTTCTATCTACTCCTTTTTCTGTTTTAATTTCTTTCAGCACTGATATTTAAATGTTATGTATACAAACACAATTCTACTTAAACAAATAAGAAAGATGAATAAGTTCTTCTGTGGAATATAATATTAACAATAGGTAGTAGTTTTGGAGAATACACATTAAGTCAAAGTTAAGGCACTTCACATAAAAGGAAGCATTACAGAAGAAAGGAGGAAAAGTTATGAGAGACAGGGGTGGTGGTTGATTACAAGAAACAGTTTTTAGGACAATACAGTGCAGCTATGCGGTCATAGCTGTTGAGAAAACATGAAAAAGACCTGTGCAATATCAAGCCAGACAAAATCTCAGCACAAAGAAAGAAGGTGGGCATAAAGTTCACGCTAGATAAGGAACTGTTGCCAATGGATAGCTGACGGGAGGAGAATTAGCTTTCTTTAAGAGTACAGTCTGGTGGGTTGACTATCCTCTAATAAAGGCCATGCATTCAAAAGTATGTTGGTAACATGAACTACACTCAGTTAGTTTAAAAATATAACAGAAGGCTGGCTGAGTAAGAAAGCAGGAATGGATCTGAGCAATAGGATAGAAGAGTAAATATCAAAATATGCTATACATTTTTCAAACACTAAAAAAATTAGAAAACAATAAGTATAAAAACCACGCTGGTTGTGTATGAAATAAAAATAAACAAAAATTGAAATACCTTTAAAAGTAAAATTGTAAAAACATTCTTTTTTAAGATAAGGTCATAAATATGCTTATGTAGACATACAATGAAGGTATGATTTGACACAAATCACAAAAAAATAAGATCTTAATAAAGTAAAAATTTACAATCTAAGTATAATGTATTGTTAAAGTGTTTTTTATAGATTTTATATGTTTAAATCATTTGAGTTCGATCACATGTCTATGTTTATGTTTGCTTACTCTATTTATTTATTTATTTATTTACACTCCAGATTTTATTCCCCAGTGTCTACCCTCTGACTGTACCATATCCTTTACCTCCAATCCACACCCCCCTGTATACACGAGGATGTGCCCATCCCCAATCCCAACCCACCTGGCCTCTAAACTCTCTGGAGACTCAAGTCTCTTGAGGGTTAGGTGCATCATCTTTGATTGAACACAGACCCAGCAGTCCTCTGCTGTATATGTGTTGGGGGCCTCATATCAACTGCTATATTCTGCCTTTTGGTCCAGTAGTAGTGGTAGTGGTCCAGTGTTTGAGAGATCTCAAGGGTCCAGATTAATTGAGGCTGCTGGTCCTCCTGCAGGGTCACTCTCCTTTTCAACTTCTTCAAGCCTTTCACTAATTCAACCACAGGGGGCAGCAGCTTCTGTCCATTGGTTTGGTGCAAGTATCTGTATCTGATTCTTTCTGCAGCTTGTTGGGTCTTCTTGAGGGCAGTCATGGTAGGTCGGTCTTTGTGAGCGTTCCATAGCCTGTAATAGTGTCAGGCCTCGGGACCTCACCTTGAGCTGGATCCCCCTTTGGCCTGTCTCTGGACCTTCTCTTCCTCAGGGTTCTCTATCTTAATGAGTTCCAAAAAGCTTCCCAACTCATCAAGGCTCTGTAGTATTGTGCAAATGTAGCTCTTTTGTTTTGTTTTGTTTTGTTTTGTTTGGTTTGGTTTTGTTTGGTTTGGTTTGGTTTGGTTTGGTTTGGTTTGGTTTGGTTTGGTTTGGTTTGGTTTGGTTTGGTTTGGTTTGGTGGTTTTGTGCTGTAATTTAGTCTGTCTTTTTTGTTTAAATATGGTTATGTAATATTGACAATTGTGTTAACACTGCCTTTTGTCTTCCAGTGTTAAAGGAAGTACCTGCTTCATTAGGCTAGGCATGGACGAGGTGTGAGTAAAATTTTCACGTATATTTGGATAAGTTCTAGATTAGGTCCAAAATATTTGTAAAGAATTAATTTTAAATTTGAGTTAGCATTTTTAAGGGCATTTTTTTTAACAAAAACATCTTCTGAAGAGCACTGTATAAATGTTAATTTAGATAACATAAAATATTTGGAAATATTCAGCACTTGAAAGACTACTTGTGACAATTTCATTAGTTCATAATTACTAAGTGGAAAGAAATCTCTTTAAAATTCGTCTGGGATAAAGTTTGAATTTTCCACCCAACAGAGTGCAGCTGTATTTAGAATATAAAAGCAGTAGGAATGAAATTTTTACATGGTTGAAAAATCTTTCTGTCAACACATATGAAGGTCATAAAACAAAACTATTTCTCAGACTTTGTTAAAATAATTGTTGAGAAGTATATGTGAAGTTCACATCTGTGATGACAAAACAAAGTCATTTACACTTACATGTTCTTTTTCTTAACTTTAAATTATATATATATATATATATATATATATATATATATATATATACATGTGTGTGAGTATGCGTGTGTGTGTGTGTGTGTGTGTATGTGTGTATGTGTGTAATGGAGTGTCAGGAGGTATTTTGCCTGCTTCTATTAAGAGCCTGCCTGTCAGGCCAAGGTCTGCTGGAAGATTTCCTTGCCTGCTGATGCATGAAACGATAAGAGAGGGATACACTTGAAACTCAAGTCGAGGGGATGAATGCTCTGTTAATCTTGTTGGAAGAAACAAGAAAGAATAGGGAGGCCTCCAGATGGGAACAGATAACAAATGTCCATCAGCCATTGTCTCTACTGGCTTGTAACTTTGTTTCCCACAATACTGTAAAGTATACAAAGCCTAAGAGAATTAAATTTGGGGTTGCCACAGTATTGACTGGTCAGTCTTCCCAATTTCTAACCTGTCTCAATATGTCAAGAATGAGAAGACTCGTTCTTTCCAGACTTTACTATACACTACTCTCCCCTCTCAGAGGACTGTTCACTTGTGTACTGGCTGGACTGGAACAATGTGAGTGTAGGTCACTGCTTGTTTTATTTTATTATCTTTATGTGTATGATGGGATTTTGGAGGAACCACTGCTACTCTTACTTAGTTTTATCACCTTAGTAAAAGAAACTCTTATCAAATGACAATTTGTAGAACTCTTTCTTCTGTCATATGATGGTAATAACTTTTCCCATACTCTCTATTGCTTCTAGATAAATTTGCTTTCATTAATGTTTCATAAAAATCACAAAAAAGCAAAAACAGACATCAACCTAAATTACCATATTTTTTCGAACACAAGCAAACATGGTTTTGTTCTGATATCTACAATAAAGATGTGTAATATTTTCAGTAGCTTTGTTACCTCTTCTTAAGATCTATATTTCTAGATTTTGGAAGCTTTTATAAGAGACTTGTAGTAATATGAGGTAATAGTTTATTTCATGCAATCAAGAAAACAAAAATATGCATTCTGTCCTCTGAAAAATTTGATGTTGATTTTTGAATAATCTTCTACTGAATGAAAAAAATGAATTCCTTCAACATAATTTTTCTTTTACAGAAATCTGATTCCCAGAAACACAAGGTCTAGTGAATACAGAGAATGTTCCCTGGCACTCATTAGACATTTGGGAGAAAATCTTTAGAACAACTCAACAGTAAAGCATTGCAAACCATTGTGGTTCACATTCAGATCTGCAAAGAAATGCAGATATGCAAAAATAATGAAAAACAACTTTTTAAATTTAAATATCAAGGAAACACTGAAAATGCATGATTTAATTCAGTTAAGTAGAATTTCCTTTAATGCTACAGAAAGTAATTCAAAGCTGTCACTTTCATTATTATGCTATGGCTGCAGAGGTGAACAGACAAATATCTGCAATACTCACAAAATTTGTTTTTATGAGGAAATTTGTCTATGATCAAGGGCCATGTGCTATGATGTGACTGAGGTTTAGACTTTTTTTCCTTGTTTGACTGTATTCAAAGCACATAATGTGTATCACAGGTGAAAGATTACAAAAAATAAATATAGAAACCACTACTAAAGTATAGGCATATCACCAAAGCAAGTGCTCTGAATAACACCTTGCATTCCTGGGAAAATACCTTTTAATGTTCTCAAAAACAGATGCAGTGTTTTGGTACAATTTCATAATCTATAGGATGAATGAAAAAATCTCAATCACATTGTGTGATTTTGTTACCCTGTTAATACTATTTTAGATTGTCATTACTTCCCTTTTGTTGATAGCAATCCCTGAAAGTTTATTTATTGTGTTCTCTTTCCATTAATTCATATTAAATCAAGACATAAAGGTTTACAATAACGACTTAAAAATATACATGTTAGTGTGTGAACTTTAAATTTGATTATTTATAGGTTTAGTTTGAGATAATCTTGTTATGACAATGGGAGTCCATCTTCACACCTGGATATAAGTTGTTAAGTTAATATTTTTATTATTCATAATCACTGTGGTTCTGAGAACAAAGGATAAAAAGTAATAAAATGCAAGATGCAAGACTGAAAATGTTTGTTTAGACTATGGGAATCTAATAGAATACATTGTTGTCTTTGTTTTACTATCTGGAATTCCTTAATAGTCATCAGTAAGTCCTAACTAAACAGAATCAAGTGAATGTTTAGGTTAAGTAAGGTCAGAAACATGCTATAAAAATTCTTTCATGAGAATATTTAAAAAAAATATTTGGGTCAAATAATAGTTGCTTATGCTAATGGAAACTTACATTGACACTTCTATATATTGTATGATATATATGTAATAATAATATGTTAAAATAGTATATATGATGAAAGATGATTTTTTTTTGATTGGGTACTTATTCAGGTAATTGTATTTTAGAGAACATTAGTTATAGGCTTAAAGAAGAAACTACAGTGTAATGTATTTCAACATAATAAAGAAAGGTCTTTATAATGTTGAAGAATGTAGTTTAATAATAAGATGATATAAATTTTAAGATGATTTTGATATCCTTTTAGATTCATAGAATTAAAATTTCTCTCTTAAGTTATTATACTGATAGCATGGCATTATGCAAATGAAATAATAGTAAAATAAGGTGAATCTTTTAAAAAATGATAATTATGTCATTCTAGAAAATTATATATGAAGAAATAACCAACTATCTGAGTAAAATGAATGTATTTTCTATTTTTAAATACATTATAATTTTAATTGAGATGTATAATTTTAAGTTTCAGAAGACATGGAAAATATCCTTATGTATTATTTATTAGTTAATCTATTTTATTTCAAGAAGCATATATTTCTAATAAATTATTTAAATTATGATTATTATATAATTTTTTTACATTTCTTCATAAAAATAATGACTTATTTAGCAAATGCCTTTATATCTTCACTTTCACTGACTTCAAATGTAAAAGCAAAATATCAGAGAGTTTGGTGGTAGACACACTTGTTAAAATATTTGATTGAATGTTTTTTACTGATTCTGACAGGAATCAGCTCAGATCATGTATAAACATGAATATGCTTTGGGAAATATAGTTCCATTAACCTACAAATATTATATTTGTGAACTTAAAAATGAGCCAGTATCACAAAGCTAAAGATGAAATATACTCATGATATTAAGGTGCTGGAGAGAGCCTGATTTTCCTTGATGATAAAGTTCTGAGATAAGAAATGCAAGTACAAGCTACTTGAGAATGAGACAAGCAAACAAACACCCTCAGTGATATAATAAATAATTCAAGTAGAACCTTCATATCTAAAGATTTATGATGATCAAATATAAAATATAAGGAAAGTTCTAAAATATTTTTGACTAGTGTTTAGATGTGAGATTTAGTGGGTAGATATGTTTTGTGTAAGTACAAGGGACTAAGTTTGTATCCACAAAAACCAAATAACAGTGTGGCACAATTCCATTCATCTTTAATCACTGAGTTAGAAAAAAGAAGATTCCTGTGCCCAGGTGACTAAAGAGTCTTGTCCAGTCAGTGAGCTCCTTTTTCAGTGAAATGAGGTAGAACACAATCCAGGAAGATAACCAGCACTGAACTTTGGCCTTCACATGTACATATATATGTGTGTCAATACACCATGAAGACATACAAATATGTATACACAAAATGTTATTTTGATATTGACAATGATTCAATTTTGTGAAATTGGCACAACATTCAAAAGAAGTCTGATGATTGATGTGAATAATATTTTATGATAAACCAAAGCTACTCTGAACAAGTAAATGTTGTATGGATGAATTAAAAGTTTAAAAGATAATGTCTTGGTTTAATTTCTGTTTATGTGATAGAATAAAAGCAACTTGGGGATTAAAGAGTCTATTTCAGATTACAGTTCTACATCATGGTTTATTGTCAATGAAGTCAGAAGAGAATCTAACAAAAGCAACATTAATGAAGAGCTGCTTATTAAGTTCCCTTCATTGCATGCAGCCTAATTTCATACAGGATCCAGAATCACCAACTCATTGTTGGCAACATCGCAATGAGCTAGGTCCTCCCATATTATTTCTAATTAAGATAATGTACTGTAGACTTGCACACTAGTCAATCTGGTTGGGGCATTTGCTCAACTGAGAGTTCCTCTCCCCAAGACTGCTGTGCCAAGTTAATATAAAACCACCCATCAGAGAAAATAGAACCAGAAACAGAATAAAGACAGACTGTGCCCACAAACATATGGTCAAATGGTCATTCATAATATAGTAAACATGATTTATTGATGAACAAAGACTCTTCAATAAATAGATTCAGCACAAATCCAAGTGTTAAAACTTCGATTTATATCCACTCTTTTTACATTTTGCAATCAACTTAAAAAGGTAGTAGGTTAGAACTAATAAATATAAAACTCCAGAATATATCTCAATATTATAAAAGAGGTAATCAAATTGATCTGCAGTTTGCTGCTGACAGAAATAATATGGGAAAATAGTCTAAGTTAGACTAAAGACCTCATAAGCTTAACATTATAATTCAAAACTACTGCTATATGGAAGTCATTGGAATAGAATGAAAATAAATTTAGAGAAAAGGTTTTGAAAAAATATATTTTTTCCAAAGGCCAGATGATAAGCTATAAAATTAATTAACTTTAAAAAAATTCAACATAAAAAGACAATAACTGCAACAAAAATGGTTAGAAAGTCTAAACTAATAGCCCTCGAAGGACATGTCTAAAGAACAAAATTATGTGAAAAAAATCTTTTCAAACTTGAGGATTTAAAAATCAGACTAAAATTTTATATCACCATCAAACTATTAAATCTGTAGTGATCCTCTTAATTGACATCAAATACATAGAAGGATTATGAGCAAAAGAAACTGTCATTCATTGCTCATAAGTGAATGAGTGGCATCTTAAAAAACTAAACATCTCAGTGTAGCAATTGTGATTCTGCAAACTTACCATAAGTAGCTGAAATCTTATCTTTAAACAAAACTTACAAGTAGCCTAGAATAGTGGCTTATACATGTAATTCCAGCACTGAGATTGAGGCAAGAGAAGACTGAATTCACAGGCCAGGCTAGGCTGGTGAGTTCTACATAAGACTGAATACCAAGTGAGCGCCTGTCATAAAACAAAACAACAATAAAAAAGCCTAGAAATATGTATAACAGACTTTTCAATAATTACTAGAAGTTAAAATCAACTCAAACATCTTTACACATACCAAAGTGTAAAAGAACTGCATATAAAAATATTTTAATAATCTCAGTAATCAACGAAAATAAGGTAGCAAGAAAGAGAGACAGAGAGAGATAGAGACAGAGAGAAGAAAGAGACAGAGAGGAAGAACAACAGAAAGATAGAAATTCTATCTGAAAGTGGTTTTTACGTATGTCTTGGTTAATTCTTTGAGACAAGCTAGGCTTATGTGGGAAGTGGAGATTTCCCTTGATAAAATGTTGCCTCCTCCTCGTTGGATTGCCTTGTGTGCATGATTAATTTTTGATCTGAGAGGGTCCAGCACATTGTGAGTGGAGCCATTCTAGTTCAAATGGTCCTAAGTGTATTGGAAAGCAGGGGTGTGTAAGCTATTAGGTGTGAGGCAGTAAACAGCTTTTCTCCATGGCACCTTCAGCACCCATGTCTCCAGGTTTCTGACATACACTCCTGCCCTGACTCTCCTCAGTGTTGGACTACTACCAAGAAGTGTAATATGAAGTGAATCCTTTCCTCTGCCTGTAGATTTTAGATATACCGTTTTATAATAGTAGTAGAAATCAAGATTAAGGTACTTTATTGTTTCACATCTACAAGATTCTATGAAAAAAATGAAAAAAAATGTTTAAATCAAAACATTGGTCAAAGTTTTCCAAGGATTAGATACTAAGTGATGCCCAAGGAACCAGGGACACTACTGTATATAATGATATACTAGTACAACACAAAGAATAAAAATCAACATAAGTATATACTTTTTTAATATTTCAAAGTGAGTGTTCACATCACTTTAACAATATATCATATCAGTGTGAGGTAGAAAAACATTTAACTCCTTATACTGAGAAAAGTAAAGAGGAATTCTGATTCTTTCTTTTTTTGTAAATCTAATGTTGCCTTACAAATAAAGCATAGAAAAAGAAGCAATATAAAAAAAGGGTTCACAAATATTCTCAAAAAAGTGAAAATAAATTGAAAAATTTTAAAACTGATTTACAGAAATTTAATGTATCACAAGGATTACTAAGCAACCATAGAAAGTCACAATCTTGGCAAATTTAGAGTGTGTTAGTGAGCTATTATATCAATGACTAAAATAACCTGACAGAAATAACTTAAGTGAGCAGGTGATTGATTTGACTCATTGCTGTTCTGGCTAATTTAGTCAGTCAAGGCTTTACATGTAAACAGCAGAATGTACTTTAAAATAACGTTACTGATAAGAACAGAATAATCATGTATCTCTTTGTAGTTTATAAATGAATGAGAGGCTGAAAAGCTGAGCTCAGAGATGGATAGCTGCAAGAGTTACCTAAGGATATATGGGCAGAAAAGCACAACCACTGCTATAAAAGAATGATATTTTTATATCGTCAACATGTTTCTAAATATCCAGGTGTCAGTGATCTTGCCATTTGAACCTTGTGTTTCATAGGTTAAACATCAAAACCTTAACTCTGATCAGTTTACCCCTAGGAGGAAGGGAAGAAGGATGTGATACATGTATGCTGCCCTCTGAGAATACTCAAGAGTGAAACTCAGAATGACAATGATAACTCTAGAAAGGTAGCTAAAACCTGGGTGGACACACAAGGCAAGTAGCTGTTATATCAGGGTAGTCTAGGCTAAATTCAAACACAAGATTGGGATTTTCCTATACACAATATTTCTGTTCTTTTTTTTTCAAAAAATTGTGCTTAGTGTATCAAGGAACTTGAGGTCTTTTAGAGTCACAGATTTGGCCATACTTAGAGATTTCGGGTATATAAGGGCAATATTCCAAAATCAAGTCTATCCCAAGTGGTGCTATCCCCTTCATGATTTAGTGAGTAAAGCACACCAGGGTAAATCTTTATTCACGCGGAAACTATACAAACTCTATGGCTACAGGTGCACACTTCTCCCTGCTTGGCAAGAAGTATTATAATAGATGGCATTTTCCTGTTTGTTCAGCAATCCATGATCTCTCATCTTGTCTGTTAAATGTGACATACACATGTTTATAAACATCCTTTTAGAGTGCTTTGCCCTTCTTAGCACATACTTCTTCAGTTCCCAAAACTGCTGCTCCTGTAGGAATGACTCATCATCCTTCTACCATGTTATTGAGCAGAAGAAGCTTCCAAGCCTTGAATCGTTTGATAGAATACACTTGATCTCTATTTCCAACAATTTCAAAATATGTCTTAATTTTTCCACATCAGCTTTGTTTTTTTGTTCACGTGGGTCAGTTCTTTACAGATTTCCATCTAAAATAAACAATTTCATTTAATATAATTTAAATATTATAGATTTGTTAGGCCACTAGAATGAAATTTCTTATTATATGCTCATTTTTAAATTTCATGCAAACTCAGAAAAATACAAGCTTATTATAGTATTGTAGGTGGCTTTTCTTATGTTGTGTTCTTTTTTCTTATACCCTTGTCCACTCCTTTTCTACACTTTAAACCCCTTAGCACTAGATTAGAGACAAAAATGGATAGAGAGGAAAGGCGTAAACATTATCCTTAGACTACCAACTGCTGATTAGGGGCTTACAGATAGGGGCTTACAGATTGGGGAAAGTCTGAACTTCAGTGTCATGATATCTAATTTCTTCTTGTTGCTCTTTTTCATGCACATTTACTTAACAAACAACAGCAATCCATAGCAAACATCCAACAACCAACAATATTCTCAGAGTCCTAACATTTATATACCTTCAGAAGAGTCTCCAGAATTGAAAGCATCACACACTTACAAAAATATCAGCAAATGTGAAAATCACATAACCTGCTAGAGCCCATGGCAAAGCATAGTCAGCTGCTGTGGACAATTTGAAGGAGCTACAAATCCCACATCTGGGATTAAGATAGCAATTTCCTTCAAACTACTCCACAAAACAGAAGCAGAAGAAACACTACTCAATTTGTTCTATGAAGCCAAAATTAGACTCATACTTAAAACATACAAAGACACAACAAAGAAAGAGAATTTCAGACCAATCTCCCTTATGAATATCGAAGCAAAAATATTAAATAAAATTATCATAAACCACATCTAAGAACACATTAAAACAATCAGCCATCATGATCAAGTAGTCTTTATCCCAGGAAAGCAGTGTTGGTTCAATATGTGGAAATCCATCAATGTAATCCACTATATAAAAAAAAACTAAAAAAAAAAACTCAAAAAAAAAAAAAAAAAAAAAGAAACCACATGATCATTTCACTAGATGCTGAAGAAGCATTTGACAAAATTCAGCATCTCTTTATAATAAAAGCCCTAGAAAGATCAGGAACTGAGGCCCATACCTAAACATAATAAAAGCAATTTACAGCAAACCAGTAGCCAACATCAAACTAAATGGAGAGAAACTTGATGCAGTTCCACTAAAATTAGGGACTAGACAAGGCTGCCCACTCTCTCCCTACTTATTCAATATAGTACTGGAAGTCCTAGCCAGAACAATTAGACAAGAAAAAGAAGTCAAAGAGATACAAATAAGAAAGGAAATAGTCAAAATTTCACTATTTGCAGATGATATGATAGTATAATTAAGTGACCCAAAACTTCCACCAGAGAACTCCTAAACCTGATAAACAACTTCAGCAAAGTGGCTGGATATAAAATTAATTCAAACAATCAGTAGCCTTCCTCAACTCAAAGGATAAACAGGCTGAGGAAGAAATTATGGAAACGACACCCTTCACAATAGTCACAAATAATATAAAATACCTTGGAGTGAATCTAACCAAGCAAGTGAAAGATCTGTATGACAAGAACTTCAAGTCTCTGAAGAAAGAAATTGAAGATCTCAGAAGATGGAAAGATCTCCCATGGTCATGGATTGACAGGATTAATGTAGTAAAGATGGCCATCTTGCTGAAAGCAAGCTACAGATTCAATATAATCCCTTTCAAATTTCTAACTCAACTGTTCATAGAGATAGAAAGAACAATTTGCAAATTCATCTGGAATAACAACAAACCTAGAATAGCAAAAACTATTCTTAACAACAAAAGAACTTTTGGGGGAATCACCATCCCTGACCTCAAGCTGTACTACAGAGCAATAGAGATAATAACTGCATGGTATTGGTACAGAGACAGGCAGAAAGATCAATGGAATAGAATTGAAGACCCAGAAATGAATCCACTAAACCATAGTCACTTGATCTTTGACAAAGGAGCTAAAGCTGTCCAGTGGAAAAGGACAGCATATTCAACAAATGGTAATGGCTCGACTGGAGGTCAGCATGTAGAAGAATGCAAATTGAACCATCATAATCTCATTGTACAAAGCTCAAGTCAAGTGGACAAAGGACCTTCACATAAAACCAGATACACTGAAACTAATAGAAGTGAAGGTAGGGAAGAGACTTGAATATTTGGGCATAGGGGAAAAGTTCCTGAACAGAAAACAAATGGTTTATGCTCTAAGATTAAGAATTGACAAATGGTACCTCATAAAATTGCAAAGCTTCTGTAAAAAAAAAATAACACAATAAATAGGACAAAACAGCAACCAACAGACTGGGAAAAGATCTTTCCCAATCCTACATCTGCTAGAGAGCTAATATCTAATATACACAAAGAACTTAAGAAATTAGACTCCAGACAACCAAATAACCCTATTTAAAAATGGGATACAGAGCTAAGAAATAATTCTCAATGAGAAAACTCAAATGGCCAAGAAGCACCTAAAGAAAAGTTCAACGTACTTAGTCATCAGGAAAATGTAAACCAAAACAACCCTGAGATTCTTCCTCATACCAGTCAGAATGGTTAAGATCAAAAACTCCTAGGATGGCAGATGCTGGCATCTGGACATGGAGAAAGAGAAAGACTTCTTCAATGTTAATGGGATTTTATGCTGGTGGGAAACCACTCTGGAAATCAGTCTGGTGATTCCTCAGAAAATTGGACATAGTATTACCTGAAGACCCAGCTATACCACTCCTGGGCATATATGCAGATGATACTCCAACATATAACTGTGTTCATAGCAGCCTTATTTATAATAGCCAGAAGCTGAAAAGAACCCCAATGTCCTTCAACAGAGGAAATGGATACAAAAAATGTGGTACTTTTACATAATGGAGTATTACTCAGCTATTAAAATCAGTGAATTTGAGAAACTTCTTAGGTAAATTGATGGAACTAGGAAATATCATCCTGAATGAAGTAACCCAATCACAAAAGAACACAAATGGTATTTACTCACTGATAGCCCAAAAACTTGAAATAGCCAAGATTCAACTCACAGAACACATGAAGCTCATGAAGAAGGAAGTTCAAGTGTGGGTCCTTCAGTCCTTCTTAGAAGGAGTAACAAAATACTCAAGGAAGCAAATATAAAGACAAAGTGTGGGACAGAATCTGTAGGACAAGCCATCTGGAGACCATTCCACCTGGGTATCCATTCCATGTGTAGTCATCAAAGGCAGTGCTGATGTGGATGTCAGAAAGTGCATGCTGACAAGAGCCTGATATAGCTGTCTCCTTAGAGGTCTGCCAGAGTCTGACATATTCAAAGGCAGATGCTCACAGCTAACCATTGATCTGATCAGGGGGTTACCAATGGAAAAGTTAGAGAGAAGACTGAAGGAGCTGAAAGGGTGTGTGACCCCATGAGGAGAGCAACAATACCAACAAACCAGAGCTTCCCAGGGTCTAAACCACCAGCCTGGGAGCACATATGGAGGGACCCATGGCTCCAGCTGTATATGTAGGGGGAGGATGGCCTTGTTGGGCACAGAAGGAGAGGAGATCCTTAGTCCCATGAAGTCTGGACACCGAGTAGAGTATGGGGAAACTTGAGGGTGGGGATGTGGGAGTCGGGGGGTTAGGTGGGGGCACATCCTCATAGAAACAGGAGAAGGGTAGATGAGATAAGGGGGTTCCTGGGCAGGATGTGGAATGGGGTAAGGGGTAAAATCTGAAACGTAAATATAATATCCAATAATAATAAAAAATGGAGTAACAAAATCCTCATGGGAGTAAATATGGAGACAAAGCGTCTGACAGAAACTGAAAGAGGGACAGTCCACAGACTGCTCCACCTGGGTATCTATCCCTTGTACAGTCACCAAAGGCAGAAGCTGATGTGGATGCCAGGAAGTACACGCTGACAGGAGCCTGATATAGTTGTCTCCTTAGAGGTCTGCAGGAGTCTGACATACACAGAGGTGGATGCTCACAGCTAACTATTGAACTGGTCATGGGGTTCCCAATAGAGAAGTTAGAGAGAAGACTGAAGGTTGCTGAAGTCCTTTGTAGCCTCATGAGGAGGGCAACAATACCAAACAACCAGAGCTCTCCAGGGTCTAAACCAACAGCCTGGGAGCACATAGGGAGGGACCCTTGGCTCCAGCTGTGTATGTAGGGGAGGATGGCCTTGTTGAGCAAAGGTAGCAGAGGAAGTTCTTTGTCCTGTGAAGGCTGGATGCCCCATTGTAGCGGAATCTGTGGGAGGGAAGGTGGAAGTAATTGGGTGGGTGGGGGCTCATCATCATAGAAACAGGAGGAGGGGAGATGGGACAGGGAGTTTCGGGATGGGGGGAATGTGGAAAGGGGATAAAATCTGAAATGTAAATAAAATATTCAATAAAAAATAATTTCAAAAAAGATGAAAACATATTCCAATAATATTACTGTGTCTTTCCAGTAACCAAATTTCTTGTTACATAGCTTATTTTGAGCTTCATAGCACTGTATTTTTGTGGGAACTGTCATGCCAAGGGCCAAGGCCTCCTGTATCTTTCTAATGTGTAATTCTTCAGGATGCTCTAAACCAGTGTTGTCTTTTGGGGCTTCTGCATTTTATCAGGAATAGGAGAAGGCTAGAATGCATCACAGCATCACATAGGATACTGTCGCCAGCTAAGTTTCTAAGTGGAGACATTTTATCCTTGTTCATTCTGCAAGCTACTACACAGCCACATTGCTATACTTACTTACCTGTGAGAGAGCTGGGAATGTAGTCTGTCTGGGTAATAGCCTTTCCAGGAAGAGAAAAGGAAAATGACTTTGATAAATAAGCAGCCAGTCTCTGTTGCAAGTCATATTAAGCACAGCAGCACTTTAGAGAATTCCTGTTACTGATCTTACAAAGTTTAATCAAAACCTATTATACTATCTTAACAACAAAGACCTCCAGATAATTAATTTTTAAAACTATCCTTTTAAACACTGCTGTGAATTATCAAGTGATCCTCTTTCCAAGCAGATAAAGTGCCTCATGATAAATATATACTGTCTCTTCTTTGACCCTTTAGCCATAGGGGTTTTAAAATATCAAGTCCTTAGATGAAGCTCTGCAAGTCGGGGCTCTCTTGACAGCAATTCAGGGTGACATGAACTAGCACCATTTGAATGCATTTTCCCACAATGTTACAGTTCACCTACATGTAACTAGAGTTTGATGTATTTTACTCCATCACTATAGAGAAAGAATGTACTAAAAGACCATAAAGATATTTGGTAATCATGAATTATTTAATGCATATCACTTGGCATTTTTTTTAAAAGAGACTATATATCCAAGAACTGATTCTAAATAATCTGGATATTTTATGTGGTTTCCAATATAAAGCAATTTAACATTCAAGGATGAGTGATTCTTATAGTCCAGATGTAAATAGAAATTGTCATCACTGAAAGACAACTCTAGTAAATATGGTGGGATTTAAGTTGATGAAATTTATTGAGCATTACTAATTGAGCTCTCTCTCTGTCTCTCTCTCTCTCTGTCTCTCTCTCTCTCTCTCTGTGTGTGTGTGTGTGTGTGTGTCTGTGTGTTGTATATAGACTGGGATGTGTATCAGCTTTCCTATTCTTTTGTAGAATTTCACATTGGAATAGTGGGTGGGGAGATAGAGCAGTGGGTCAAAGTTTTAGCAGTGCAAGTATGCAAACACGGTTATGTAAAAGCTGGACATATGTGTGAGTGCTTGCCATTTCAGTGTTTCTATGAGGATCATTTTTGGAAGTGCACAGACTGGCACTTTGCATACACAGTTAGTAAACAATCCAAGTTATACTTCATCAAAGTGGAAAAGGATACCTGAGGTAGTCCTCAGATCACCACATGCACATGCTTACACATATATGTCGTATGTCAGAAAGACTGAGGGAGATCTATGGGCTCTGAAATTGTTGTGATTTTTTTTAATACATCTACCCTGGACTTCTTTGGGTGGTACTGAATCTTTGAGAGTCTCCCTTCTTAACTAGCTTTAAGTAGATTCCCATTTTCTCCAAATAGAAAGAATCTAAGAAATACTTATCATTATTTATCATATTTTTTATTCTTCTCTATATACTATGGTCTTTGCCTGTATGTGTTCCAGTCTCTCTGGTTGAATGTTATAAGGCAAAAGCAGCTGCTACTGTAGTTCACAGGACTGATATGTCAGTCTGGAAGACAGTATCCAATATTTTTTCATCTAGTCTCATTTACTCATTTCTCTGTTGTCTATGTAAAGTCACTAATTTTTAAACAAAAAGTGCACTGGTAGCATATGATGAAAAATTTATGGGTTCATTTGTTTCTTGCAGTAGTAATTATGTAGATTAAAAAAATAGAGAACACTATACCTAGGAAAATGGTGCTGTCGACATTTGTAAATATTTATTGATCTTTAATTTCAAAACACATATTTCTCAGTGTCACAATATTAAGCAATAAAGTGCATAAACTCTTTATTATACATAGCTTTTATTCTGAGGCAAGAGGAATGGTGAAGATAATTAATAGGATATGTTACTGCATGTGATCTAGAGAAACTGCATGTCCCTTCTTCAGATTCTTTGACTGACATTTTTCTCACATCCTATGGAACACATTTCTAAGTCAAACCACCACACGTAATGTAAAAAACATGGCATCACTACCAAAATGTTTTGATTATTGAACACAAAGTTCTGAACATTTAATTTCACATAAAACCACTTTGGTTTGTAAATATCTTACTACTTGAAACCAGTGATTTACTTTCCCAAGATTTACTGGTGATTTAAAGATATGTGTCTCTAGTTCCCGGCATAACCTAAAGATTCTCTCAATATTCATACCAACTAGTTACTTTTGGTAATTCATATCAATTAGTTACTTTTTTGTAGCTGTGAAAAGCAACCATGACAAAGTACATTTATATTGCAAAGAGTTTATGTTGGCTTCTGGTTCCACAGAGATAAGATTCCATTACGGAGAGAAGCATGGCAGGAAGCAGGCAGCATAGTGACCAGTGAAAGAAAGCTTAGGGTTCAGATCCTCAGCTGTAAGCATGGAGCAGACAGAAGAAACAGGAACTATGTGAAAATTTCAAATCTCAATGCTGGAAGAAACAGGAAGAGAGTGGCCCCATGGGAAGATTAAGAAGCAGTCTCAACTGACCTGGAACTCCAAGATCCTCAAACACTGGACCACCAACCAGGCAGTGTACACCAGCTGATATGAGGCCCCTGATACATATACAGCAGAGGACTGCAGGGTCTGGGTTCAGTTAGAGAAGATTAACTTAACCCTTGAGAGAATTGAGGCCCCAGGAAATGGGGAGGCCTGATGGGGTAAGGGTGATGGGGTGGGGACTTTCTCTTGGAGACTGGGGTAGGGGTGTAGGCATGGTATGGGAAGCAAACAGGGGGCAAACCAGGAGGTAGATGAAGACTCTACTGTAAAAATGGATTAAAGAATTTAGAAAGATAACCACCACATAAAATTTCCTAAACACCAACCACCAGTTGGGAATCAGGTGCTCAAATGGCAAATCCTGTGGGACACATTTCTAAGTCAAACCACCACACACGAGGTAAACAACATGGCATCACTACCAAAGTGTTTTGATTATTGAACACAACGTTCTGAACATTTAATTTTGTTTAGACATTTTAATTTCTGTTGGTAACATCAGGTGTTGTGATCTTTGTATTCAAGGCATCAGAGAACCAATAAATACTCAAAGGGAATGAATAAAAATAAGGATGAGGTGCAATATTGCCAGTTTAAGTTTAAAGTAGACTAGATTAGGAATCTATAAGACAATTTGATAAGGCATTACAGTAGATCTATCTATGAGGATTTTTTTCCCCAGGGGCCATTTGTATATAAGTCAGTGCACTGAGGAGAGGCACCACCTCCTCAATATGGGGAGTCATATTTGAATGGTTGTAGAACTTGGAGGAAGAGAATAGAGGGAGAAGAGGGAGTTGGGATGTAATATATGAGAAATAATTAAAAAAAGGCTGGTTTCTCAGGTAATGCGAAGAAAGAGAAGGATTGCTGCACTATCCCATCTGAATCTACTCTTCTAGACAACGGACACTTCCTAGATGGAGATTACAACTCCAATATCCGGTCTAACATTTACAGACTTTATACCAATGGCCATGGACCCTTAGGCTTTCAGTCTCAAGGGAAGAGTAGTGACAATGGTTCCCGGGCTGCCCAGTTTTCAGGCTCTTGTTCTTGAGGTGAACTTCCTTACCAAAATGAATGGAGCTCTCCAGCCCCCACAATTTCTGGAGCCAAGTGTCTGGAGAAATTTCACTTTATATATCCCTGGATATTCCCCATCAGTTTTTCTTCACTAGAGGAATCTAGCTAGTCTAGAACTCTTAAGCAATCTGGGAATATTCAAGAGAGATTTCAGAACTGGTTTTATTGGAAGACTGTCATTTAATAAAGCAATGAAGAGAAGGATTGGGGTAGAGTAAGTGTGGGTTGAGCAGATTTTGGTGAAGTAAAAGTGATAATTATTATAAGTCATTAGGCTATTTTAAGATGCTTAGTTTTTATTTCAGGTGAAATGAAAAGCTATTATGAGATTTAAGCCAAGGAGTGTCAATGTAAGCATTTAGCATAAGGTTATACTAGATAAGTCATATTCTGAAGTAGAACCTTAACCTTAGTCCTTTGGGTGGTTCAACTTAGATTCCAAAAACTGCTGAAAAGTATGATGAGATTGAATGCCATATTTTACTTCCTGGTGTCACTACTATTCTCTGGGACTTCTTGTCTAATTCCCACTGCCTGAAACCACTCTTCAATTGTATTAATATATGATAAATGGGTTAGATTACTCCATTCCTACCATTACAAGCAAGTGTAAAAATCACTGTTTAATACTGTTGAAAATTTAACTGTGCAATCCCGCTATATTAATGTTAAGTAAACAAGAAACAGTGTAGTGTATTCTGTATTTCTGTTGCCCTTGTACTTGTACTTAAATGCTCCTGATGTCAATTTATAGATAAATTGGCCAATTAAAAACAAATAAGCTGAGAAATGTTTCATAAGACTCAATGGATATCTGACAAAAATAGGTCTTTTGCTTGAGACTGAAACCTTCTCTTTTGGGCCTTTCTTGTCTCTTAGCTTCTTTGGGTCTATGAATTATAGCACGGTTAACCTGTACTTTATGGCTAATCTTCACCTATACCATGAATGTATTTCTGGGTCTCATTACCTCACTTGGAATGATCTTGTCTAGTTCCACCCATGAAATTTCACAATATCCTTGTTTTTAATAGTTGAGTAGTAATCTATTAAGTAAATGTATCACATATTCTTTATCAGCTCCTCAGTGGAGGAACATCTGTGTTGTATGTATTTTGAAGTTTATTTAGTCTATTTTGAAGAAAGCTGCTGTGAACATAGTTGAGCAAGTTTCTTTGTGGGTGGGTGGAACATCTTTTGGGTAAAGGGAGTGGTAAAGCAGGGTCTTGAGGTCTATTCCCAATTTTCTAAGTAACCATCAGATAGATTTCCAAGGTGTTTGTACAATTTGTACTCCCACCAGCAATGAGGGAATCATCTCCTTGCTCTATATCTTCAACTGCATGTGCTGGCACTTTGGGCCTTAAAATGATAATTTTCAACTTTGTCTTATACCCATCTGGTTCTTAAGATCAAAATAACATGGTTTTTTGACTGACCAGTAGATCTTAAAAACATTCTTTATTCCATGCAACTACTTTTCCTATTCTATTCCTCTACAATTTAATATTTGTTGAAGTTCTCTAGATGTTAAATGTTAAAACATTCTAGCAATGGCTAGGTTTCATGTATATTCCAACATATGTTAGCATGAATATATAACAACACTTAAGATATGTTTAATACAATATATGACCAATTTAGATTATAGAGCATTACATGTTTTAATATTAAAAAGGCTATTCTAAAAGTGACTCACTTTTGAAAAATACAACCAAGGACTATGAATATTATTTAGGAATGTTTTAAATAAAATATATAACATTACATAGAATGATTACTACCAAAACTATATTTAGAATATTTGAACTCTCATGATACAGGAGATACAAACCTAGAAATTCAATACAAATATACACATGCATTAAGGAAATAAAACAGAAGTAATTCTAATTTGATATTTTACATTTGGAAATCAAGTGCTGCACTCTACAATGAAGCCCTATTTCAGGAAGTCTGTATCTCAAAGCCCTTCTGAGGGAGGCATAGTGTCAGACAACTGATAAGAAGGAATCTCAATGAGAACCTATATGGTACCAAATCAGAGAGGTCACACTCTTGACAAAATTATGCACTCCAGTTTCTTCTTGTTGACTCTGCCTTTTAATAAGGGTTTGACTTTTCTACTTAGTACTGAGTATAGAAAAAGGAAAATTTGAATATAATGAAGGCAGAAAAAAGTTGATTATTTATTTTCAGGTATGTGTTCTAAGTACACACACACACACACAGAGAGAGAGAGAGAGAGAGAGAGAGTGAGAGAGAGAGAGAGAGAGAGAGAGAGAGAGAGAGAGAGAGAGAGAG
>JANHMN010000009.1:46600182-46641374 GCA_030674055.1 Rhabdomys pumilio | reverse complement strand
GAGAGAGAGAGAGAGAGAGAGAGAGAGAGAGAGAGAGAGAGAGAGAGACTACCTACATTTCCACATTTGTTAAATGGAACTAAGGTAGCATAGCTCAGTTGAAAAACTGTTGGATATGAAAATACTTAGTGCTCAAGTACGTGACTAATCTTTTGAACTTCATTGTTTTGAGCAGTTGTAGATCTGTATGCATCTTGTTTGAAATTTGTATTCTGTTTATAGGATAGCTATTTTTTTAAACTTTTTTTTCTTGATGATAAAAGGGCACATAAACTTATCTGAGAGAGACAGACTGCTCATTTCAGAATTTCCTCTCACATTCTACGATGCAGTCATCTAAAACAGAGATGCAGTTGTCCAGAACACAGATGAAGTTTCACTCCATATTACAAATGCATTGACTTAAACCTGTTCTGCAGGAGACCATTGGAAGATAAAGCTATTATTCTTTCTATAAGAATATTGAAATTTTATTATATTTTAATTTAACTCTTGAGAGAATGTTATAAAATTCTATTGTGATAGAGATTGCTATTAAAAATGTAACTGTTTTTTTGATGTATGGAGAATGTGTAACAGATACCTTGAAAAATTAACCAAAAGTCAAAGTACTGGTGATAGGGAAATGGAAAAATGGAAAGATGTATAACTCAGTATAATTTTTGATAAAACAAACTCAGTAAAGGTATAAGTAAAGAAATCTAATAGCACTATTCTTTGAAAGACTTTTAAGGTAAAATTTTAACTAAATACCTGGACAACTGAAAACTCAGAAATCTATGTTAGAAAAAAAATGTTCCCTATGAGACCAAATCTTATCTAGTTTGTGTCTCTCTTGATGACCTCAAGTTAAGCTACTAAGGTGAACTCATATTGATTTATTTAACTTTTGGAAGTTAACATCTGGGCAGAAGACCAAAACTGAGGATTTACAGTCCTCAGGCAAAACTAAAGGGGAAATTTAACTTGAATTGCTATGTATAGTTTTGAAAAACTTTCCATTCAAAATATATAAACAATGACTTTTAACAAGCAATGTTTTAAGATTTTAAAGTTTGTATTTATTTATTTTTCAAATCAAAGATCTCACATTATCAATATTCAAATTAGCAGATTATAAATAAATGATTGCTCAAAACAATGCTGTTTCCAAAATATCAGGTTATTTTTGACATATATTTAATAAACAAAAATAACTTAAAGGAAATTAATAAGAATAAAAAAATGTTATATATGTTTTAGAATTATATTTGATACTAAAATGTATTTCTATGGCATAGTTAATACATAAATAGATAAATAAGATTATTAAATTTTAAAATGTAATTATTTAATTTTAAATTACTTCTTATAACCAGAGATGTGTGTCTATGTCTGTGTGTATGCGTATGTGTGCTCAGACTCAATCTTCAAATGAATATTTCCATGAAATATACTATTAACATTAATGGGATTATGCATATGGCAAATGGATCCTAACATCTGGAAAGATCATAGCACTCATGTTGTTATAATTAGGAAATATTTGACTTAAAATATTTATTTTCTTGCAAATTTTTTTCAGTTTTTAGATAAACTTTTAAAGCTAAGAGGTCACACTCTGAATACATTCTTTTATTGACTCCTTGGAATCTGTGCCTTGTTCTTTAGATAATGTACTGGCATAAATATAGTGGTCTCCTAGCCCGACTCTACTACATTTGTGTCCAAGTTTTCTTGACTCCCCTTTTGAATTAGACATTGTTCCCCAGTTTAGAGTTGTTCTTTCCCTAGGAAGTCACTGAGTGTCTTAGTTAGGGTCTTATGGCTGTGAACAGACACGAAGACCAAGTCAACTCTCATAAAGACATTTAATTGGAGCTGGCTTACAGGTTCAGAGGTTCAGTCCATTATCATAAAGGTGGGAACATAACAGCATCCAGGCAGGCATAGTGTAGGAGGAGCTGAGGGTTCTACACCTTCATCTGAAGGCCACTAGCAGAATATGCACTTCCAGGCAGGTCACACTCACTGACACACCTACTCCAACAAGGCCACACCTCCAAATGGTGCCACTCACTGACCCAATCATATACATACCATCACACCAGGTTTTCATTCCTCATATTCCTCATATTATATTTACTAATCTTTATTGGAAAACACTGTGTTCTAGTTTGATTCTAACTTATCATAATCATCTATATTCACATTTTAACCAACCATTAAAATACTGAATAATAAAACTGTATAAGTAATATTTTATTATCAGATTAATTTATACAATTTATATCTTCATACTCCTTGGTTGGTGAATTAGTCCCTAGGAGGTCGGAGGGTGGGGTTGGTTGATTGATATTGTTGTTCTTCCTATAGGGTTGCAAATCCCTTCAGCTCCTTCAGTCCTTTCTCTAACTCCTTCATTGGGGACCCTGTACTTAGTCCAATGGTTGGCTGTGAGCATCCACCGCTGTATTTGTCATTTCTAGCAAAGCCTCTCAGGAGACAGGTATATCAGGGTCCTGTCATCATGAACTTCTTGGCAGCCACAATAGTGTTTGCATTTGGTGACTATATATGGGATGGATCCACAGGTGCGGCAATCTCTGCATGGCCTTTCCTTCAGTCTCTGATCTACACTTTGTCTCTGTATTTGCTCCCATGAGTATTTTCTTCCCCTTCTAAGAAGGACTAAAGCACTCACAGTTTAGTCTTTCTTCTTCATGAGATTCATGTGATCTGTGAGTTGTATCTTGGGTATTCCAGACCTTTGGGCTAGTATCCACTTATCAGTGAGTGCATACTATGTATGTACTTTTATGATTGGGATACTTCACTCAGGATGATATTTTCTAGTTCTGTCCATTTGCCTAAGAATTTCATGAAGGCATTGTTTTTAACATCTGAGTAGTACTCCATTGTGTAAATGTTCTGTATCCATTTCCTGTATCCATCTGTCTGTTAGACATCTGCGTTCTTTCCAGCTCCTGGCTATTATAAAGAAGGCTGCTATGAACATACAGGAGCATGTGTCCTTGTTATATGTTGGAACATCTTCAGGAGTGGTATAGCTTGGTCCTCAGGTAATACTATGTCCAGTTTTCTGAGGAACCACCTGACTGACTTCCAGAGTGGTTGTACCAGCTTGTAATCCCACCAAAAATGGAAGAATGTTCCTCTTTCTCTACACACTCTCCAGCATCTGCTGTCACCTGAGGAAAAATTCAGTTCTAGAAGTTATATTCTGACCTTCATATAGAGGATATTGAATGCACACTACTATACCCCAGGCACACAAAAAATATAATAAAGTATTTTAAAACCACATATATCCAAACGATATCAAATGTTTATTTAATCTGTAAGATTGGAAGTATTTTCCAAAGACAATTTAATTTTACAAATATTATTGTGGTTTGAAGGTCTAATGTCTGTCATAGGATTGTATTTGGATATTTGGTCTTCATCTGGAGGGTGGTAAAGAATATTTTTGTTTGTTTGTTTTTCCATTTAATCTGCTCAGAACAATTTTGTAAATGTAGGTAGCATCCACCATTAACCTGGAAGAGCAAGGATTGTATACTTATGAGAAAATAATACGTGACCACACAGACTTCCTATCTCTAGAGCATGTTTTCTAGAATAACCTCATCAGATATCTACATATAAGCATCTACTTACATATTTAGAATTTCACTGTCTCTTGTCCTTAACCACATTGCTGTACCTTATTATGATCAATCATTCTATGTGTGAGTGAGTATTAAAACTTATATTTGGGGGAGGGGTTTTCTCTTCCTCCCTTATTTTCCTTGTGGATTGAAGTTGTAACTTTGTTTGTTTTTAAATAGTTTTTCACTCCTCTTGTCATATTTCTGACATAGACAGTGTATTGAAATAAGTACTCAATTATACACTTAGTTTCTATATTACATACATTTTTTCCCAAGCCAGAAGCATTAGACTCTGGGTAAGAAAGTATAGAATGATAAATAGGTTTTTGCATTATTTTGAGACAAGATATAAGTTTAAATAGCCTGGGCTGATCTAAACTTAATCCTCAGCAGTCTCATAAATTTTGGGATTATAGGTAGATGCCCTCAAGTGAGATTGATGATTTGCTTTTCTAAAAAAATAAGGGCCAAATAAACTAATATTATTACATGTAAACCTTAGTAGGACAAGGGTTACATAAAATAGTGATACAAAGAAGACTTCATACATTCACTCACATTTTGTGAGTTACAGGGAACATATTGAATCAGGCTGAAGATTCAATTTTCTAAGCATTTCTATGCTTAGAATATGTATTCAATGACAAGCTTCCCATTCCATATGCTGTCATTTCTATCTAAAAGCAGAAACTCTATACATTTAAAGTGGCAAGATGGCAGCTATTTTATTCATGGCTAAAATGAAATAGTTAATGGATGAGGTGCCTGGGGAAAGCAGGCTGGGGTATTTCTTTTTAAACATATAGTTTTATAGTGACAACATCCTTGCTCCCACTTTTATTTAATGGTTTTCCCTCCTTTAGAGCTACACTGACAACAAAAGAGACAAACTGAAATGAGTACCCTGATTTCTAAAGTGAAATAGCAAAGCCAAATAATATTAGCATAAACATTTGCAACTGCGACCTTAGAGAATTCTGATGGCTGCCTTGATTCTCTGTGTGAAATTATTCTTGCATGGCATTGGTAATTGTTTCTGTCAGGAAAATGGAAACCTTGCAGATATTTACTAATGTGCCTTGGAGAGCATGGAGCCTTGGAGATTTGTGTAATATACCTTTGGAAATGGAAATTCTACAGATAGTTCATAAGCTAACTCGTCAGCTCATGATAGTGAAAATCATCCTGAGGCAGTATTTGTCCTTGGGAAAACTTGCATTGTTACTCTTCAATTAATAAACAACAGAAGAAACTCTATAGTTGAAGAAAACCTGACATTTATATTAGAAGACTGGGTATGGATTATAAAACTATGATTTTTATACTTGTAACTGACCTTTGCATCTCTGTAGCTACAGTCACAGTGCAGGAACAGGAGGAAGAGGAAGGACTCATTATATCATTCTCTATGAGCAGTGTTGCAATTACAACATAAGGCAATGAAGCTGTATCATTTGAAGGAATTGGCTTTAGCAGTGTAAGACAACCCCATAGAGGCACTTTCTATGTTGCCTTTTTTATTTGAAATGTTTCTATGGTTCTGTACATTTATAGCAGATTTTACTTTCAGTTTGATTCATACCAAATGAGACTACTAAAAAAGAGCAATTAGTGTTTCCGCTGCTTGAGCTGTAAGAAAGTTGTCAGTAGGGAAAATGTAAATAATGAGAAATATGAATTTTATGAAATATATATGATATGTATATGTATTCTAAAGCTTGAAGCCTTATTATAATCCATATTTTTCAAATAATTTTTTAAAGAAAAAGAATTATTCTGTATTTTAATATTCTCTCTAAAATTTAATATACAAATGGATATAATTCCAAGTTTCCTCAGAATAAATAGATGACATGAACAATCAAGAGGAGAAAGTTACCTAAGTTTTCCCAGGGGAATCAGTGAAATGAAAGTCATGGGAATAGTCACACAGAATCTCCTACTGAGAATATGGTGCTGCAATCCAGTCAACATTACCATGTTCTTTCAATAGTAACCAGAAATTCTCATTTTTTAGCTAAAATTCATCTTAATAAAATAAAAATGAGTACAACACATACTTTCATTTAGAAATTTATTTTGAGTATATGAGTATTAATCTATGTTTAGACATTTGTTTATCATAACAGAAAAGGATATCATTGTAATTGCCAAAGGGATATCCTTGTGATATTTGTCTTGTTAGAGGTTGGTTTGAATTCTAGATCTCTCTACAGCTTGGCATTTAGAAGGATGTGGAAGGACTTCCAAGACTCTCTCCAAGCTTAGAGGCCAAAATCACAGTACTGTATAACATCATTAAATTATAAATTTTTGTGAATTCTTACTCATAATGTGCCTCCTTATGAACATAAATGTGACAGGAACACTGATGCTGAGCAGAAGAAGTCTACAGATTTCCTCTGTCCTTTTTCAGTTTACAAATGAGTAAAGATTCAAGCTATGATTTCAGAAATAAGCCAATAAAATATCAACGATTGTCTATGTTTGACTTTTAGAATAAAAAATGTAACCATAATTTTGATGTAGATTATAGAAGGTATTAGGTACACTTGGGGAATAAGGAGACATTTAATCATTAAAGATCAGTGTCTTTTAAAGTAGAAAGAAGTTTAGCCAGACAAAGTATTTCTGGGTAGGAAAGGGGACAGGGAGGGAAAGAGGGGAACATGATCAGGTATTGGGGGAGAGGAAGACTGAAGCCCTGAGGGCCAGCAGAAAGAATGGAAACAGGCAAGCTCAGGAGGTAGGAGATGTAGGGACCCTCTGGAATGTACCAAAGACCTGGGAGGTGAGAGACTCTTAGAACTCAAAGGGAAGGACCTTAGAGAAATGCCCTACAGTGGAGAGAGGGAACTTGTAGAGTCCACTTCCAGTAGAAAAACAGGGCATCAAGTGGAGGATGGGGTTGCCATCCCACACTCAAAAACTCTGACCCAGAATTGTTCCTGTCTAAAAGAACTGCAGGGACAAAAATGAAGAAGAGCCTGAGAGATATTTACACTCAACCAATGGACAGAAGCTGGTGATCCCTGTGGTTGAATTAGGGAAAAGCTGGAAGAAGCTGAGGAGGAGGGTGACCCTTTAGGAAGACCAGCAGTCTCAACTAACCTAGGTCCTCCCTGCCCCTTCATACTGCTCAGACCCTAAGCTGAGCCACCAACCAGGCAGGATACACCAGTTTAAATGAAGCCTAATACACATACAACAGAGGACCGCAGGGTCTTGACTGAGAGAAGATGTCAGAAGACTTGAGGACCCAGGGAGTGAGAAGGTCTAGGGGTTCGGGGTGGTAGGCGGTGGTGACATTCTCTTAGATACTGGGGTGGAGTGGGGTAGAAGGTATGTGATGTGGAACAGTCAGAGGACTGACTAGAGTGGGATAAACTCTGGACTGTAAAAAAAATTGAAGAATTAAAAAAAAGAAAGAAAAAATATAACTTCATGCTCTAGGTACCTCACTTTCACATGATCTTATTCCTATGCGGGCTAGGTATTTCTCTGGTTGCACGATCCATTGTTCCTTCTTCTTACTGGTCTTGATGGAAGGTTATACAAGTAACAAGGGATACTATTAAGAAACATACATAATTTTCAAAATACAAGAGTAAAATGATTCTCGAAATCGTGGCAGTTTCATGTGTATGGTTAAAAGTCAAGGCTGAGCAGGTGGCTCAAAAGAGGATAATGTGATCAGAATAGTTGAGATCACCTCTATCAGCTCCACAGAGTTAAAAAGAAAAAGTATAATGGAGATAAACTACAGGTAAATATGCATCACATATTTTTCTATGGTTTAATGTGAAAAGGAATCTATCTTTTTTTTCCATTTGATTGAAAATAGATATGGTTTTCTCATGTAACATATCCTGATTACACTTTTTCCTTTCTCAATCTCTCTCAGTTTCTCTTTACCTCCTCTTCCCTTTCTGTTTCTCATTAGAAAATGAACCAGCTAATAATAATAATAGTAATAATAATAAATAATGATGATAATGTATAGTTTTAAAATATAAAATAAAGACAAAGCAAAAACTAGCATATTGGATTAGGACAAAATAAACAAACAGAAAAAAGACCAAGATACTGGCCCATTCATTTGCACAGTCAGGAATCACACAAAACCTTTATATTTGAAGCCAGTTTTTAAACATATTATCTTAAGAAGACTCTAATCTCTTCTGTGTCAAAATTAAGAGTTGATATTACATGGAGATAAGAAAGGAAAAATAGAGCTCTGCTGTGGGAAGGTTGTCTCCTATACTAACTTCAACTTAGATAGCTGGACTTGTTCACTATTGCACTGCAAGGGTCCTCCTACCACAGTCACATGGACATCAACACAATTGTGACCTGTGCATTCATTGGTACTCCATTCTTTCATTCGAAGTTTTCAATCCTTAAATAGCCTTTCAAAGTGACTTTCACTGAACTCATTCAAACCCACAAATGGACAAACAAGTAAACAAGCACACCTCCTTACTTTCACTTCCTCAGCAAATTGCAACACCATGTAAACAAAGCCCAGGGCTCCTGCAGAGCCAGTGCTGTTTTCCTTGTTTCTAGGTGCAGTTGAGGGAAGAAGAGAAAATTTGCTTACAATTGCATATGAATGTCTGTTTTCTTTGGAAATAAAATCAAATACAACTACTAGATTAAAGTACTGAATTGATTTGAAGGTAAGTTTATAGCAAATTTTAGTCCTACACATATCGAATTTAAGTCCGTCATAATTATCTTACATCAATAAACTGAGATTAAATTTTATGCCCCAGGCAGTGATGCTGCCTTTTGTTTTTATATAATATTTTATTAACATTGAGAATTTTATAGATATTTAAAATATATATTGATATTATTTGCTCCCTACACTCATGCCTAGTTCCATTCTGACTCAACCACCCTTTCATCCCCTCAAAAAATCATGTCGTGTTTTGTAATTTTTATAGCTTATCAAGTCCAATTTTGATGCATATGCATGCATGAGTAGGGTGTCATTTACACATAGGCCATTCCTCTAAAGAGGCCTGTCTCATTTTCCTATTAGCTATCAGTTATCAATAGGGCATAAAGAGAAGTGAGAGCTTGTAAATTCCATTCACCAGGTTAGCACATCAACTGTATCCATTTTGTGCATGCAAGAAGAACTGCTGTGAGTTCACGAGTGCTAAAATATGAATAATTTTTATTTCATTCTTTTAGAATTATTTTCTAAATATCCACTCATTGGTTGGATAAATCATCACAAAATGCTCATAGCTGTTTCTACTTTTTCGTGGCATAAACTGTCGTGATGTTTTGCTAACTTTTTGTGGTATAATTCATATGTAGTTAAGATTAACTTTCAAAATGACAGAGATATATGTACCTGTCTTATACTCTTATATTTTACAGAAACAAAGGGTTAGGAAGTACCATGTTTACATTTATGATCAAAATCCTGAGTTTCTATATCTCATACATGTAAAGGATTCTTGAGTGACCATTTTGGAACATACATTATGCAGTTTCAACTTATTACTAACAAAGAATAAATAATATTTAAAATCATATGCTTCTAATTAACAGTGGATTGGAGATCCAAATATTTTTTTTATCAAAATGCCATACATTCTACAATTTTTAAAATTAGAATATAGTAGCGCTTTTACAAAGACAAGCATGGGTCAAAAAATTAGTCATGATAGTAATGACCATTGTTACAATCTGAAAGCCAAACTTACTCAGCAGGAAAAAAGGCAAGGGCATATGTCAGTGGCCTCTGTTCATTTAAATATTAGCTTCATGCTTATGTTTATTTTTGACATTTCAGGGATATCATGAGATTTAAGAGAAAATGCAGATGTAGCATTTAAAATGCTAGCTGATACAGAGTTCTTAATGATCTTCCTTGGATACTTTGTTTCGCAATACAGTGAGTTGAAATGTCCCTACCTGGTGAATGATCACCCAAACAGATTGTTTCCTAATTCCCAACATGCTTTGAAACCGTGGTACATCTGCCTGAATCTCTAATATGCTTCTCATTTATGCATTTGTTTACAACTTTTGTTGTGTAATTTTTCTCTGGTGATGTCAATAACTATCAGTTTCTGTCAGATGGCCACCAATGAAAGACCAAAAATGATTGCCTTTAAGTCTAGATTAGTGAATTTGTTATGCAGAGTACTTATAACAGCGTGGGTTATAAGTACTTATAAGAGGTTACAGCAGTATGGGCAAATCAGAGGCAGTAACTATAGGAACAATCTCCAGTCCAGCATGTGTGCTTATAAAAGTCTGCATTCCTAGAGAGCCACGTGCAAGTTGCAAGCTGCTTCGCTGACCAAACTTCTCTCCTTTGAAGTAATTGCTGAATTCTTGAACTATGATGATATTGGCAAGTGACCTTGGGAATCTTTTAACATTTGAAGATTCCTGAGTCGTGTGACTTTTGTGTGCTTCATTTAAACTTGTAAATTAAGTTTCACACTCTCAGGACAGAGTGATTCAATTCTGAGGAAATAATTCATAGCATATTCAAATATTGTTGTGCATTGAAGCATCCTTTTCAGACTATTCTATTTCACTAATTTTGTTATACTTTGGTCATACAATATAATTCTGCTTGCTTTAGGTTTAGGTTTAGATTAAATTTTAGATTTCTAAAGGATCTCCCAATTTGCTTTTTCTTAGGTAAACAACCTTTGCCACTAACCACAGTAAGTTTCTTTTGGGAAGAAAGATCACTCACAGCTTATTAAAGAATTCTGGGGCCAACTAAATATTTTAATTTGTAACATTTGAGTGAATCACTATGCAAATATTGATGGGTACTCTACAATGAATCAAAACTATTCCTACACACACACACACACACACACACACACACACACACACACACATATATATATATATATATATATATATATATATATTTCCTGGTTTAAAAATAGCTTTTAATATAATATACAAAAATATTTACCTCCTGATGTAGTAATATTGGAGGTGAAAAATAAAATAAAACATCAAGTTTCATATTGCTCGTTTGTAACATTTAAACAAAGGTTAAAACCAAATATTAACCAGGGAAGATACCTGGACTTCTTTTTCATGCACAAATCTGTTTCATTTTCTGTTCCATTTTACTGTGTTAATTGAAATATATTTATTTTATAATTTTTTATTGTATTGGTGTTATAGATATATATTTTGTTTTTATTACTTATTTTAGAATAGATGATGGTAAAAGAAATTTTTCTTCATTTTTATTTTCTGTCATAGTTTTTACAATTCTTTGCATATGTAATCTCTGATGGCCTCACTTTTGGCAAATTATATTATTTTCCATAATGATGCTGTTTTGGATTGACATCATGTATATCTATAATATAATATTTTAATCTGAAATAAGAAGTCTGTTACATGAAATACCTCAAACTTAAAACCAGTTCCTATAATTTACCTGAATAAATAATGAGATATTATTGTGAACAGTAATAAACAATGATTGGAGGACATCTTGTCAGGATTGTATTTTTCCTTCATCACAGATGGTTCTCACAGTTACTGGGTTATTATTTGTTCATGTTTGGTCTAGTTGTTTTGGGTTTGAACACTGAGCCTCATGAATATTACAACTTGGTTTACTGCAGCTGGGATAGTTCATTGGTATCTCTTTTGTTCAGTTGACATTTGGAAAGCCGTTCATATCGGTGAGAGATTATGTGTATCTTTCAACCTTGCTAAACAACACAATTTCATTTACTCTTCTTTCCTTGTTCATCTTTTGCATACATTACAAGGACAATAATATTTCTTATGCACTTTAGAGTTTTGATCTTTAAAGGGGGTAACAGATTTAATTTAACAGATTCATAATTTAGGCTTGGTAGTGTGTCTTATTCACAAATACAAAATAAGTTCTGTATTTTTGTGTTGGCTTAAAAGTTCATAGTATAAAAACAAACATTCAAAACTAAAATACTTTACTCTTAGAGCAGTTTTAGAATTCCAAGAAAATTGATCAGCACATATAGTGTTCCTATATGTGCACATGCATTTTTTCTGCATACATGAATGTGGTACATTTGTTTGTCAGGGATGTATGGATTCTATCCAATTCAACCTGGAAGAATTGTTCTTTAATACAACAGTATATGAAAGATATCAAGAATATCAAGGACAAAGGGTTATTACTGAATTTACTTAGTGTTCCTTTTTAAAAATTAATTCATCAGGAATTATATACATACTTAAGATTTGTAGAATTTCAGGGGCACTTCAAATTATTTGTCTGAGTAAGATTTATCTTAGAAAGGGTACATCCTTATGTTGGTTTGACTATGCCTTGCCCAGGAAGTGTCACTATGAGGATGTATGGCCTTGTTAGAGGAAGTACGAGGATAGGCTTTGAGAGACACTCCTCATAGATGCCTGATAATCAGTCTTCTGTTTGCTTTCAGAAGGAGAAGTAGAACTCTAAGCTACTCCAGCACCATGCCTGACTGGACACTGCCATACTTCCTGCCTTGATGATAGTGGACTGAACCTCAGAACTCTAAGTCAGTCTCAGTTAAATGTTGTCCCTTATAAGAGTTGTCTTGGTTATGGTGTCTATTCACAGCAGTATAATTCTAACTAAGACAACCCTATTTTGTCCTGATATGAGTGAGACATTGGTATCTTTTCTTCTTTTGTCTCTACCATAGGTAATAAGCATTATAAATGTTTTTTTTTCCAAATAATGTGCTTTCTATATTCTGCTTTGCTACTGATTGTGTGTCTGCTTGATGTGTCAACAGATGCTCATGTCTTCCACAGGGCAGTGGTCATACCTAATTTTTATTTTATACATTGTCAGGATTGCATTTCTCCTTTGATCCTTTTTGGATGGTATTATGCATCTTAAAGAATCTTAGAACCTCTTGAATAATCAACATTTGTGTTTCTATATAATTCTCCCTGACATCATTAATATCTCTGTCCTTTGTGTTCTGCTACCTTCTGAGAATTCTATATGAATCATATTATTCTTCCTAGATAAGCATGCCTATACACACCCTCTCTATGAATCTTTGCCTGTACTTTTTTTGAGGATAGTCTCATGTGTTTTTTGATTTATTATTATAAAAAAAGCTTAGGTAAGCAGCATCTATATTCTTTGTTTGGTGCTCTAGCCTGAGTGCCTACATTTATGATTTAATGTTGAAAATTAATTTGGGAAAGTCTTAGCAGTTGTTACTTTCAATGTTTCTTCTGGCTCTACCTTTCCTCTATTGTTTCACAAGTACATGGGTGTCTACACCTATTGAAATTTCCCCAGTATTCTGGCATCTTCTTCTGTTTTTCTCGTTATTGGTGCTCTGCACAATTAGTTTATCACGTTTCAATTATATATATTTGAATCTACATGTTATATTATTTCTTGTGTTTGACCTTCTGAGAACCCAGTCAGATTTATTCCTAGGTAAAAAAAATAGCTCATCTAAATTGCCAACTGACCACCATTATTTCACATAGGAGTTGGTAAATTCTTTATGGATATTAGGATTATATGAGAAATTCTCTAAGCATGTTCAGTATTGATATTTTTCCTTGAAGAAAAGCTTGGGGTATTTATTGAGATTTTTCACATCCTGGTACATGTGAGGTTATTTTATAATACTGTCCAAAAAGACCCACTGGGACTTTCTATGATACTCAATGTGGGGATACAGTGAGCCTTCATCTAGTGAAAATACTTGAACATTTGGGACACAACTTTAAGGTGGCCCCACAGGAGTTTCTCATCTCCAAACTAATCTTTTGGAGCGTCTAGCGATTTAGTGGAATAATTCTTTTTTTTAAAAAAAAAAAAGTTTTTAATTTTTCTTACCATTATTTTTGTTATAGCATGTCCTCTTCAAAGTAAGATATAATCTAGTTTGGGATGTAGCTCTTCATATTTATCAGTTTCTTCTAATTTTGCAGTGGCATTGTACCTCATAAATGTAATTTTATGACAAGTACAAGAAAAATTATTGAATATTAGATTGTTCAGCTTTTTTTTCTGTGCAAAGGATACAGGGGACAGCTTTCAAGTTATTTCCATGTCACAAATGAATCCACAGTTCTCATTCATCACCTTTCTATTATGCAAATAGATGTGCTCCATGACACTATATTAAAATCCATGTCTCTTTTGATGAGTTTGAGTGTGGTTTAAATTTCTAAAGACCATTTTCTGTATTGCTGTAGTCATTTGTTTTATTGTGCTTGATAGGCAAAGATGCACAGCGGCAGAATGTCTGATGAGTTGTTGTCTCTGGTCTCAGAGACTCCTGATAAAATAGGCACTTTCAGAGATCATTGCCACTTGTTAGCATGGCTGATCAAACTTTATGTTTGAGGGAAAAATCAGGGACAATTTCTTAGGTATTATTTCCAGTGAGAAATCTCCCTTTCAAATACTTTCCTTGCTTAAACACACTAGTAAATGCTTTTCTGAGAAACTCTCATTTTGTTTTTTATGCAGTGTTTAATGATATCTATTGAACTCTTTTATGTGACTTCATGTTGACCATAGTTAAGGGTTGGCAGAGAAAAATGTAAGAGGTGCATCCATACTGGCGGTTTTAAGTCTTGAGAATACATGAAGAAACTCTCAAGAAATTTTATTTTACTTTAGATAAGTCACCAGTGGGGGGAATATTTTATTAACTTATGATAATTAAAAAACATCACTTTCTTTCAGATTCTAGTCAGCACATCAGTTTGAAATTTATGGTCTTGTGTATCTTCAAGTCTACCTGAAACATTGCTCACTTTGGGGACTAGTCATTATAATCTATATTTGACTATTCTATATATAAACAATTAGAAACAGCTTATAAATGTAAGAGAAATCTTTACTTTCTTTTTAAATTTGTTTTTCTTTGGTAGAAGAGTCATAATAAAGTTTGTCTGTATTTCCAAATCTAGCAAATTGATATATCTAAAGGTATGCTTGAGAAAAATAAGCTTCAGCTTTAGGGTAGTTATCTTAAACTGTACTATTTTTAAAATTATTTTACCATGCGTGGGAATAAGTCTGGGACTGCAACCATGCAGTAGAGGCTAACAATTGGGCTCAATGATATTGTGAACCTCAAGGAACTGAAGCCATGGTACTCTTCCCTTACACCCTCCTTCCATTTCATAGAATGCATAGAGTTATATTATTTTTCAACGATGCCTTGAACTCCCCTTAATTTTGTAAGAAAAAAGTTGCAATTATGAATTTAAAAAATACATTGTTTACTTAGTTTTGTTTTGCCTTTAATAAAATTTAAATAGTACCTGGGCATTGGTGGCACAGGCTTTTAATCCCAATATTTGGTAGCCAATATTGGCAGACAAGGCTCTGAGTTTGAAATCATCATGGTCTGCTGAGTCAGTTTCAGGAAAGCCAGCATTATACAGAGAAATTCTGTTTTGATGAGGGTTAAAACAAAATGAAAATCTAATATCAATTATTTAAAGATTCTTTAGAATGTTTTAAAAGTCCATAATTTTTTATTATGATTGGTCTGATAGATTATAATTTTGAATGCATGATTTACATTCTTTCAGTTTTTCTATAAATTAAAATGAAAATTACATCCTTTATATAATTTATTTTAATTATTTCTTATCTTGCTTTTACAGTCTTCAATAAATCTTTGTCAAGAGACAAAAGAAAGAAAGAAAGAAAGAAAGAAAGAAAGAAAGAAAGAAAGAAAGAAGAAAGGAAAGAAGAAAAGGAAGAAAGAAAGGAGGGAAGGAAGGAAGGAAGGAAGGAAAGGAAGAAAAAAGAATGGAAGGAAGAAGGAAAAGAAGGAAAAGGCATTTTCAGTTGTAAGACAACAGTCCTTACTACCAAAACCTGCAAGAATTCCATTTTAGCTTCTGTAAGGTCTATAATTCGAACCCCTTATGGCCTTCAAATCCACTGCAATCAACTGTCCTTGCAAGATAGGCATTACATCGTAGATTAATTCTTGACATTTACCAAATATAAGCCAAACTATACAGTGCCGACTGCCAAAGTAATGGGTATATATTTTTTACCTTCCCTTGCTATAGTATGAGCACTGAAATTCTGTTTCTTTTTATCTTGGAGACATAACCCATTGAAATTTCTACAGTTACCAAAACTCTATTTAACAGATTAGTGTATTTACAATGTTAAGCAATTACAATTGCTATGATTGACCATTCTACTGTTTTCCAGAGTATTGAGTCATCTCTCCTTTCTATTCACTTCTATAGCATCTTCTCAGATAGGCTTATAAAGTTGAATGTACTCCACCTGACACATTCAGCATTCATGTAATGCTTCATGAAGCTTTCTCTCATTTCTTTGAATAGATTCAATGTTTAAACCATCCCACCAGAAACAAACAGTATACAGCAGTATTCAGTATCCAGTATGTGTGATGAGTGTTCTATTTATTTTTTGTTTCAAACTTTAAATTGTAGCTGAAAAATGGATATGTTTTTATTTTGAGAATTACCCTGGGTAAATAGTTTTCTATGGGCTCAGGTAAGAATTAATGCTGTGAAAAGAGTTACAGCACCAGTAAGGACCTTTGATACTGGGTGTTGGTACAGATCTCTGTTTCTTAAGAAGGAGTCTTGCCACATTTATTATTAAAGAGATGCTCTGACTGCAAAGGCAGCAACAATGGAGGTAACATTAGCAGAAAAGTTCCAGTTGCTAAGACTATGTATTTATCCTGAATATCTAGAACCAGAAAATGTTTTAACAAAATATCATTGAAGTATAAACATGCTTGCCTCTACCTCAGCCAAATATAATTTAGTTAGGTCTTTATTAACTGATAGACAACTATAAGTTGTATAATATTGCAATACTTTATGTATCTATTAATTTCCTTTGTTTAGAAATACTTCTATAAAAAATATGAGCATTGGGGAGACATTGATAAGGATATAATATTTGGAGATGGAGAGATGGATCAACAGAGTTATTACTGCTGCTCTTCTAGAAAGCCACAGTGTGATTCTTAATATCCACACTTGGTGTATCCCATCTTCTTGTAATTCCAGTTCCAGAGTTCTGATACTTCTATCCTCCATGAAGACTTGCATACACACACCACAAAGAAACACACACATATAAGCATACATGCAGATGAATTTTGAAAGAATGAAATATCTAACATCCACATTTGATTAATAGCTTTCAGTGAAAAGTTGAGAGTAATTAGTTTGCATTTCTCAGCTATAATTTGTGAAGAAATCTCCTATAGAAGTAGAAGAAAATCTAAACAATAGTTGTAATTATATCTCTGATTCTCCAATTACTGTTAACAAAATGGTAAAACGAAAATAAATTATTTGAAGTCTGGACATAGTAAAAAGTAATTCTTTTTTCTTCAGTTTTTAAGATTATAATTAAACAGAATTATATTACTTCTCTTTTCAAAAGAACCTCACTCATATTTTTCAAATTCATGCCCTGTTTACATTAAGTCTCTCTGTGTATGTGTATGCAACCTGTACAGTCTGTATAATGTTACTAGTATGTATGATTTTAGGTCTGACCATTTGGTATTGTATCACCAATAGGGGTTCTCTACACAAGGATCATTTCTCTCACTCTCAGAATTCTTTAATTGCTTGCAGTTCTTTGTGTAGTTATGAGGCCTCTTGGACTCCCTTCCTCCATCTATTTTAGCTAAGTCTATTTAGCTGCTGTCTAGGCAGTTAGGCTGGTGATACTCCTGGGTGTCATTAAACATATCTGTAGGAGGCATTATCTTATATCAAAGTTCTTATTTTTCTGGCTCCTATAATCTTCTCTCATTTTATTGTACAGGGATCTCTGAACCATAGGAAGAGGAGTTATATTGTCTAAGTATCATTTGAGATTGTGCTTTCACAACTATGCATTTTGATGGGTTGTGGTTTACTGAAAAAAATCATAAGGAATCATACTCAGTACTTAATAGTAACTATGTAATAATATCTGCAATATGTGTGTCAGTGTACAAATAACCTATATAGTGTAAGTGAAATTTTCACATCTTTGCTAACAAAGCACCATATAATAGATGAAAACGGTTGACAAAAAATCCAACACTTAATGGAGAAACTCTCTTTTGGGTTGTTGGTCAGGGTATTCCAAGAGGCACCAAAAATATTATGAACTATTTTTATTGTTCTTGGTTTGAACTACATAGGTGATAGTTTAGTCTCTATTACTAAAGCCACCATGTACTTTAGACACAAAGCCCAGAGGCCACTGAGCTAGAATAAACCTGAAAACCCTTATCTTGAATACTAACCCAAAAGACCATTGTAAGTTTATAAATAAAGTAAGCAACCCACAGTTTTACCTAACTATGATGCTTAGAGTATGAACCAAAACAACAATCAGCGTAGTATGATAATCCCAAGGGTAGCAGTGGAACACATGTCATGGCATAACCAAAGTTCTCTAGCTGAACTTGAAACTTGCTCAACAAAAAGAATACCATGCCTGGTACTGTGAACCTAGCTAACTGCCCAGGGCTAGTGATATCATGGATCTTGGAGGACAACCAGCAATTGTCATTTTACTAAACCAGAATATCCAGTAATTATATTCTAATTATTTGGCATTGTACTCATAGCTATGTTTAGTCCTTACCCACATCACAGAAACTTTTCAAAACAGAGAGAGAACATAATGGAAAGCTATGGGTAACCAGAATGTCATAGTATTTATATCAAGTATTTTATGTTAATAAGGTTTGCTTTATATATATATATATATATATATATATATATATATATATATATATATGCTGTGAAACTAAATTCGCTTTCTTAATAGCTCTTTATAAGAAATTATTAGCTGAAGATTAAATCTTATAATTGAATCCAAATCTTTAAGTTATCTCCTTAGAAGTTGATTAATTTATGCTATGTGTTTTTGAATCATTTCTCAGGCTTTCTTCCTATTATTTTAAATGTACATCATTAGGTTTAATAAAATGTGGAACTGAAGGTATAAAGACAAAATTTATAATGTAGTAAGAAATTATAATATTGGTGTAGGAAAGGAGTAGTAATAAATTTTCTTTTAGTACCTCTTACTTAACTGGCCTGGAGATGTTGTGTAGGTTTCTAGTAACATGCATTATTTTTGTCCTTGTGAGTGAGCATGAAGTCGACTTAGACATCTGTTGGTTACCACCAACATATTAAAATAGGTTAGGTAGTTATCAGTCCTTCTCAAATGAAATTCTATCTGTAAGAAATGTAAAGTGTTACAGAAAAGCACAACAGAATATAATAAAAAGATTAAGAGGTAGGGCAGCCCAAATAAATATACCTGCATTCAGCATAGCTCCTGAATACAACCCTGGATATGGGCATATTTAAGAAAAAAGAATAAAGGATTGTAGCAGCCAGAATAATAGGAGGTAGAAATTCTGATATATAATTGCCTATTTTAGAAATGACTGCATAAATAAGACATAAACATAAATGATATAAATTTACATGCGAACATATAAGAGGAAAAAATTCTCAAATGCTCAAAAAACTACAAGCAGCTAGTAACTGCTTAGAGAGGAAGAGTTTGTCTATCCACAGCAATATTCCCACAACTTGATATCCAATAAAATGCTGTCAATCTAGAAAATAATATATATAATATATTAATATATGTTAATAATAACGTGTATATCAAATTTTGATATATATGAAAAAATTGAGCAGTCAGTATTCATATAATATTGTTGATATATATTTATATACAGATAAAAATAACTGTAATAATAAAAAAAGAAGAATCTGTCAGTTTTTAGAGTGAGGGTATGGAAGTCACACGAGAGAGGAAAGAGAAGAGATGTGGTATAATAAGATTTTAATTAAAACTGTAAAAAAAAATATGTAAAGAAAACCAAAATTACACACTGCGGGAAATCAACAAAAAGCAAAACAGCATCTTTAACAAATGGTGATTTTCTTTCATAGATATATTTATTTATTTTGTGTGTAGAAGTATACTGTAGGTATCTTCAGACACACCAGAAGAGAGCATTAGACTACATTCTAGATGGTTGTGAGCCACCATGTGGTTGCTGGGAATTTAAGTCATAACCTTTGGAAGAACAGTCAGTAACCTTAACCATTAAGCCATCTCTCCAGTACCCTAAGTGGATATCTACATGTAGAAGAATGAAAATAGATTCATCTTTATCATAATGTAGAAAATTACACTCCAAGAGGATTAAGGGACTCAGCATAAGACCTAAAACCTGAAATTTGATTGAAGAAATGGTGAAGAATATGCTTAAACTTACTGTGACAATAAAAGACTTTCTGAACAGGACACAGACAGTACAGGCCTTATAACAATTAATAACTGAAACTTAATGAGGGTAAAAGCTTTTATAGAGCAAAGACAGCATCATTCAATTAAAGCAGCATCCACCTAATGACAAAATTGTCTTTATCAATTATGCATGTGATAGATTTATATCTAGACTTTACAAAGTATTAAAACACCTGAATATTAATCAAGAAAACAAATAACCCCATTTAAAATTGTGGTATAAAACGAAACAGAATTCACAAAAGATGAAGCACAAAGGCTGGAGAAAGAACACTATCCAAGATCGGTAGCCATGAGAAGAAATGAAAATGAAAACGACTTTTGAAATTTCATCTACAGACCATGTGACTTACAACTGTGGCATGATTGCAAGATATATTGCTACAATAGTGGCATACATATTGTGGGAGTTATCATTCACTTTTTTGATTGGATTTAAGACCTTTCAGTAAGATGAAGCTTATAGCTGACACTGGTAAAGTGTCCAAGAATCTGAGAATAGGCAGATTGTAGACACTATGGAAAAACTTACTACAATTATGTGCTAAAGCAATACATGTGCTAAAGTAATAAAATGACTACTGACGGTCTATTGGTATGCCCACAGGTAAGTGCATCACTTGATTCATATCATAGAAGCTTCTTCTTACAGAAGAATGTAGTAATACTTAGACCCACACTGGCTAATACGTGGGGACTGCGAGACTTTGGAATACTCAGACCTGTGTAGGATGCCTTTATCAAACAACTCTCATCAAGGTTCAGGGAGGCTGAAAAATTTTTAAGAGGTAGAGGTGGATAATTCCAAAAAACAATGTCTTTTAGACATATTTGCCTGAGCAAATAAAAAAGTTCACAAGGAGCTTGAGCATGCATTAAATAAATAAAGCATCTATTCATTCACTTTTCATCCAGATCACTATCACAACTCCCTGTACCCTCCCCCACAGTTCCTTCTCCATCCCACCTTGATTTCTCCTCTGAGAGTGGCAGCTTCCCTCTGGTTATTCAACCCAGCCTTGTATATCAAGTCTCTTCAAGCAAGATTAGGCTCTTCTATTGAGGCCAGATAAGGCAGCTGAATTAAGGGGATAGGTTCAACAGACAGGTAACTGCTTTAGGGATACCCTTGTTCCAGTTGTTCAGGATAGACATGAAGACCCACCTACACATCTACTACATACATATGTGCTAGGGACCTAAGTCAAGCCTGTGTATGCTCTCTGGCTCAGCCTCTGAGAGCTCTCAAGGGTATAGGTTAGTTGGCTCTGTTGGTCTTCCTATGGAGCTCCTATCCTCTTCAGGGCCCTCAATCCTTATCCCAATTTTTCCATAAGAGTCCTCAAACTCCATCCAGTGTTTGGCTGTTGGTCTATGTATGTTTCTGAGTGAGCTACTCAGAAGACAGTCATGCTACTGTGCTGTCTGCAAGCATAACAGAGTATCATTAATTGTGTCAGAGACTGTGCTCATAGGATAGGTCTCTAGTTGGGCTAAATATTGTCATCTCTGCCCCATTCCCTCTCTTTGCAATTTTTGTAGACAGGATAAACTTTGAAAGGAAAATTTGTGGGTATGTTGGTGTCACTATCATTCCACTGGTATTCCTACCTGGCTACAGGAGGGGGCCTCTTCAGGTTCCAAATCCCCACTGTGGTATCTTGACTAAGGTCATCCCTGTTGATTCTTGTGAACTTCCCTTGTCCTAAGTCTCTGACATGTCCTCGAGATGTCCCCTTGAACTTAAACAAGCTCAACTCTACTAAGTCCTAACACTGAGAAATGGATCGAAAGTCCCACCTCTAACCAAGAAGCTATGTAAACTATATACAATTGATATCTACTAGGAAAGGAGATATGAATTTCAGCAATTCATTGTAATGAGGTATATCAACCATATGCCACAACACACCTCATACCCAAAGGAGTTGTCCATGACAAAAGAAATCCCATGTTTCTCGGTGTGTGTGCATGTTTTCTTTTTGTTTTTATATTTTTCCTCTTATTGGTTTTTGTTTATTTTCATTTTTTTTAATATATTGATGGTGACAGGGAGGGGGAGAATCAAAATTAAGTTGTATATGTAGAGAGTTAGACAGGATTTAGAAGGAGAGAAAAGAGTAGAAAAAATTTGAACAAAGACTATGTAAAACTTTAAATGAAACTGTAAATATTTAAAATTAAAAACTAAAAATGTTCAAAATATGGAATAAATGAAAATGTAGAGTTGAGTCCATGCATATGCAGTTGTAATAAAACAAAATATGGATATGTGGTATTTCATCAGTTTTTCTTAATGATTCTTTTGAGGCTTAAAAAGTTAAAGCCCTTACTAAGTATCAGTTTTATACTCTTTCTTACACATCTCCTTTACTATTGTCTGGGAAATGTAAATGGAATTTGTAATTTTTTATACAGATTTTATAAATCTTTCTCATGTTTCAGATTTTAGGCTCAAAGTGCTTTTATTTGTGGTGAAAGAAAAGTATGGGTTTTCTTTTTAAAAAAGGCTTTGAAAGCCACAGGCTTTTTGTGTATGTGAGAGTCAAGCTGATTGTTTTTCTGTGTTTGATTTTGAAGACTGTTTGTGTTGTTTGTGTTGACACTTTTGGTTCATTGCCTCCTGAATGTAGTCACTGAGTTCTTAATTTCATACATTCTATCACAGTCTCCATTAGAGATTCAGCCCCTCCATTGTCAATTCGTTTTGAAAAACATTTTACAGACAGAATATTCATGTAATCTTTACTTCTCTAAAATGACCTTTCTAGAACTCACACAAGGAGCTTACGTGAAGCATAACATAATGCAATCTGTGGCAATTTTAATTTTCTAACCATATATAATAAAGAAGTTCTTGTAAAGGTTTATCATATTACTTTATGACACCATGACCCTTTGAAAAAGGATAACAACTGTTTAGAGTGATGCAACGAAAATATTATCTTTGAAGGGTAAATGTTTTCAGATGTTTTCAGGATAAATTGTGCAATGCAGTAGGCATCAGATGTTAGCACACCGTCAGTTTGCTATCAGGTACTTTGCACAGATGTATACATTTCTCTAGGTATAAAGTGCATAACAATCAACTAAATCAGAATAGAAATACATTTGCTCATCATCAAGATTGAAGGGTAAAGATTTCCATCTAATCCTGCCTTCAGAGTGTGAGGCACCAATGGTAGCAATGGTGAGAGAATTGAGAAGACACAAAGGCCATGAAAGCTCAAACGTTCTAAGTTGCAGTCTGCCAACAGACAATAAAACAATTTTAATTTAAGACACATGAACAATGCTGTGGTACTACTTTTTAAGCAGCTGCTTGGTATTAATGATAAATATTACTGTAATATTTTGAGTTCTTCCTGAAAATATTCTATTCATCCGATGGGTGCAGACTCAATTCCCAGAACTAGTACAAAATGGGTGAGCACACAATACCCAACATCAGACAGATAAAATGTGTAGCAGTATATTGTGCATTACAGCCTGGAAAAGGAGCAAACTGCATGCAGGTACACTTGGTGATTTAACTCAGAAACAGTGAAGGCAAATGAATTTTAAGTGACCATTAGTTAAATCAGTTTTACTTGAATAAGTGTCTTCCCTGAAGAGAGCTTAGGCTCACTGCTCAGGAATAAGCAGGCACTGTGCTTGTCCCTATGATGAGACATAATACTTTAATTCACAGGTCCTTGTCAGGGCAACAGAATGAAGGAAGACAGTGTTGCTTTGATCGTCATAAGCCTTCTTGATTTTCCAGAATATCAAGATTGAACTTATTAGCAAATTTTAATTTCAAAATAATACCATGTTTTCAATAATTTTTCAGTGAATACGCAAACATATCCTGTATGGTTTCTCTCTGTTTGATGAGCACACCAGTGGTGAACTACCTGAAATCAAACTAATACATGCAGAATTCTAGGTTTTGTCATTGTTGCTTATCTGTTCATTTCATCATATAAATAATATTTTTTTATGATGTAAAGCATAATTTCACTTGAATCCTATCAAATATCACATAGTTTATATTAGTAGGAAAGTACATTCTATTATACACCTAACAGACATGTGTAGTATTGGTTTACTTGAATTTGGCTTTCATTAAAATTAGTCAATGGCTGATATTTTTTACATTTTTCTAGTAAACGTATTTTAATATTTATGGATATTTAATCAATCTTTTCACATTATCATCAGTTTGCTAATTTAATTATAGAAGGTGCTATTTTTGCAAGACATACTTAAAATGCCTTATTGTATTTGGTTTTGATCTACTAGACTGATTTCTCCTAAGTCATAAAAATGTGCAAGTACATTCAGTGGGGACATTTGACGTCACCATCATACGTTCTTTTGTCCATGCTACACTTCAGTAGTCATGTGAGTCATGGGCAGTATTTCCTAGAGTTGTATGCTAAAATCCACACTTCCACTGTGTTTATTTGTGAAAATAATTTCATTTCAATGTACTAAATAAGCTCCATTAAACTACCCTCTCTTAGAAACACATCATTGTGATTTAAAGGAAAGGAAATATCTTCTATGTAAATTACAGCAACAGTTTAGATTAAGATGTAGATAACTAAATATATAAATGAATTCCCTCAAATAAAATATAGCTCTTCAAATTAATGACCTGGCCATCATACTACATTATGTGATTCAAAAGACGAAAGAAAGGAAGGAAGGAAGGATGGAAGGAAGGAAGGATGAATGAATGCTGGCTTATGGTTCAAATTTATATTGACTTACTCAATAGGGCAAATATCATACTGGAGTGTGGGTATGTCATGACATTTGTGGTGGTTTGAATAGGAATGGTCCCCCATAGACTCATGTGTGCAAATGCTTGGCCAATGTGGCCTTGTTGGAGGAGGGTATCACTGGAGACAGATATCGATGTCTCTCTCACATGCCCAAGCTAAGCTTAGTGTGCCAGTCTCCTCCTGTTGCCTGTTGATCAAGATATCGAATTTCCTGCTACCTCTCCAGCACTATGTCTGCCTGCATTCTGCCATTCTTACAACGGTGATAATAGACTAAACCCCTGAGCTACAAGCCAGCCCCAATTAAATGTTTTTCTTTATACGAGTTGCAGTGGTCATGGTGTCTATTCACAGCAATAGAAATCCTAAGGTACACACTGTGACCACACCATTGCTGCACGTGCTTAAAGGATTTATGCTAGTCACTTGAAAGGTTTCATTCATTACAGAGCCAAAGCTTAATAGAGTTGGGTATAAATATTAAGAATTTCAATCTAACATTAAATGTACATTGTTTGAGTCATCTCATGAAAGTGAATCGCCAAACTCAAATTGACTTAGGCAACAGAAATTTATTCTAGGCTGATAGAGTTAACTGGCCTGGGGTTTACGTAAGGGAGTCCTGAGATCTAATCAGGTCAGTGGAATGATGACATGTGCATTTTGCTCTTCTACATGACTGACAGCTAGTAGGAATTTGGAGCCACAAATGCTAAGCTTTTGCATATTTAGAGAGGAATGGGGAAGATTTTCATTCTGACCCACAAGACAAAACATCTGGCCTACTCCTTTTAGTCCAATTCAGCCTATACATGCACTGCTGGCTAGAATTTAGGTGAATTTAAGGACTTCTCCTTTCATAAGCTCCTTGACTAAGGAAAGTCATTGTTTTATCAGACTTACAACACCAAGGAACCTGTGGGAGGCTCAGGAATGGTTCAAACAAAATTATTAAATACTATCCTCAATATCTACACTTTTGTACATTGACAGCAAGGGACATTCCTCAGAGGTATGCTATGCATTCTGGTAGATGTATAAATAGAGAAAGAGGGATCAGCAGTCAGGAACACTGGATTTTCTTTCAGAAGACTCAGGTTTGGATGCCTATACCCAGATGGCAACTCACAGCCATCTATAACTCCAGTTCTGAAGGATATGTTACCCTCTTGGGAGCAACTTAGGCACTGGGAATGTGTGTGAGTGCACATGCCTGAAGGCAGTCAAAAGCAATTTATATACATAAAATAAAAATAAACCTTTACAAAAGAAGTATAAATAATGTGAATTATATTCTATCATATATTATAAGCTATAAATATGCAGTTTATTAAAATGATTTTAAAGACAAGCATTATTAAACTTCTTTCTGTTCTTTTGAAAAATAAAATATTGTATATAGAAAATCTTTTGCAAGCACTATTTTTAAAATTACATTACAATTAAAATAATGCAAACTAATTTAAAACAATATGGAAATATGGGCATCTGTAACATTAAAATAATGCCAGAGATAATTTAGACTTTTGTAATTTAAGTAAGAGTATATGGTAAAAAGCATTTGTTATTTTCTCTATGTACTATAATTAAACATTAAAGCCAATACAAATGAACATACAGTACATCTTTTCTCAAGACATGTTTTCCTTAGAGTTGTAATAATCATAAATATGACCAGGTCGCAACACTTTTCTTGAGAGTCTGCTTAACCATATTATAGTAGCAGGCTTGTTGTTGTGTATTTTACTGCTCCTTTTACTCTCCAGTGAGCATCCTCTCACTACAATCATCACTCACATTGTAAGTCTTTCTGATTGCACATTAGTTTAGAACTTTATTTTTATATCAATATAAAGTATATCCCTTTAGATTTACTTTCATTGTATTGCTCTGAATGCTTTGTATTTTAATGAATGCATACAACTTTCACTTATTTTACTAGAGGTTGGAGTGGAATCTAGGTCTTTGGATACATTATGTAAACTCTCTACCACTTTTTTATAGCCACAGCCCCCTCCTGGTTTTGAAATACAAAAGCTTGGTGATTTCAGGCATCACTACTTGGACATGAAGAGAGGCATCTTTTAAAGGCATAACATTTGCTATTGCTTGAGCAATAAAATGTCAGCCAGAAATATCACTAATCAAACAGCTACAACGGAATCTAATTGTTTGGGGATGAATATGGAAGAAAGAGCACGATGGGCAGTGTAAAATTGGGAGAGAATTTGATAATATTCGGGAAATCTCCAATTACATGAAACGAAGTTACAGTAGTTTATGTCAGCAGTTTGATTGGGTATTTGACAGTTTTTAATCTATATTTTAAACTAATGGAAAAATGTTTTCATTAGCAGAACATACTTTATTCATCTAAATTTTCAAAACATACTTTATAATTTCTTAGATATTAAGCTTTTAAAATGACACATAGAAAAAATGCTTCTTAGGTGACACCCAGAAATAAACTCAAAAAGTAAGAAACTGTTTGTATTTTATTTAAGAAGTAAAGTATGTTTTCATTTTTTTAATAAAATGCATTATGGGTGTATGGCTTTGGAAAGTAATACAAGGCATTGCTTAGAGATTGTATACATATTCCACTCCAGCATTTTGTAATGTGAAATGCAATATTCAACACTCTAGGCTTTTGAAAAAAGCACTATAGTGTTATTCTCCTGATTTCTTCAGTATCAAAATAGGCTGACAAAATAAATAAAATGTTTTGTTAAATTCCAAGAGAAAATTCAATATCTATTGTCATTTTGAATGGCAAGACATTTATCTTACAAGTTCATATGGTAAAATAAAAATAGAAAACAAGCCGGGTTACTAAATATGGATTTGTCAATTGTAAGAAAGATACCTCAAAAGTATAAAGAAAAATAATTGCAATTATCTGTGTTCAATATGAAATTAATCTATCCAAATTGCTTTTTTTGTTTCCCTAGCCGCCTGTCCTTCTATCTGAATGAAGCAGGTACTTATAATTACATGCCTTGGTGTTCAGGGTCCTCCTTCCTCCCTGATAGGGAGCTTTAATGAATTTCATTATTCTTTTTTAATTTACATAGTCTTGCAGAATAAAGATTCCCAAATCATTAACTAATTTGATATGTCTGAAATACCAATTCAATTGTCTGGTCCCCTGATATTTTCAGATATCTTGTTCAAATACCTCTTAACTTAGTTTCTTAATTAGATACACTGTGATGGATGTGCGCTTACACCATAGTCTCAAAGGGAGAGCGAGGCAACCTAATTTTTGTGATAATTTTGGACACTTTATATTAAAAGTCATTTAAAACAATCTAGAGTTCACTAGAAAAGATTTGGGGTCCATGAATAAGTGATTAACATTATACAGATCTGATATAACATAAGATCTAAGAATACTATTTATAGTGAATAAGAAACTTTAAGAAATTAAAGTTTAAAATATGTGATACTTATTATAATAAGATTGTTTTTATGAATATATTAGATTTACAAATAAATAATTGTAGTAAAAATACTGTCAAAATTGATTTCAAAATATCACCTTTTTAGCCTAGCCACTTTGAAGGTACTTTTAAAGTATATAATTTAAAAGTACATTTTATACCTTTCCTTAAATTTTTATATTTTCCTTTTAATTAACTGAATATAAGGCTATATACCCATGTGAAAAACCAAAAGTTTATGGCTGTAGACATGGCTCAATGGTGAAAAGCAACGGCTACACTTTCAGAGAAACCAGGTTCAATTTCCAGCACCCATATAGTAGCTCAGAATTGTTACTAACTCCCATTCAAGGAGATCTAACATTTTCATACAGATATACATGCAGGCAAAACGCCAACATACATACCATAAAAATAAAATATTAAAAAAGTCAAAGTTTAAAAGATAAATTGATTGTTAAATTGATTGTATAATATAATTATGCTAAATGCATGAAGTGTTGGTGCCATAGCAATATATATATAAAATATTGAAAATCTATTTTTATTATATTTCTAAATTTTTCATTGAAGCTTTTAGATTTGTTTTCATTTTAAAAGTTTTACATTTGTTAATGTACTTTGTTCTCCCAAGGTAAAAGAAAAAAAAGTACTCCATATATAGTATTGCTTTCCCAAACTAATTAATAAAATGCCTTGAATGTTATAATAGTAATAACCATAGAGGAACAATGTAAATATTAATTATGCCACACTATATCAATTTATATGTCTTATGAAATTCATTATAATAATTATGAGCTACATGAATAAAACACTAAAGGGCCTTTTCATCAGCACTATATGCACTGATATGTTTATGTTTCCTCTCTAACAGGTATTGTAGAATTATTGAGAAAAAGTAATGTGTTTGTGTATTAAAGTCAGAATAATTAAGAACAGAGATTCAACGAACATTTCTATACTTCTTTAATACAATAAAAAAGTGATTTCTGAAGAATGGCCTTTTTTATATTTAATTCCAATGTGGATATTTGTGTCAGGTAGAAAACAACACAACTGATTGATTCATGCTCATTAGTCCAAAGTCTGTGGGGTTAGAAGTTTTCGGACACAACCTGCAGGAATCTGTTGGCAAGACAGAGTGGTAGAGCAAAGCTGCTCCCAGTAAGAAGCCACATAGAAAAGCTGGAAGAGGACGGATCCATATCTAGAGCCCTTCAAGGAAATTTATCTACTGCTGTAAAGTGGTTTCACAAGCTCCCATCTAGAAGCTCCAACACTTGTCAATTTTCTGGAGGCTAGCAACCAACGGTCTAGATTTAAACTGCTGGAGTACATAGAAAACTCACCACCAACCACGAAGTGGACATATCACTGTTCTTACAGATATAAAAATGGCTGATAAGCTTTACAAGTAGCATGTTTGAAATTTTCTTCAAAGATGAATGAACAAGTAGGACATAACTTTTCTTCAAACGTCTACTTCGAATTCAAGAAAGGCTTTCAGAAATACAGTACTATCTACACTCAAATTATGCTTCAGTATGTGTTGCTAATTTAACAGAATAATATACATTAGCTTTGAAAATTAATACATAAATCATAGCTGGAAGGAAGATGTTCAGATATACTGTTGCACAGCACTGTGACTAGATACGTAACCTGATATAATACACACTGTACATATAAATCACTGAGTCATAAATGCCACATGTTGACATTTTTATGTACACTCTTGATGTTTTATATATCATTTAAAATGAAAAACAATTTATCTCATCATATATATGTATATATATATATATGAATATCATACTTTTATTAATCTATATATGTGTGTATGTGCACTTGTGTGAGCACATGTGCATGTGTAAAGGCCAGACTCAGATCTCACATGTCTTTCTTTATTACTTTCTACCTTAATTATGAGGTGGAATTCCTTGTTGGACCTAGAGTTAATCCAATTATGCTAGTCTGGTTAGCCAGTTAATATCCAGCGACCTCTCTTCTCATATTCTAGATTCACAAATGTATGCTACATCACCTTTTATATGAGCACTAGGGATATATTGCAGTACCTCTTATTTGAGTGGCAAGTGCTTTACCAACTGAGCAATATCATCACCTCCTCCCCTAAACAAAAATGTTTCTTAAACACAAATACATTAAATTAATTGTATATTATACAGGGTTTTTTTTTTTGAGAAAATTTACTTGTAAAAATTTGTTGCTAAAATTGCAAAAATAAAATGTTAGAGATTGCATATGGAATTATAAAGTGATTCAAGAGAGTAAGGAAGGGTAAGTAGAGTACAATGATTAATGGTAAAACTGCATGAGACTATGCACCCAGAGCATTTATCAATAATTTGTAGTCAGATTTCTATTGTTGTGATAAAGGTCATGACCACAAGCAACTTCAGGAGGAAAGCATATTGAATATACCAAGCCACAGACCATTGCAAAAGCCTAGGCAGCAAGCTAGAGAAAGGAGCCAAAGTAGAAACGACAAAGGGATACTACTTACTGGTGAGCTCCTTAATGGATGGCTCAGGTTGATTCCTTACACCCAGAACCATCTTCCCCATGATTGCAGATCTTACAACAGTCTGGGTTCTCCCACACCAATCATTAATCAAGAAAATGCCCCATAGATAAGCATATCTAGTTTGATGGGGGTAATTATTCAATAGATATTCCATCTTTCCAGAAAGGTCTAAATTTGTGTCAGGTTGACAAAAGCCATTCAGCACACTAAGAATAAAAAGATGCACATTTATGAAGTGCACTCTGTAATCAAATATGTAATGAAAGTTTAGGTTACTGCATTCTAAAGAGGTTGAACACTACATGAAATTCTCCAGTGAGAAATTCCCTAGATTTACAGTGCAATAAGATACGACTTTTAATCTGAAAGTAGGAAGGAGGTCCTTTAAAATGGATGAGTGTGCACCAGGAGTCAGCTATTGAATTCTGGCTAATTTGGTTCTCTGTTACTAAGCCTACATCAGGTGAAGCTAAAGGCAGAATAAACACCCCGTGTTTACTTTATTTACTTCCATTGGTCCCTAAAATTAACCATTCTTAACTACCTAAGAGACCTGACTACTGAACAGAGCTGATATCTTTCCACTTGGCTGGTTCCTAGTCTTCTTACAAACTGACTTCATTATTGTCAACGCCTTTTGAATAAATATCCACAGTGGCTATCATTCCAGATAGTCTTACTGGGCTTTTTACAGTACAGTAAAATGTTTAACAAATAAGTTTCAATTTTGTGACTGAAATTTATAAGATATACTCAGAAGATAGTAAATTACTTGGAAGACAATTCATTGTGCTGATTATCCTGGACATTTTCCCAGATGGAAATAATTTCACACAGGATAGGTCTAATTCAAATGAATACACTTTATATTAGCAGTGGTAAACAATGTTTTCATGAATATTGGCATAGACTTTAACTTAGAGAGTAAAACCCAAGCTATCCTCACAGAACATAACTGCTACTGAATACATCTAATTCTGAATCATTCAACATTATCTACTTGCCTGATTAGTCCTCTAAGAGACTCATAGCACATAGCTTTGAAAATAGTGGATCTTTTTCCTTCTGTTATTAAGAAAAGTACCTTTAAAGATAAAATGAACTTTAAAGTGTGTCCCTCTTCAAATATTAGGTAATTGTTCAACTCTATATATATCTTCTTTTTATTATTCTTTAATAATTTTTTACAGTCTAGTCTTTATCCCCATCCTGGTCTGCCCTCTGACTGTTCCATATTTTATACCTCCTCCCCCCAACCCTGTCTCCAAGAGGATGTCCCCACACCCTCAACCCTCCACCCCACCCCACCAGAACTCCCTACTCCCTGGGGCTACAAGTCTCTTGAGGGTTAGATGCATCTTCTCTGATTGAGTCCACACCGGCAGTCTTTTGCTGTATGTGTGGTGGGGTCCTCATAAAAGCTGGTGTATGCTGTGCGTTTGGTGGCTCAGTGTTGTATATGTGTTGGGGGCCTCATATAAGCTAGTGTATGCTGCCTGTTTAGTGACTCAGTGTCTGAGTCCTCTCAGGGGTCCAGGTTAGTGGAAACTGCTGGTTTTACTATAAGGTAGCCCTACTCCTCAGCTTTTTCCAGATTTTCCCTAATTCAACCACAAGGGTCACCAGCTTCTGTCCATTGGTTGGGTGTAAATATCTGCATCTGACTCTTTCAGCTGCTTGTTGGATCTTTCAGAGATTAGTTATGTTAGGCCTCTGTTTGTAAGCACACCATAGCATCAATAATAGTGTCAGGCTTTGCAGCCTTCCCTTGAACTGGATTCCCTTTTGGGCCTTTCACTAGATATCTTTTTATGCACAGTAGCAATACTTATGTCTTGTTATTTGGTGTCCCACTTAGAGAGAATCAGAGCATACATGGGAAGGTTTGGGGAAAGAAATATAAGGAAGAAATGATGCAATTATATTACAATTAATAAAAGGTTATATATACCATCTTAAAATATGAACATTTGTATTTTCATTAAATATAATTAAATTTATATTATTAAAATCTCAAAATTTATATTATAAAAGATGTTTAAGTGCAGTGACCAAATCGAGATACAATTACTTTAATGTATTCAATTATTTTTCAATATGTTGCACTTTTATGGATCTTCTTTTCCACTATTTAAATTGATGACAAGCAGTTACTCTTTCCAAAAACCTATTGAATACATGATGTTTCGTAAAGTTTCATGTATAGTAAATTTGTCTATCTTCCACTACTTTTAAACTCGAGTGGGCACTTTCCTTTTAAATATTAGTTGGGTCATATCATATCATGTTTAAAAAGCCAACTGATTTTTATTCTCCCTTCTATTTCACCTTTTTAACCCCTTACCTCCTCATGTTCATCCTGTATGAAGTACATTTCCTGCCATGCTTTTCCTTGCATTGTTCTGTCATGCTACAATCTCCAGTCATACTTACTGTCTCTTTAAAAAATATTCTACACGTAATTGTTTCACATGAGTTCATACTTCAATCATTACATTACGTAATGTTAATTCCTAGTGAGGTTTGTGTGTCCATTGTATTATGATACCACAATGATTTTCTCTATCATCCGATCCCCTCTATGTTGACATTATTTGGATAGGATTTGTCACTACTTAACGTATTGTAATTCTACCTGCTTATCTTGTTCTCTTACTAAGTTGGGTTGTCAAATGTAGGCTCCAGATAACAATGTTCATTTGTTTGGTGTAATGCTAGACTCCCTGTTGCCAGTAGATATGTCTGCTATACAGGATGCTCTGATAAGCATTAATAGAAGATTCAGTGGTTAACATTGCAACATGACATGAATTTAGGTACTGAGGTTTGTGTATTTTCTGACAGTCACACACTTTTCTGCTTTCTGCTCTTTGTCCTCTGCTCTGATTTCATAAAGACTGTCTTCTTGGGGGGCATGCAGGCTGACCTTGCTTGTGCTTGTCCAGTGGAAAGCATAGGAAATGGAAGAGAAGGACAGGAGTCTTCACTTTTGAACATTCTGTTCTGGAATGCTCTGGCCTTATTTTGTTTCTTAGGATATGTCTTATTCTTCAACTCCTTTTCTCCTCAAGTTCTGTTCTCTCATGGTCTTTCAAGCCTTGTATTGACACTGTTTACTACAGTTGTTGATTATTTCCTATATATTGTTGTAAGTTGCTGGTGTTTCTGCTAAGAATTTCTTTGCCACAATTTCTTTTAATCTGTTTAAATTTCTGTTAACCCTTTTTTGAAATTGTCATCAGTTCTCTGCCATGATCTTGTCTGAGGAAATGCTTTAGGATATTGAAAGTGAATGGAAATATGTGAGATTGTAAATGTGGCATTGAATTCCCAGACAAGGTTCAGTCTAGTATTTCTGCGATATAAGTCAATGGCTTACTCTACAACCTGAGGTGAAATGCTTAAATCCTCAGAAGTCTAATAACCAAATGAATACATTGGCTAAACACAAGAACTTCTCATTATCCATGAACAACAAAATAAGTCACAGGCAAATATTAAAGAGTGAGGTTATGTAGAGACTGTCTGTCTTAACTCTGCTAAATAACACACAGAACCCATAACATCTGTGGGAAATGATTCATTCATTACTTCCATTTTACGGTAGCCTGCCATTCATTTCTCTTTGCCATATTTTTGCCATAGCCTAAGGACTCCAATAGGAAGAGGAATTTGATGCATTACAATTTGAATTCTGGAGTGTTTAGGGAAATTTGGGCTGGTGAAATTCTGATGGGCATACTGATCAGATAGACAACCCTCAAAGGAACCGGTTGTCAGCTATGAGATTAATGTACCTCAGTTAAGTACTAGCACGAAGCAAGTGGGAAAGCCCAGAGAACTGTTATGTATTTAAAAATACTAGAAAGAGCTGATCTATAACCTTATGAAGACTTAACTTATCTTACCTACAGTTGTATGTATAAGATTTAAAAGAGAATTACGAGAGAGTGTTTGGTGCCTGAGAGCAACTTCTGTTCTTCTGAAAGATTGGAGTTTGGTTTCTAGCACTCACACATTCAGTGACCCATAGCTGTTTACCATTATAGTGTAGGGCACCTGACTTCCTCTTATGGTCTCAGCAAGCATCCACAAATATATGCACAAACACATAAAACATGGTCTTTTTTGTAGAGGTATCAGACTCAGACTACTTTGCCTCACCTCTGTGCTGGGATTAGAAATATGCACCACCCTGCCTGGCTACATCCATGGTATTTTACGATTACAGTGCATTGAAGTTTTTCACTGCATTTACTAAATGTTACTAAACTATCACATTGAAGACTTTAACTGCTTTTACTAAATATTACTAAATCAATAATAATTAATAGATGTTTCAGTTTAGATTTTATGTTAACATCGATTACAGAAACGACAATGAGCTTCTCAGTGTCCTTAGTTTCTAAGTCACCATACAACACCAGGGTAGGGTGAGATGAGCCTTGCTTTCTTATATCGTGTGATCCTAGGAGTGGCAAGACAACATTCCAGTTTTGTTGGAGGCTTCAACCTTTGTTGAGCCTTCATCTCTTAAAACAAAACCTATATGACATTGGAGTGTACAATGTCTAGGGCCCTACCTGTAAAACAGACCTCCACAGATCACAGTGACAAGTGATTTTGTCAGTCAGACCACAATCTCAACTATGAGAAATTAACTAGAACATGACTCTTCATTATATAATAATCAATTAAAATATTGTATGTTATGTGACTATTATCAAACTCTGAACTGCACATAATGCAATTATGCATAAAAGCACTGAATGCAATAAGTAGAAAATTTTGCAATTTTACCTGACTTTCAGCCTACAGACTCATTCCAAACATCTTGTTCCAGCAAAAACAAGAACACAATACTTTCGAAGAGAAAAAAAATTGAGAAGAAAGAGGTCACTGGAATAATGGCTCAAACACCAAATATGAGAGTGGAATGAAGAGAAAAAGATCTACAACTATTCAGTTGGATTTTCTAAATCTCTACCCAAATGCTATACACATCTGAAAACACATGAATTAAAATTTCAAAATTTCACACAAACGGCAGTTAACACAATAGACAACTATTAGTCTTTCCAGCATACATAAAACTAGTTTCTTAAGGTTTATATTAAGAGCCATTATCTTCTACTTTATTTAATATTGTATGCCCTTGTGAATTGATGATTATAGAATGGCCATTGTAACACTTGTGTACACATATTATAATTATTTTTTCAGTGGTGTTTTAGTTTTAAAATAAATCTTTTTAAAAGGAGCATAAATTTCACATAAACTAAAATATGTCATTGACAGATTAATACTATCATTAAGATTAGCCAATAATTATAAAGTTTTACTGAATGACCTGGGGTATAGCTAGGTCAGGAGGGAGCTTGTCTAATATGAATGAAACTTGTGTTTAACCTCCAGCAACACTTAAACACAGTAAAGAGTCTTTAGAGTTATGAATGAATATGGGAATGGAATCGCCATAGTGAGACTTCACAGCATGTTCCTGAAAATTAGAGGTTTTATAATCTGCATAAGAGACTGTATATGGGAAACCGAAAGCATGTGCTTCTGCTGTTTTCTTAATACCAACGTAATACATTTTATGAGCAGCATGTATTGAACCCCATCATTATCAAATTCATTTTTCTTAAAAGTTATGTCTTCTATTCCCAACAAAATTTACTTAACTTTAAGTAAAACAATAAAATTTGCATCAAATTTCTTACAACTTAATGTAGGAGAGGAAATAGTGGTTGAAAACAACACCAATAACTACTTTGCATGGACTTCCAGATGGAAATAATTAAAGTACAGACTTAAATTGTTCTTAGAGTTTTGAAATTGTAAGGTAAAAAAGCTCCCGATTAGAAGCTGAACGAATAAGTATAAGAAAATCTAAATTAGACTGACATAGATAACGAATGTCATAAAGACCGTGGAATTAGAAGGCAGAATGAAGACTAAACAAAGGCTTCAGCATTGTCAGAAGACACAGAAATAGTCTCTCTGTGGGACATTTGTAGCAACAGCTAGCCTTCTACTAATGGAATAACAATGCATAAAACTGATTGAACAAGAACAAAATGTAGAACTTGCCAGAAGACATGTGCTCAGTATGTAAAGCACAAGAAAACCTGCCCCTTACTGCATGCTTCAAAAGGTAGTATTTCCCTCTGAGAAAAGGGGAAGAAAGCAAGAGATACAAAGAGCATTTTCTTGAAACAGATGAAACAACCAAGTAAGAAAAAGGACTTCTTTTGCTATTTCCAGATGCAACACTATAGAAAGAAAGTAGAAAATAGAACACTTTTTACAATTATATTTTAATAAGACCAATACCCTCTATCTACATGCATTTTCACATTTGAAAGAAGATAATTTTTGCATAAAGCAGTGAGATATCAAAGATGAAAGAGAGTAAGATTGAGCCTTTATTTAAACATGAGAGACCAAATGAAAGGTGGCTAAAATAATATGAATTAATACACTCTTGGCTCAAACTTTTGACTTTGTGTGAACACAATATCAAGAGTGACCTTGTTCACTATGTCTCATGGGGAATGTAACCAGTCTACACAGCTGAAAGAGTGACTTGGAGACAGAAGCTAGTCTTCTAGTGGATTTGAATGACCAGAATGGGAGCACTGGGGTGCTTTTGTCATTTGATTTTGAATATGAGCACATGGAAATAGGACATTGGAATTATGCCAAATACTGAAATAATTTCTCCCTGTCTTTTATGTGGTTCTGTCTCAAAATTTAGCATTAGTTAAAAGAGTAGATTTAGAAGAAAAACGTTTATCTCATTCTGACTTTACAATGTAGCCCAGTTAAGGATAGAAGAGGTTGCAGTCCTTTGTAAGTTATTGCTCCTCAAACAAATTAAGGTTGTGCTGTTTTGAAGCCCTGTACAATACAGTGAATCTTTGTAGAGTTAAGTAAGACTGGCTCTTTCTGTAAAACAATCAACTAGGATTAACTGATTTGAAAAGACCCTTTTTCTGGAGTGGGCAGAACATTCTGGGGGCTGCTCAAATATAATGAAGTGTGAAACAAAAGCCTCTATTGTTTACCTATCTCTTTCCCTTGCTTGTGACTTTATTAACCCTGTTGTCCCATTTGGTGAGGCTACTGTTGTGACCAGCTTTGTTGAATGAAATCTCCTTTAATTATCCATCATGGATTGAAGACCTGAAGTTCTTCAGAAATCCTATAGTACCAGATTGAGACTGCTGAGGACTCCTGCCTTGTGAACAGTGCAGCTACCAAGTTCTCAAAATATCCACTGTGAAGACACCAATAGTTGAGAACACAAGAGGTACTGTGCAAATCTAGCCAAGTAATTCTCTTTGAATATTTATTCATCTCACTGTTTCTGATCCTCTAGAGAATGTTGACCAATGTATAAACCACTCTAAGTATTAGCTAAACACGAATATATTATTAAGCAACATAGTATTAGCATAATTTTTACCCTCGACAAAGAGATTCAAATATTTGTATCCTAAGAATTACTAGCATTCATTTTGTTCATTATTGAATACAGCTCTGACTGCATTACTTTATTATAGAATTACTAAGACTTAAGTATGGGCCATTTAAAAACCTACTTGGAAAATATGAACAAATTAATATCTATAAAATATGGTGTTTAAGTCCAAATTTACACAAGATATCAATTAATATATAACACTATCACTTAATACATACAAGAGAAACAGTATCACTTTATAAACATTTAAAAGATTAACTTTTAGTGTAATCATTTCAAAGAATCATTACAAGTTAATATTTTTAGATATTTCCTATTTTATCAGTTTGGAAGGGGATATTCCTCTGTGGGTATACTCAAAGACATTAATTGTATAGTTCTTTTTTAGAGAAGACAGAAAATGTATTTCTCTCACAAGCTGTATAATAAAAACCTGCAATGGAAACTTCTTCAAAATTTTTGTATTATGAGTCTATGGTGCAAATTTCTTTTAGGCAATCAAGATAAATTCTTCAAGGTAGTAAGCCACTATATCTCACCACTGTTATAGTTTATAGTTCTATACTGTCTCTTCCTTTCTTTCTGTGTTGCTAAAAACAACTGACATTCTATAAGAGTTCTCTATCAGTTGCTTGTTAGGTCTTCTGGAAGGCAGTCATGCAGCTGAAAGTGTCAGATGCAGATATTTTCACCCAATCAATAGACAGAAGCTGCTGGCCCCTGTGGTTGAATGAGGAAAAGGCTAATAGAAGCTGATAAAGAGAGTGACCCTGTAGGAGGACCAGCAGTCTCAATTAACCTGTACCCCTGAGATCTTCATCTGGACCATCAAAAAGGTGGCATACACCAGCTGATATGAGAGCCCAACATATGTACAGCAGAGGACTGCCAGGTATGTGTTCAATCAGAGATGATGCACCTAATCCTAAAAAGACTGGAGGCCCCAGAGAATTTGGTGGTCAGGTGAGGTGGGGGGAGTAGGGTAGAGACAACCTCGTGGAGACAGGGGGTGGGTAGAGGTATGAGATGTGGGACAGTCAGGTAATGGACTGGGTGGGATGAATAAAATCTGGAGTGTAAAACAATAATAATAACAAAAAAGAGTTCTCTTAACTCTTATGAGATACACAAGTTGTTTCAATTTAAATTAAATGCAGCAGGAATGCTGTGATAATTCTGAGATTTTAACTTTATCTTACAGTGCAAGGATCACTTGCAGACCATTTTAAAAACAAACTTTACTTCTAATGCCTTTTTATCTGTGCATAGACTTTAATATGTATTATCCTAATTTGTTTACAGTATCATAATAGTCAATTCTAATTTTAAAAAAGGAATAACTTAAGAGATGATCCAAAGTCTCAAAATCAGTAGGAAACTAATAACAAAAACATGATCCATGTCCTAACCTATCCTTCATACTGTAATTTCTCCATCATTTGATTCCATTGTTGTTAGGGAGAAGATGAAAGAAATCAATAAAAAAAAATGGTGCCATTATACGTTGCTCTTCTGTTGAAGTTAGTAAGGATATAAAATAATGTTGTATAATTACAAAACTCCAAAAACTACAGTCACTACTTCATAGAATTCACATTATTTTAGAGGACTTCTGTGATATAAAAAGTCTCTAATGTATTTGAGGGCTTTCCTGTATTAAAAATAAATATTTCTATCAGTATTTCTTGGGAAGCCTTGGAATTAGTCATTTTTGTTGTTGTTTTGTTTTTACTAGAACTCATGCAATAAAATAATTTTAGAATATTCTTTGAAAAAGCACCCAAGAATTTTGAGTTTGCGGAGTAGCCTGAGAAAGGCAGAACTTCAGAGCATCCCAAAGACTTTCCTTTGCATGTCAGGTCTACATAGCTGATTGAGTTGACAGTCTTACTTCATTTATGTTTTCTCATTGAAATACTTGCTATAGAGAATTGTACGATGTATTTTCTCGAACACATAGCCAATCCCAGATTATCTTCCACAATGCTTTTTTTTTCTCTTTTTGTCAGATATTCCTTCAAAGGCTTTACCTTCAGTAACTGAGCAATTAAAGAGTCAATAACATTACTGGGTTTCTGCAGGAAAATCTGTGTATCCAAGTACTAAAAATAACTGACTGACATTAAATCCTATTCTTGCTCACCTGAGCCTTCTTGTAATTTCATCTGTGTTCAAAAACATCCTTGTACTATGCTATAGAGTAACTGCACTCTGCTAAATTTATCAAATATTTAAACTGTGATATTGTTACAGGGATCAGTAGCCTTATAAGCAATTTTTGTTGAACCTCTCCCTCCCTATGACAGCTTTGGGACATACCATTGTCCAAGTAAAGATATAAAAGGCAGAAAAATCATACTTTATAACTGGCCCTCATTTGGCCTGATGCTAAATGAATGGAGACTTCCTGAATGGAAACATGACATTCTGCTCTGATTCAGCTGTTGCATACCACTTTCTCTTCCCTAAAATTTTTTTTTCAAATGGGTCTGCCAATAACTTTGTGAGGCTGTCAATCATCTCACAGGAAACTGGATTTACCTAAAAATATACTAAAACAAAGGGAGGAAGGATAATTTCCAAGAAGAGTTTATGCACAATTTTCCCCAGAACCCCTTTCCTTATTGAGCTGCTTAAGAACTTCGACCATGTAGCTTTTCCTTCTACATCTACCATATTTTCTTCTCAATCCTGGACAGTGTTACATATGCTTTTCCCTAGCACTCCTGCCTTATCCATTTTCTCTGGAGTGTCTCCCTTGACCATAGATGTGTTTCCTTACTTCCATTGCTTAGCATGACATTTTTCTTCATTGGAATTTAACTCAACAAGGCATGATTTTCTGTCCTTTACATTTTCCTCCTCCCAGAAGCTGCAGAGACTTACACCTTGCCTACCATCTTGTCATCTCTCTCTCTCTCTCTCTCTCTCTCTCTCTCTCTCTCTCTCTCTCT
>JANHMN010000009.1:46589741-46600172 GCA_030674055.1 Rhabdomys pumilio | reverse complement strand
TCTCTCTCTCTCTCTCTCTCTCTCTCTCTCTCTCTCTCTCTCTCTCTTTGTCTCTCTCTCTCTCCCTCCCTCTCTCTCTGTGTGTGTGTGTATGTGTCTGTGTATGTCTCTGTATTTCTCTTTCTTCTCTCTCTCTCACTTCGTTCTTCCTTTCTTCTTGTCTTTTCTCAAACTCTAATAAAATGGTATTAAAGCTATATCCTGAGTACATTTTTGAATTTTAGGAGACAAAGAATTTCCAAGAGGACCAGAATTTCCCTGCTAATAATGTAAAACGCTTATACAGTCTTGTTGTATACCAACAAATCTCAGAGAGTCAGATTTATCATAGGCTCGTAATATGTACAGCTAAACGTGTTATTCATATTGTCTAATATAACCACTTACAACATATTTAGAATAAGGTAGCTCGAAGTGAATTGCCAGAGATTATCTAGTAAAATAATATACAAATATTTCTTGATTGTTAGTGATATGGTCACTGATTCAATTTAATTAGTTATTTACAGCTATTCTTTGATATATTAAATACATAAAAAAGATCACACAAAAATGTAGATATTATAATGGTTATTAGGGAATTTTGGAAGAGGAACTATATGTTCTTAACAGTCATTAAAGTCCTACCATGTTGAAAACAGTTTTTACCTTAATGCTATCAGAAAATGCTTCTAGTTAGTATAATTTTTAGTGTTTGTGAGGATCTGAGTACACACTTAGAATATCAAGTTTATTTGTGTGAATGATTTCCTAAATGTTTGTGATTCAGACTTGGTGGATTTACTTATCTAGACATTTTATCTGAATACAATTCAGAGTGTTGGCACTGACTGTAGCAGTACATGTGTAAACTACAGAAGCTTAGAATTGGAAATGGGAATCAGGAACTCAAACCTTGGCTACATGTTGAATCCAATACCATTCTGGATGAAATTTTGAGACACTGTCTCAAAGAACAACACCAGTGATGAAGATAAAATGGTAGTGTTGAGACTGAAGAACTTTAATGCTTTTGTTAAGTATTAAGGTCATTGTACTTTATGTGCATAATAGATGACAGGGACCTAATAGAAAACAAGACAATGAAGCTTAGAGTTCTCTCAAAATAGGAATTATTTGAGTTTCAATGTAGAATTGGTATTTGACTGGTTATTCTATCTTAAATAAGGATAGTGATATCTGACAGAAAAGTGAAAGTTGCTTGCATAATGTTATTTACTCTGCAGTAAAAGTGTTTTGTTGTCAAGCATTACAAATTCAGATTGCATGACTTCCCAAAGTCTCTGCTTTATTTTTCTGATTAAACACTTAAAAGAAAGCTGCATTTGAATCTGTGTCTTTCCTCCCAGCAGCTAAGGAAGTCACAGAAACAAGCAAAGCAGTCACCTTGGAATGCACCTTGGCCAGCAAATAGGGTCCTGTTTTATTTGTAAATGTTGTTGAAATGTAATATTTTTATATCTAGATATTAAACTAGGTATGTTTCTCTCAAAATATCCAGAAAAAAAGAATTTATAAAAACTGTTTTGAAGAATAAAACAACCTACTTTAAACTCTTTTAATTTATGCCCAAAGCAGCAAAGGTAAGAGTTCATAACATAATTAACTTAAAGTACGCCTTCGGACATATCTGACTCATTATATTTTAATGAGCCTACATGAGTAGATGATCTTTCCAAAAATAAAACAGAATGCTGATTGCAGAGGCATTGACTCCCACCTGAACAGGCAATTTATTGGGCTCATCCTTGAAAGAAACTTTAATGCCACTGAACTGAACTAAGAACAATTGTCAGTGATTTAATTTCTTTGATTTGCCAATGGGTGAGAAAAATACATCAGTGAGATTTTAACGTGTAAGCAGAGGCATCGATTGTTCCTACACACAAAAATAAAAGTATAGTATATTCATTACTTATTTTTACAGAAAGAGAAACTCAGAATACCAAATCTACACTGAAGAAACTAGAAGACGAAGTGATTGTGTTGACCATATATTCACATAGACTTGATGTACCATAATTGATGCTATGTTTATGTGCTGTGGTTTAGTGACATTGGCAAAGCTTTTAGATGTAAACTGTAGGGCTGTAGATCAGCCTACCAGTGTACCCACATCTATAAACATTTCATGGCAATGCCAAACTCTGGCAGTAATGACTTCTAAATTTTTATCAATTAAGTTTTCAAATGTGTTCTTTAATCTATAGAATATTTAATCATATATCAGACACAAATTAAACAATATGATGGAAAGCAATGTCAAGGAAGCTGTAGAGAAATTCAAATTATGAAAATTATTAATCTTTAATCTTTTTAATCTTCCTGCTGAGCTGTTTGAAAAAAATTTGCTTTAGACAATAGGGAATAGGACACAGGAGAAGACTTGAACAACTGCGGCTTCTGGGGTTTGATAAAACATCTGTTTGAAATAGATAGATGGATTCTCCCCCATGGAAAGGGAAAAGTAAAGAAAGACTAAATACAGTAATTATAACATTGATAGAATTTTTGTTTATATCCCTCTTGACTGCTGGGAAGGAGTACTTAGTATTAAGTGAGATTATTTTAATATTTCTTAAGAACAATATGTTTGTTTAAGAAATAGTTTCTTTGTGTACGTAGCCTTGGCAATCTTGAATCTCACTGTACTGTAGACCAGGCTGGTCACCATCATTCATTTTTTATTTGTTTTTAAGAAGGATATTGATAGTCACTAGCATCATGGATATTAAAAGTGACAGAAGGGTACTATCAGGCCACGTCATCTTCATAGAAAAAAAGATTATCTGATACATTTTTTCTGCCAATGACAAAACAATAATAAAAAACAATCAAGAAATTGAACTCATAGTTAAGTTTTCATAAAGCATTTGGGATTTACCAGGAAAGTGTATAATAGATAAGACACATATGTCTACGCAAAGTTACCTGTCAGCATAGAAAAGGGAGCAAATGTGTTACACATTAGAACAAAATTTTACGTTACAGGGAAGGAAGTCAATATGTTTAGACAAATTAAATGTACCCAAAGAAAAGTAAGCATCTGGGTGACTTTTATTATGGAATAAGATTTTGACTCAACTTTGAGTAAGAAAGGTCATTTTGAAGTAGGGAAAGCAGAGGTGTAAAGAACTGCAAAGTTCCTGAAACTGCTGATGGCCACAGAGAATGCAGAATTCAGGACAGTGCCCAGTAATCACAGGGCTTTATTTCATATTTGATAGTAAAAGGCGTGAAGTCCCAAGCATGTGAATTTGGTATGCTTTTTGGTTGTATTATCATGCAGTATGGAATGTTGTTAAAATTCAGATAGATAAAAAGTCAAATAATAGTTCATTTTTTTTTCAGGAAATTTTAGGAGTTATATGGGGAAGGCTGGCAGAATATTCAGATGCCATCAATTAAAAGAAAACTAGCTTTTGTTTTTTTCAACTTGCTAATCATCTGGAAGTGATGGAAGCAGAAAATAGGCTTGTTTCCTAAGTTTTGTTGAACAATTCATTGTGTTAGGAATCTTTCAAGTGAAAAATTCAAGGCAAAGAATTACTAGTTCTTTAACAAGACCTAAAGTTGACAGCCTTTCAGGAAAGAATATAGACAATAATATAGCTCAATGAACATGTGTTAATAAAATATTGGTGGTGCTAATGTGAAGCACCTACAGTATCTGAAGGATGCTTAAAATGTGCCAGCAGAGAGGCAAATAGAGACACTAGAGATGTCCATGCTCATAAGAGGCCATGTGAGGGTGCACTTAAACTCTTCCTGACAATGTCTTGAAACAAAAATATATAGATATACTATATGGATATTTCAATTGTTATAGAACCCATAAGTCATTACCTAAAGGTCTTGGTCAAATGATATAAAATGATTGTAAACTGATGCTTTATGTCAGCATTCATTTGCCATTTTTCTGCACATGTACAGTTGTCTATTTTCCTCATTGAACACTTTCTTAGGCTCTGGATTGTTCTCATTCTCTAAATCCTGCAGTTAGATCTGTATGCTCTGTCTTCCACTTGTTTCTGATCATTAGAAGCCTAAGAGGTCTTCAGAGTTCTACGAGTGTTCTTGGAGTAATGAGTAAAGCACTGTTGGATGCTTGAAAAGACTCAGTAACAACCTGGATGACCAGCTGCTCAAATGGCATGCAGATATGAAGTTAATGACTCAAGGCTGACTGTAGTTTAGTGAGATTATTTTAATTCACGTCTTTGTACACCTGTCTTCATAGATAAAATGTCTTGGGAAGCCAACAGGTTCTCCATCATTGATTCAGAAAATTGCATTTGTTTCACATTTACAAAATGAAATAAGCAGCTGAATTTAAATTGTTTGTGGAAAAAAAGAATAATCTTGAGTTATACACCCTCCAGCATTGCTATAAAAAAGTAGTCATTATGTAATATGACTGAGAGTTAGCAAAAGTAAATCAGATAAAATTTGTAAGTGCCTGTGAAAAAGAAAAAACCGGGTATTTATTAGTCTAGAAATACTTCTATTTCATTTGAATGAGCTTCCCACATGGAAAGCAACAGATTCACTTAATGACCTGATGTGGTTACACTTTCATAAACTGAGAGAAATTCACTTTTAATTCAATAAATGTATATTGAGCCTTAGCATGTGGTAGACAATTTTTGTATCTGAAATACAGTCAGACTAAATTCCTTACTTACCTGCAGTTATCTACACTCTGAACCTTAGCAGGATTAAGTACATAATTTACAAATATATAATTTCTATGTCAAACAATTCGATTACATTATATATTATAAATATAAGTATTCAAATATGTCTACTTTTTATGCACATATATTGATATCCATAGCATTTATTCAGTGGTTTATTGTACAAAATCTCAACATGGTGTTTTCCTAATCATTTTGTGCTCGTCTTATTTCTTCCCCTTAAAATTTTTTTAAAAGCTCAGATTTTCAAATTATATCACCCAGAGAATATTATTAGCTATGGGTTTCACTGAAAGGAAACTATTTAATTAATTTGTGGTTAAGTTGATATGCCTACAGAGTATTCTTCCCCAAATCATTCTGGGATCTTTCTTTGTCCTTCATTGTTCTTGAAACTTCCTCAGATATTTCAAAGCAGTCTGTCTTTATAAAGTATAAAATCATGGTTTATGAAATGGCTTGGTAAAGAGTTGCCATTATTATAAATATAAACACATTTGTGACATAAAAAAACCAAAAAATGTTTCAAAATCCTTTCAATCATTCACAAACATTTTTGATGTATTATAGTGTGCTTTGTGTGAGAATTTCAGTAAATTTGATGCAAACGCTGAATTGAGACATTTACCTAATTTTAAGCTGCTTTTATATGTCTGAGTTAATAAATTAGCCCATTATTTGTACCACTTGTTCATCATTTCTATTACTACTTTTTAAAATTATTTACTATTAGAATTAGACATTTATATTTCTTAATATCACTAGCCAATTCTATCAGGTGAGTCAAATGCTTAGCTGAAGTGAGATTGTACAATGTTAATCATACCACAATATCAAGTAGACTGAAAGTGAATATAATTACACCATTCTGCATACTATTTCCTTGATTTGGAGATTCTTCATTGAATCATATTTTTGTAGAGTCCTACACAAGAGAGTAATTTCTCCACAATATCCCTGTTAATGCTGAAAAATATGGCCAGACATTTTTGTCTACATTTCTCATAAAAAATGTCATCTTTATACTTTCCCTTTAAACATAAAAAAATTTGCAGCTACATCTATTAATGTTGTATTTTCAAAAAGTCAGTCTTCTTAGTGCAAGTTACAAAGGAGTAGCTCTAACATTATTTGTACAAACATTGGCTGTAGGACTGCTTCCTTGATGTGAGAAGTTTGAGTCAAAACAATATTTGTTTTCATTTCACAAAATGCTAATGATGTCCAAATTATAATAGCTTAAAACCATCCTTGCCAAATGCCACACATTTTAGTGACACTGCCTCACACACTCTGCCAGTTTGAATGACACCATTGACCTCTTCAGTGCTGCATGGATCAGAATTATCCAAGGCAACTTGATTTGAGTTCTTCCTATAGGAAATTATGCAATGTAATAAAACCATCATTATTTTCATATGATAAGTTTTAGGGATGGTTGCTATGCATGAGTAGATAACTGGGGCCTTGCCCATCTAACTTTCCTTGACTAATGAGCCATTGAGTTTGCACACACATCTTTACTTGGAAGATCATTCTTTGTCTATCCGTGTCATAAAACACAATTTCAAATGTCGATGATTGATGATGGGGATTTTAATACTTTTTTTTTGTCTTACAGGATCATCCATGCATTAAGATTTGCCAATATGTATAGCCTAATTACACAATTCTAATGAATAGATTGTATCCATCAGAATTGGAGGAACAGAGGAAAATTGTTTTTTAATTTTTATTTATGATTTTATCTATTTACATTTCAAATAAAATCCCCCTACCTGGTTTCCCATACAAAAACCCACTATCTCTCCTTTCCTACCCCCTGCTTTTATGAGGGTGCTCCCGCAACCACTCACTCCTGCCTCACTGCCCTAGCACTCCCCTATGCTGAGGCATCAAGCCTTTACAGGATCAAGGGCCTCCCCTCCCACTGATGCCAGATAAGGCCATCAGAGAAAAGTTTTGATGAACAAAATGTTTGTCCAGGGACCATAGAAGATGATTCAGCAATTATATAGTACTTGCCTCTTGGTTCACTGAACCCATGCTAAGCAACGTAAAACTACATTCAATTAAAACTCTATAAGAGGCTTTCTTCTGGTCTCTCTGGGCATCTACATACACATATGAATACATACACACAGACACACACATTGGGAAAGTGCAGGATGGCTTCCAGCATACAAGACTAGTGTGCAATAAACTGCCTTCCCTCATTGGGCAGCAGCATAAAATTCATGTGGGTTGTAGGCAAAAGACATGGTATCCTTGGGTAGATCCAATGAAATAAAAAGTCTTTCTGTTGTCTGGTTTACAACTCTTTATAAATTTGAATTTAAAGTAGATAACGAAGCTGGAGGGATGACTCAACAGTTGAGAGCACTTACTGCTCTTGCAGAAGAGCTGGGGTCTATTTAGCAACAACCATGTGGCAGTTTACAGCCATCTGTAACTGTATTTCCAGGGGATCCAATGCCCACTTACGACCTCTGCAGACATTACTCTCACTTGATACACAGACCTAGTCTGGTGCCAGGAAAAGTCATTCCCATAAAATACAAATAAATAAATCCATTTTTAAAAATCAAGTTGATAAAATACTGTATTGAAAACCAGTCTTATCAGATTGGTTTGGAGACAATCTGGCTTCAAATTTTACACTCTGAGAGACCCATTCTGACTCATAAGACTGTTTATGATATTCCAATTGAGTAATCAGATAAAAGTCAAATTTAAAAAAAATGTAGCTCAATATTTTTGTGAGTGCTCCATAGCACAATTGCTCTCAAAAGGAGTCAACAAGCAGCTGAAAGAGTCCGACGCAGGTATTTGCACCCAACCAGATTATAGACACTACTGATCAATGTGGTTGAATTAGGGAAAGGCTAGAAGAAGCTGAGGAGGAAGGCGACCCTGTAGGAGAAGCAGCACTCTTAATTAACTTGGATTCTTGAGATTTTTCAGACACTGGACCACCAACTATGCAGCATACACAAGCTGATATGAGGCCCCCAACACATATACAATAGAGGAATGCCAGATCTGGGTTCAGTCAGAGAAGATGCACCTAACCCTCAAGAGACTGTAGGCCCCAGGGAGTTTAGAGGTCTGGAGGGGTGGGTGGGGGATGACATCTTCATGGAGACAGGGACATGGGGAGGAGATATGGGATGGAGAAAAGTCATAGGGTAGACCAGGAGAGGGATAAAATCTGGAGTGTAAAGAAAAAGATTAAATAATTTTTTTTTAAATGTAGCTCATTCCTCAAAATTCTCTTTAGAAACTGCTTGTTACAAGTGCATCCAGTTGAAGATAGAGAAGACATAAAATGCTATTGTGTACTGAAATTGTATTAGTAGAAAACAGGAACTAGGAGACTTGAAGTGCTAAAGTGGGCAAACACCCAGGGGATCCTCACCTGCTTAGAGGAGAAGGGGAGGGGGAAATTGGAGAAGGACTGTGGGAGGAGGTAACCGAGAGGGGATGTGAGCAGGATTTAAAGTGAATAAGTAAAGAAATAACTTTTAATTAAAAATAAAACCAGGGATTAAGACAAAACTCTGTTAATAAATAATATGTTATACCACTATTTTATTAAACAGAAATCAAGGAAAAACAAAACAAAACAAAAAACCAAAAAACAAACAAACAAAAAATAAAACAAGGTAAAGATCAGCTCAGCTATTCCACAGATAAGTGTAAGGCTATATACCTGAACCTATTGATTTTCCTGATAAAAATTTTTACAACTTGTGTGGTTAATATTAGAATAAATAAGAAAAAGGAGATGAAGCAGGACAAGAGTAGAAGAATCTGTTCAAGATAGAAAATCCTCTTGGACATAAGGAAAAATAAATAATTTCAGGTAGTGTGGAAAGATTTTGTCCATCCATTTAATTAAATTTGTAAGGGATAAGAAACTGCAATAGGCTGCGTTTATTGAAATAGATATGCTATTAATGTAAAAATTAAATGCCGGATTGCAGAACATGCTTATCTTATAACTGCTTGGTATGTTCTTCAAACATTAAACACTAATGTCTTTTCCACTGATTACCCTAGATCCATTATATGCGCAATAAAAGTTATCTGAGAATGATAAATGACTTAATCTCTAATGCTTTTCATAGGTCAAGTGTGACTATTTCAAAACATTATTTAATCAGAATCTGGATAACACGAAATCTATGTCATAGTTATAGTAAATGCCAACCTTGGGGAATTAAGCATTCAGCTTGTGTAAATCGAAGCTAAAAAAAAAATGTCTTTTATATCAAGCAGTGGCAAAGAAAATGATCACATGGAAGGCAGCAACAAAGCTAGCATGTACAGTGTATTTATGTTTTCAAATAAAACTACCCTTCTCATACAGATATGGTTAAGGTAGTTACTATGCTTATATTCTCGTCAGAGGTTGCAGTGAATGTTGGTGGTATTAACATTGTAGTAGTGGTGATGAAGAAAACCACTCAGAATCAAGAATCATTAAAGGCAGAACCCACAGAATTAAGCAAGTGGTCAGGTGTGATTGGTGAAAAAACATAGGGCATTAAAATGACTTCAGGGTTTTTGTAACTGATCCCATTAACATGAATGTCCTTGGTTGTTTCTGCAGCAGAGTTTTGCAAGTGCCATGATGTTGTCAGAGAGAATCAACCAATAGCATTTCTAGAGAGACAACCTTGGAGTGTTGCTTTCCAGATCTGAAAACTTCCTCTTTGGTTTACAATGAAAACCAAAGCTATTAGGTCAAAAGTGCCCAGGCCTCTAGCAGGTAAACATCTCTTCATTTGTGTCACATAACTACAGAACGTGAAAGACACACCCAGATTACTTTATTAGTAATAATTCAAGAATGTTTTCAGTTGGAAACATATTTTCTGGGCTTTAGGGGGTCTTTGTTTTTTGTTGTTTGTTTTTGTATAATTGGAAAGCTGAAAAAATTACTCCTTTCTGATTTTACATTCAGTAGTAATACATAGTTTACATGTTTAGTAAATTTGGGGGAACCTGAATTGTCATTTTGATTTAAAATGTCTTTTAATATTTGCAGCTCAAACATGCCAAAATTGTCTCTGTGTATTATGATAAGCTACACCCACAAAAAATCAAAAATGTGGTTGCCTAAACAAGACCTGCACAATGTCTATACCAGTAAACAATGATTGGAGAAATCTCACAAGAGTTCACTCTTAAATACACAGCTATAGGTAATAACTGAGAAGAAGGGAAAACCCAAGTGGTCAGCTTTAAACAAACACACATGCAAATAACACCAGATGGAATGGGCAGTTTATTAATTTATTTTTGTATTTATTTTTGAAGCAGGGTATCATATATTCAAGGTTAACTTCCTATTCCCTGTGATGCTGAAAAAGATGACCTTGAACTTCTGACCCTCCAGTCTCTATCTTCTAAGTGCTGGTGTTACAGACATGTACAGCTGGGTCTAGTTTATGTTATATTAAGGATAATATTCAGGACTTCCTGCATGGCAGGGATGCAATTTACTAACTGATCTACAGACTCTGTCTAGGAGTCCTATTTTTTAAACATACATAAAATGTTTCCTGTTGTGATTTAGAGAGCTACTAAGTTTCCAGCACAATTAAGGACAAGGAAGAGATGGTAAAAGAACAAAGCAAGAGGGGAGAGAAAGATATAGAGATGTGTGTGTGTGTGTGTGTGTGTGTGTGTGTGTGTGTGTGTGTGTGTGTGTGTATGAGAGAGAGAG
>JANHMN010000009.1:46529513-46589641 GCA_030674055.1 Rhabdomys pumilio | reverse complement strand
GAAGAGGGAGAAGAGGGAGAAGAGGGAGAAGAGGGAGAAGAGGGAGAAGAGGGAGAGAAGAGGGAGAAGAGGGAGAAGAGGGAGAAGAGGGAGAAGAGGGAGAAGAGGGAGAAGAGGGAGAAGAGGGAGAAGAGGAAGAAGAGGGAGAAGAGGGAGAAGAGGGAGAAGAGGGAGAGAGGCAGAGACAGAGACAGAAAGAAAGAATATTTCAGTAAGTTGCTAGAACTACTTGCCACGCCAACTAAGATATGATGTAAGAAGGCTTGTGATATAAGTGGTGAAAGAATTTACCCCGACTAGAACAAACAGATAATTTATTTAAATTCATTTACTAATGAAAAAGAGGGTGGTTTCTCAGGGACTATGCTGTAGAGGAGGACTGGATGTTCTTTTATAGCAGATGAGAGAAAGTTACTTGGGCCATTTGTGTTGGTTTGGACTTTGGGCAGTCAACTGCTTATCAGATAGTGAATTTTATATTGCAAGTGATTTTTCTTGTTTGTTTGCTTGTTTGTTTATCTCCAGCTTGGCCATTTGTATAACATGCCAAAGTTTCTTAAGATGTAAATTCTAGTTGAGTATGTAAGACATCATATGCTATAAGTGCAGTGTAGCTCTGTCTTGAGGTGGCACGGTTATGAGAAAATATAACTTAGTAGCTAATGGTAAATAAAACACACTATATAATTTATATTAGGAATAGCTAGAGACAAATAAGCAAATTAAACTTCAGCTGTCGACTCAGAGTAGAAAGGAAAGTTTTATATTTTACTCCTTTACTCTTGAAGATCTCAGCATTTTCTCTTACTCACCTTTGACATATTTTTATAAATTTTTCATAGTCATTATCTTTCATGACTCACATGGGAAACTTATTATGAATATGACCTGATGTTCCAAATAGATAGATGTATATGATACTTATTTCTACCTTCTAGGAAAGTAATATTTCTGTTTTGTCACAAATTTGATAGTAACAACTTTGTAGTCATAGCCATTTTGCAGAAATTCTGTTTTCAGAGAATGCAAATCCATTGTAATTAATTGTATTTTACTGACAAAAATATCAGGGGTTTGTTGTTGTTGCTTAGTTCTTTGGTTTTATGATACTCAAATGGAAACAAAGCATCAGAGTCCATATCTCAGCCCACCATGGTATGGCTTTAGCTGGTGACAGGCAGAAAATGCTGAAACTTCCACTCTTCACTGAGGAAGTGGGGTTTCCAAGCCAGTCTAAGTCAACTGTCCTTGATTGTAGTTGTTAGCACAGATCCAATGTTTCCCATGAGCATAGCAACTTGAGCTCAGATTGAATTCTAACTATGAAAAGGTCAAAACCATGTCTTATTTCTGTGTCCATAAAGTAACACAATGACAAGGAATAAATCAGACATAGATTAATAAAGTTCTAATTAATCAAAGCTAAGAAAGTACTCATTTGATCCAAGTGAAATTCAGAAATTTTAATATGTAGTATATATAAGCACTGTAGAGTATTATAACACAATCATTAGCATTTACTCATATTCTTTATTTTTCTAAAACTGATAGTACAAATGAATGTTTGATTATTTCCAAATTTTTGTGATTGCATGTTTATAGCTTTCTCTTAAATGAATGCATTACTACAATGTGTTTGTGTATAAGTATATATATACACACATATGTATTTATACATACATTTAAATATATAAAGACAAGCGCATATACACATGTGTATATACATATATTTATATATATATTTATATATATATTTATATATAAATATACATATATAAATATATTATATATTAAAAATATATTTAACAAATATATCAATATATGTCCATGTAAATATATAATATATAAATTAAAAGTATACATATATTTAAATATATGTACCTGTATATGTAAATATATACACATATTAATATATAATAATTGATTGCATTATAATCTTTTGAGTACTGAAATTATAGATATAAGCTAAAATTTTCAGCTAGTTGTTGACTTTTTAAGACTTAAAATTCAACTAGTATATAACTTGAATTTTTGATTTAAGGAACAAAATCATAGTTTTTACTATAAGAAAAAAATGTATATGAATTTATGTCTAAATATCCTAACATCACAGTATATTAACTCCATTTATACTTCTGTAATGGTTTTTAATCATAAAATAACAGAATTTTTAAGTCAGAAATAACAGTACATTTGGCTAATTATAAACAAAAATAGGAAAGTCATTTTATTATCAGAAAAGTCTGACTATCAAAACTTGCAATTATCCAGGAATGTAGAAACACAGGGATAATACCTGGACAACTGAGGACGGTGAGGTAAGTCATTAACACTAATGATCATAGAAGGTAAACTTCCTAGGATTGAAATAGAGTGTGTTGCCATCCTAATTCCTAAAAACCTTCATCAGTTATTGGCATAATCTTGTTCCACTTTTGTTGCTTTCAAGATTATTTAAATCTGTTTAGGTAACCATGTTTAAAATTATTTATTTATATTTGCCTTGTTCTTTATATCTCTTCATCTTTTGTCTGTGTGTTTTATATACCCTTGCTTTCCTACTTGTGTGTGTGTCTGTGTGTGGGGTGTGTGTGTGGGGAGAGTGCATGCACATTCTTGGGCAAATAGTGGAGTGTGGAGGTGATTTTTGAGAAACTATCTATCACTAAATATGTATCTTGCCACTTTCATTCTACTGGTTACATAGTGAGTCTTTTGCATCTATTGGTCTCAACCATGGCTCAAGTTTAACACTGGCATAGGGATCAAAACTCAGTTGCTTAGGTTTTCATGCTAATATTTTATCTACTGAGTCATCTGCTCAGCCATTATTTAATACCTTTCGTTAAAGTACTGTTAAGATCTATATGCTTTTAGAAAGGGAGATATTAGTTGAGTTGTTTTTGAAGAGGCAAGGTTAGAGGCATGGAGTTCACATTTGTCAGTAGAAAATGTGTTTTAATCAATCAGACAAACAAAAAGAAAGAAGTAAAGAAAGAGATGAATAAAAGAAATAAAGGAAAAGAAAAAGTAAATCGATGATGATGATGATGATGATGATGATTAAGATGAGAGACAAAAAAAAAGACGTAAAGTCTTATTTAGTAGATTCATTAAAATCTCAAAACATTACTTCAGAAACATCTTTCTAAATAATTATGTGGATTGTAAATTAACATGCTCATCTCTTAGAGCGCTTAAAATCAATGGGCCACTACTAGCTATTTGATGCACTTTTGTGCCTGGTCAGCCGAATTCTTTGACAAGTTCTATCATTTGCTCTAATATATCTACCACTATTTTAGCTGCAGCAAGTGGTTTCTTGTTTCTGTGACTATACTTAATTTGTCCAAGGAAATATGGAAATCATTGAAACCTACATTATCTCAGCTCTGCCTGAAATGACAACACAATCTAGTTCACTGAAGGCCTCTAATTGACATCATTTCTCTCTTGGTGTCTGTTCATGTGATTATCAAGCTCCCCTTTTCCATGGAACTTAAAATGTCCAAAACTGAAACACCAACTCAATTAATCTGTGTCAAGAAGTACATTCTAGAATAATGAGGTAATATTTGAATAAGTAGAGTGTTGAATAAAGTTTGGAGCAAAATGCATCTGAAGAGCAGGCTCATGAATCATGCTGTGAAGAATAACTCAAAATCAACCAAAGAAAGCCAAAGTTATACCAAAAAAGAAACAAAATAGAGAGTTTTTGTCAGGGACTAAACTTGTTACAGAACCGAAATCACTCTTGATTATTTAAAAAACACCATTCTCCAATTATTTACATTTGTTATTTCAAAGATATATTACAAGCTGCATGGGCTACTTAAGAATTTTCATGAAGACTATTAAAGAGAAGTTACTGACCCACAGAAAATCAGTCATATCATTAATTGCTAGAGACAGAAGAGCAAATACTATTGAAAATTATGAACTTGATATTTTTAAGAAAAAGGGGGAATTTTTTAAAACAGGTTTTGCTTTATCTCTATTAAGGAGAGGTCTAGAAAAGTGGGGATTATCCTTCACGTGGCACCAAAAAAGAATGTATATATATATATATATATATATATATATATATATATATATATATTTCTATATATATTTTTTTTCCAATGGTTGGATTCATTATCCAAGTCTCAGGTCTTGATAAGAATGTTTAGATTCAGAGAAGATGACTTAGTGCTACATCATCTGGGAAACCAAATATGTAATACATTTTTAAAAAAAATTTAATAGGAATTAAATGAGGTATCATGATTACTTTTTTATGAATATAACTGATATGGCACGAATACAATAGACAAGAAGCCACGTCTCTGAGATGATTTCACACCAAATATTTTTGGAGAACTTGGATTTTAGAAAATCAAAAATTTTAGCACTTTATCCAGGATGCTGATTGAAACATTCAAAATTCTTTTCTTTAGATATGTATAAATTTACAGGGAAAAAGTAGAACAACCTAAAAATATGAAAACATTCATATTTATAGGATCATATTCATTTCACAAATTGGGTAAAGTTTTTCAAATAAATCCTTGTATGCAGTTGTATTTAGTGAAAATAAAATAAGACAGAAAATGAAAGTAAAGGAAATGTGCTACATTTTCATCCCATAAGGCAGTTCAGACAACCTTTATGAGATAGATAGATTGCTTTGAAAGACTGCGTAGTATTTTGCTTAATTGATTAATGACTTTTAGAATTTTAGCCTCAGGGACTTTTGAAGATTAATTTAAAATATAATATTGCTATTGATTAAAATAATAATTGTCCTGTTATTTAAGGGTTGTCTTTCTCCTTGAAATGAACTTGTGCTATTTCTGACAAAAAAAAAAAGAAGAAAAAAAAAAGGAGCCAGATCATCAACATAAGAGATAGTTAGAAAGAAGTGGATCTTGATTGCATTAAAATGTACCATTTTAGCATCATTAATCTTTACTTTGCAAAGGCAATAACTAATGGGTGAAATTGTTATAGCCCATGGAAAGTTAAATAATACTCAGTCTTCAGGTTCAGTGTATCCTTCCTACACTTCTATGCAAACATTAATAATTTTTTGGATAAATGCAATGTCAGCTCTATGAACTTTGAATAAGAGCAGTTTCTTTAGCTTAATGAGGTGATGTAACCTGCTAATATTTCAGATCACTACCTTGAGAGCTTTTAGTACTTAAGCAATTTGGAATCACAGAAAGTGAGCAAAGGGAGAACAAATAGATCAATACATGATCTGAGGCAATGACAAATCTGCAGTATTTTTACATGTAAGGGGTCTTAAAAATACAAAAGGTTCAAGGAGAAAAAAAGGGTGCGGGGGGAGGGGCACTCTTGGGCAGGTAGCAAAGGTTTTGTAAACCAACAGATAAGAAACTGAGGTAAATTGGCTTGATATAAAACACCACTTAACTTTAATTTTACATATATGTGTGTGTGAGTGTGTATGTGTGTATTTATCACGTTTTATGAAAATTTGTCTCATGTTGGAACATAGGAAATGCCTGAACAGTGAAGGTATATTTGGAAACCTCATTCTGAAGTGAATTCATCAATAATCGAAATGACTTAGCAAGAATATTGTGGCTAAAGACAGTGTGATGCATCAGGAACTTTCAAATTCCATTAGCTGAGGGAAAAAAAAAAAGAGCCAAAGGGGATGATGAATAGTTCATTAGCAAAAGCACAATTATGAAATAAACTTAGTTTAAAAAGCCCCAGCTTTACAAGTAATGCTTCTCACATGCTTATATCATGGGCAGAGTACTATTCTGAACTAGGCAATCAAAATTATAATGGCAGGAAATAACCTTTTAAATTAAAAAAAAAAATTCTTACATAAGGATAAGGCACTTGGCATTTGATGAGACAAAATTTTACACTACAGATTGCAAATGAGGTGTTGAGAAAACTTTAAGGTGAGTTACAATAGTATCAACCAAAACCTTAGGGAAGTTCCTTGCCCACAGGAAGCAAGCACTGAACCTTGGTTCAGCATGGCCAGGATTAGTGGTTTAACCTTGCCTAATGCTGGACATGAGTTTTAAAGATTCACTGAGCCGGTGACTAGCTGTGTGATGTCTAGCTAAGCTTCAGTAACAATCTCTCATATGCTAGTGTTCCAACCAAGGAGATCTATCAGGCACTGCAAAAAAATAAAATTGAGTTATATTTGTATGGTTAAGGCTAAATTTGGAGAGATAATGACCTAAGAATGTCTGGTAGGCTGAGGAAGTTGATTTAACTGATAACCATCCATGGGCTGGGCTAATACTTACTGTAAGCTTCTGGTAAGATCAACATACCAATCTCCATGGGTGTTTACCACTTTGAGACTACAAGGACCTGTGGATGGAATCTCCTATCTCTAAACTTCATTTTTCTACCCTTTAAAACCTTCAAGCCCCCTGAGTGACATTTGCATAGTCGTTATTCCCCTGTAGAGAGACTGCAGCCTTCAAGTGTTCTAATTAAAAGGTCAATTCAGCTTCTCAGGAGGTCTGAATACTATTTGTTTTGTTGTTGTTGTTGTTGTTGTTTTGTTTGTTTGTTTGTTTTTCCCATTCAACTTAGTAACCTCATGATATTGAAGATACTACATAATGTTAGAGTTTTCGTCTTTGGACCCTGTTCCTTCATTCTGTTTCACTCCTTAAAAGAGACAGTTTTGGGAGAGTCAATTTTGGCACATTTATTTACATGATTTAGACTAATGCTGTAACTATGTCCACCAACACTTCAAGATGTGACAGCCATCACCCTCTTTGAGCAAGCTTTGTTTGTCCATTACATGAAAAGAAAGCCTCTGGAAAATACATAATTTCCTCCTTTCCCTTTGCTATTTTGAACTTAATTTTTGAATTGCTTTTTAATCCTAGATTTGCATAATAATTTTAACATTTACCTGAGTGGACCATAGAATGATAAGGATTTACCTTGACAACGTACATTAGGAATGGTCTGGGGAGTCTGGACAACCAATGTTTTCTGAACAATTAGCAAACTTCAAATATTTTTTAAATAAATTTAGCCAAAATTTAGTTAAAAAATATATAGTCATGCTTGATATTGAACAAATATTTAAGATTTTTAAAGTAGATGAGGATCACCTGATAGTAAGCACTTCTAGCTGTAGTTTTATTTTCATTATTTCAAAATTCACCTGAACCACTCATAATGTGACCATCTCAGCTCTCCAAATTGGTCTATGTCTCCATGTCTGATAATTAATGTTGAGTATTTAGTGTGCATGTTCTTCTCCTGATACAAATTAACTTCTAAGTTTATTCACTTTTTGTCTTTTTTTCTATTTTTAACGATAGACCTCTGACCCAACCTTGAAATTAGTATGAGATTCTGGAGCTGCTCTTCTGGGGAATAGATGCAATTAAACATTTAGTTCTCATGTTTCCTATTCAAGGTCAAGATTTCTTGAGATTGTGAGGTGTCATTGTGTCATTTCTTCTTCCCTTCCCTGCCTTTAAGCCTCCTACATACCCTTCCTCACTCTCCTGAAAAGTCATGATCTTCTTTCTCATTAACTTTTATTATATGTATATAAATATATGCATTTGACAAAATTGAACATCCCTTCACTGTAAAAGTCTTGAAATGATCAGGAATTCAAGTCCATACCTAAGCATAGTGAAATCAGTAAACAGCAAACCAGTAGCCAACATCAAACTAAGTGGGGAGAAACTTGAAGCAATCCCACTAAAATCGGGGACTAGACAAGGCTTCCCACTCTCTCGATACCTGTTCAATATAGTACTGGAAGTCCTAGCCAGAGCAATCAGACAACAAAAAGAAGTCAAAGGGATACAAGTAGGAAAGGAAGAAGTCAAAATATCATTATTTACAGATGATATGATAGTATACTTAAGTGATCCTAAAACTTCCACCAGAGAACTCATAAACCTGATAAACAACTTCAGCAAAGTGGCTGGTTATAAAATCATCTCAAAAAAACCAGTAGCCTTAGTCCACTCAAAAGATAAACAGACTGAGAAAGAAATTAGGGAAATGATACCCTTCACATTAGTCACAATTAGTATAAAATACCTTGGTGTGAATCTAACCAAGCAAGTGAAAGATCTGTATGACAAGAACTTTAAGTCTCTGAAGAAAGAAATGTAAGAACTCAGAAGGGAGAAAGATTTCCCATGCTCATAAACCCTTTATTATAAGCCTGATACATAACAATGTGGCCACATCTTACTAGAAGAATAAAAGAAGAAAGAATAAAACTCTAGTTTCTAATACTGCACATAGAAAAGCTATAAAACCTATCAACTTGGTAACTAATTCTCAGGGTTATTCCAATCATGTGTAAAAAATGTAAAATTGGGAGATATGTTATCTCTATTACCAAGACTGCATACAATAGCCAGCATTGCTTCAGTTTTATATTTAACTTGAATAGGCATAGCTCCTGAAAAGGTTCCACAATTCTCAAAATTGGCTCAACACACACACATATATATATATATATATTTTAAATCTTGTCATTACCAGTACTACCATACTTTGGAGTAATAGGCGGATGAAAGCATATTCCAATGAACAGGATTTTTGACACTGTGTTTTTTAAAGAATAGCTTATAAAAATAAAGTTTTAAAGAAAAATTTTTTAAAAGAATATTTAAACAAGATATGCATTATTTTTTCCACTATTTGAGGATCTCCCATGCTCATGGATTGGCAGAATTAATATAGTAAAAATGGCTATCTTTCCGAAAGTAAACTACAGATTCAAAGCAATCCCGATTAAAATCCCAAGTCAATTCTTCACAGAGTTAGAAAAAGAAATTCTCAAAATCATTTGGAATAAAAAAAAACCCAGGATAGCAAAAACTATTCTCAACAATAAAAGAACTTCTGGAGGAATCACCATCCCTGATCTCAAGCTGTATTACAGAGCAGTAGTGATAAAAACTGCATGGTATTGGTACAGAGACAGGAAGAAAGATCAGTGGAATAGAATTGAAGACCCAGAAATGAACCCACACACCTATGGTCACTTGATCTTTGACAAATGAACTAAAATTGTCCAGTGGGAAAAAGACAGCATTTTCAACAAATGGTGTTGGTTCAACTGGAAGACAACATGTAGTAGAAATCTATCCATTTTTATCTCATTGTACAAAGCTCAAATCCAAGTAGATAAAAGACCTTCACATAAAAACAGATACACCGAAACTATTAGAAGAGAAGTTGGGGAAGATATTTGAATACTTGGCCACAGGAGAAAAGTTCCTGAACAGAAAACAAATGACTTATGCTCTAAGATCAAGAATTGATAAATGAGACCTCATAAAATTGCAAAGCTTCTGTAAGGCAAAGGACACTGTCAATAGGACAAAATGGCAACCTACAGACTGGGAAAAGTTCTTTTCCAATCCTACATCTGATAGAGGGCTAATATCCACTATATATAAACAACTCAATAAATTAAACTCCAGACAACCAAATAATCATATTAAAAAATGGAATACAGAGCTAAACAAAAAATTTCAACTAAGGAAACACAAATGTCTGAGAAGCATCTAAAGAACTGTTCAGCGTCCTTAGTCATCAGGGAAATGCAAACCAAAACAACCCTGAGATTGCACCTTACACAAGTCAGAATGGCTAAAATCAAAAACTCAGGTGATAGTAGATGCTGACGAAAATGTGGAGAAAGAGGAACAGTCCCCCATTGTTGGTGGGAATGCAAGCTGGTACAACCACTCTGGAAATGAGTCTGGCGGTTCCTCAGAAAACTGGACATAGTATTACCTGAGGACCCAGCTATACCACTCCTGGGTATATACCCAGAAGATGTTCCAACATACAACAAGGACATATGCTCCACTATATTCATAGCAGCCTTTTTATAATAGCCAGAAGCTGGAAAGAACCCAAATGTCCTTGAACAGAGGAATGGATAAAAAAAAAAAAAGTGGTACTCAGCTATTAAAAACAATGAATTCAAGAAATTCTTAGGTAAGTGGGTAGAACTAGAAAATATCATCTTGAGTGAGATAACTCAATCACAAAAGAACACACATGGTATTTACTCACTGATAAGTGGATAATAGCCCAAAGGTTGAAATAGCTAAGATTCAGCTAACAGAATACACGAAGCTCATGATGAAGGAAGACCAAGTGTGGGTGCCTCGGTCCTACTTAGAAGGAGTAACATTATAATCAAGGGAGTAAATATGGAGACAAAGTGTGGGACAGAAACCGAAGGAGGGGTCATCTGGAGACTGTTCTACCTGGGTATCCATCCCATGTGCAGTCACTAAAGGTAGACGCTGATGTGCATGTCAGGAAGTGCATGCTGACAGGAGCCTGATAGAGCTGTCTCCTCAGAGGTCTGCCAGAGTTTGACATATTCAGAGGCAGATGCTCACATCTAACCATTGAACTAATCATGGGGTTCCCAATGGAGGAATTAGAGACAAGACTGAAGGAGTTGAATAGGTTTGTGGCCTCATGAGGAGAGCAACAATACCACCCAACCAGAGCTCCCAGGGTGTAAACCAGGAGCCTGAGAGCACATAGGGAGGGACCCATGGCTCCAGCTGTATGTATAGGGGAGGATGGCCTTGTCGGGCATAGGTAGGAAAGGAGATCCTTGTTGCCATGAAGACTGGAGAGTGGGGGAATTTGTGGGTGGGGAGGTTGGAGTGGGGGGTGTAGGTGGGGGCACATCCTCATAGAAGCAGGAGGAGGGGGGATGGCATAGGGTGTTCCTGGGTGGGAGAAATGAAGTAAGGGGATAACATCTGAAATGTCAATAAAATATCCAAGAAAAAAATCCAAGAAAAAAAAAAGATTAAAAGTTTTATGAAACTTAGGTTCACCACTCTTATATTTTGTCTGGCAAATTAAAAAAGTAAATGAAGGACTAATGTAAATATTAGAATCAGAATCACCAAATGTAATGGAGTGACCTTCATACATGCACAATGCTTTGACCTGTATATTGGCAAAAATACCTATGCTATTTGAGATTTTGAAGTCTTTATGTGATACCAACTACTTTTACTCTTGTCTTCATTCATAGTGTGACCATTAGTTAGGATTCTTTTTTGTTCTGACAACAAGCAGGACTAGTGTCAAATCTTGAGCCATTTTTTTCTTGATAGAAGGAGATAAAATTTAAAATCTTTTCAAGTTGGAATATTTTATGGATCCAGAAATGAAAAAAACAATCAAAATCAAGAACATTTGGAGATAAGCATTGAACTCATTAAACAGTTGCTTTTCAAATAGTGTGTTTTATTGTCAAACATAATTGGGAGACTGAAAATTACTTCACGTTCCCCAGAGGAATGAGACAAGATGGGAAAATGGGAAGTGGCTGCTACAGGGAGCCTGTAGCTTAGATACATCTCACAGGAGAAATTAAGGCAGTTCATTCAGTGAAGAAAAGAATGAACACAAGATGACTTAAACAGGGTTGGTAATGGCAGAAACCTGTCCTCAGTAGTGGTTTATATCTCTAGTCTTCAGTTCAACTCCTTCCTTCCTTCCTTCTTTCCTTCCTTCCTTCCTTCCTTCCTTCCTTCCTTCCTTTCTTTCTTTCCTTCTTTCTTTCTTCCTTTCTTTTACAGAAACCTTAAGAATATTAAGAACAGATTTTCAGTAATGTAAGTTTAGTTTGCAGAGATGAAAAGCTTCTGGAAATTTGGTGTCTAGGAAAAACTAACAACAACAACCCTTGGAAGGAAAACTGAAAATTTCATCATATTTTTAACCCATAGGCTGAGAACACCAAGAATCCATGTATAAAATTATAGGTTGGGAAATAGAACAAGCATTTTAGACAATAAATTTAAAACAGTACAAAGAGAGTAAGTGGGTATGACCTTAGAGTTTAGCACATAGGGACTGAAAATGAATAATACCACAGAAAAGGACCATGGTCAAGCTCACATGTGAGGGTGTGTGCTTGCATCTATGATGGAAATAATGACTGTCAGAAGGACAAGGGTGATAAGAGAAATGAAAACCTGCTTGACAAAGTCAGCAGCATCTTAGCTTCACAAGAGACTTTGCCTTATTTAATTAGTTTACTAATTATTCAGGCAAACCATGATAATTTGCCCCCAGTAGTGAAGTGAATATTGTCTAATCACTGGACCTGTTTAATTGCCAAAGTAATTAGAGATTGATGTTCATCTTTGTCAGCCACTGAATTTCAATCTTTGAAAGTATATAATAATATTTAAAACCAAAAACCTTTCTTCGTTGCCCTCAGCATTGTATGGGTGTAAATTAATAAGACCTGCACATGATTTAATGACCAACATGCAAATGACTATTTCCAAATTCATGACTTATTGAATCATTTTGTGATTCATGATGATGACATAATTGATAATTCAAAAAAACTCCTAACATTTTCTTAAAAATAGAAATTTTCCATGGGTTCATGGTGATGGATTTATTCCTTTTTTTCCCCATTCTGAACAATATATTTTTCTTTCATGTAATATTCAGTGTTATTTTATGAGACCATGGCTAGAGTTTTTGGTGTTGAATGTGTTTAAGTGGACTTCAGACTGCTGAAGGATTAGTGGATAGGTCACTAGGATGTTAATCGCTCAACAATTAAAACTAATTAAGAAGTTTTCTTTCAAGATTTATATAAGAAATGAAACATCTTCCAAACTGGCATTTCAGTTTTCATATGAAATAAAAATGATCTGAATGACTTTCTTTTAACACTGGCATTATGCAATGAGCACTCTGAATGAGGCTCAAGTACCTGTATAATGAGTAATATAAGAGTCATTTAAAAAAAAAAGAAATGAAAAGAAAGAGGAAGGAGAAGACAAGAACAGAGAAGAAAAAATGAAAAAGGAGGAAGGAGAAACTGACCACTAAACAGTGGTTAGATTTGCATATCATACTATCTTAAGTATATCCGGCTTCAGGTCCCATCATTTACATGCCAGCTCACAATCATATGTAACTTTGATTTGAGAAGATTTAATGCCCTCACCTGAAATCTGAGGGTACCAGGCATCCACACAGTACACATATATACATGCACGTAAAACATGCATTTATATAAAATAGACATAAATAAAACTTTTTAAAGAAAACTTTTTATATCTATTTTTTTTTTGCTAAGCATGTCTTTTGTATGCAATTTAAACATTATGAGATGCAATGGGCAATTTATGGCTAGTAAATACATAAACATCAAATACTATCTGTTCATTTATTTTTATCATTTATTTATTTCTCAATTTTGAACTTATTCTGACACTTAGTTCTTCATCTCTAAAGGTAGAGGAGAAGGAGAATTCCAGGGTCACAGAGGGAAAGTAATGTGTGAGTTTTCTAGCCTATTCTGTTCGAATAAATAGTCCTTCAATTGTATGTGCAATGTTTTACTGGCAAATACTGATTCTGTGACAGATCAGTTGCAGAAGTCAAATAAAAAGTTACCTTTCAGTCATTTCAAAGAATCAAGCATTTTAAAACTTAACATTTTGAATGTAGAAACTAAGACTCTTATACAATTAAATTACTTAATAATCTGTCAGTTTCACACAGCAGTTTATTTTATTATGAAATGTGATACATAATTTCTTATCTTTCATTAACATAAGAAATGTTTATTCTACATTCAAAATATGTCTGCATATTTGATTTGTATAAACTTCACCAAAGTTTGTATTTCACTAAGAATGGTAAATATCAGAATTCTTGTTTTTTTGTGTCACATAATGGAATTACCTACAGAAAAGTCTACTTTTACAAAACCTACAATCAAAAGTCTGAGATCAATATGTCATTAATAGTCAACATAATTATAAGCTGCCTTCTGCCTTCATTTTCATACAATTTCCCTTCATGTTAATTTACATTGTTTGTTTCTTTAAAGTATTGTTTCTTTTAGAAATTTTGTATTGATACAACAAATATTATTCTCAGAGTAAAATGTGAATGATGTCAGTAACAACTATAATTAGAATGTCAAGTTTATAAAGAATCATACTATTTATTACCATGACAAATGATCACCATTTTTGAGGTTATTTAGTCTAGAAGAGATGAAAACAAAAATTTTGTTCCATCACTCCATTAAGTAATTGAAACCATTTTTTTTAATTTACATAAACAGAATATTAACATTTGGTGAAGACTAAATGTCTTCTGTGGTTGTTTTAAGGAAGACCAAAATGTGGATGCTTCAGTCCTTCTTGGAAGGGGGAACAAAATATTTACGGGAGGTAGAGGTTGAAAGGGTCTTGGGAAGAAAAGATGAGTGAGAGGGGAAAATGGGTGTCAGGATCAGGTATGAGAGGAGACAGGGATGATACACAGAGAGTCAGGGATTTGAACAGAGATGTGTAGCAATGGGAGATGGAAAACTGGTAGTAGCTACCAGCAAGTTCCAGATGCCTGGAAAGCAAGAGGCTCCCAGAATGCAACAGGGATGAGATTAGCTGAAATGCCCAACAAAGGGGAGGGAGAACCTGTAGAGATCATAGTCAGAGGCTAGGCAAGGCCCCCGGTTGGGAGATGGGGCCACCACTCACCTCCAAATTCTTAACCCAAAAGGGCTCCTGTCTAAAGAAAATAAAGGGTCAAAGTGTGGAGCAGAGACTAAAGGAAAAGCCATCCAGACACGGCTCTACCTGGGGATCAATCATATATAGAGACACCAAACCCAGACACTATTGAGGATGACAAGAGCTTGCTGACAGAAGTCTGTTATAGACGTCTCCTGAGAGGCTCTGCCAGAGCCTAGCAAATACAGAGGCCAATGCTCGAAGCCAACCTTTGACTGAGCGTGGAGTCTCTAATGGAGAAGTTAGAGTCCAATGGAGGAGTTAGAGAAAGGACTGAAGGAGCTGAAGGGCTTTGCAATTCCATAGAAAGAACAACAATACCAACCAACCAGTCTCAACCCCCAGAGCACCCAGGGACTAAACCACCAACCAAGAAGTACACATAGAGGTACCTATGGCTCCAGAGGCATATATAGCAGAGGATGGCCTTGTCTGACATCAATGGGAGAAGAGACCCTTGGTCCTGCGAAGGCTTGATTCCCTAATGTGGGGGAATACTAGGGCAGGAAGGCAGGAGTGGGTAGGTGGGAGGGGAAGCATCCTCATGGAAGTAGGAGTGGTGGGATGGAAGACGAGTGTTCTGGAAATGGAATAGGAAAAGAGGATAACACTTGAAATGTAAATCCATAAAATATCCAATAAAATATTAAAACACAAAAAGAAAAGAGATTGCAGCATAATAAATGATAATAGAACAATATCAATGAGCACATTAAATATAAATGTAATAAAATGGTATAAAAGCATAAAGGAGGAGGGGGATGGGTTAGGACATTCTAGGGAGGGGAAATGATATCTGTATTGTAAATAAAGAAAATATCTAATTTTTAAAAATGGGGTACAGAGCAGAAAAAAAGTACAAATGGTCTAAGTCATAAAAATAAAACTCAACAGAACCAGTTTTCATTTATTAAGCATGTAGATAAATTTCCTTACCTTAAAACAAATAACTAATGGTAAGAAACATTTGAAGGATATGTATTTAAATTTCCCCTCCGGAAACTAAATTTAATCACATAAGCAAAGATTTCTTTCAACATTCAGGTGAAATAAGTTGGGAAACAGAAAGAGCCTTTGGAAGTTTTCAGGAACAAGGGAGAAGAAATTTCCTGGAGCATGAGAAGGAAGTTGGTGGTGAGGATCCCTTAAGGTTGGACTTCTGTCTATTTTACCTATGAGAGAAATGTATCTCTTTCGTCCCTGCCACCAACATCAGGGATGATTTTGTAAATGCTTTACCATACTAACATCAATGTGAAAAGTGGTTGTGTACTTCATCACAAACAACTACTAAAGAACTACCCTATCTTGTCATCTGATTGTAATTGTTGTTAATACAGCCATGAGAATGCTGATGATACATAACAGACAAGTAATAAAAAATCCAGGTACATACAAATGACACTAAATATTGGCAGGGGCCAGCATATTCTTACTTAGAACAAAGCAGAAGCTGGTGTTTTGTCAATAAAAGAGTTCAAAACAGATGATATATGGTAATCCAGATGCTATATGAAAAACATCTGAGGATATTGAGAGATAAGCAATGTCTTCCCTTCTGTTGTTCAGGTTTGGAGAGAAGGAAGTTAAGTAGCAACTATATTTGAAAAGAGAAACAATCTTTCCTTCATCTTTTATTTTGACATGAACTGGTGAGAAAATAGCATCCAATCCACTCAGCATCTTTAGTATAAACTACGAAATAAGTAAGTTTCATAGAATGAAAACAGGAACATATCCTGAGCACCGATTATTAAAAAGAAAACAACAACACAACAAATAAAATAACAACAACAATAGAACCTTGCTTCTGGGCGTGGGACTCCATAATAGAAAGCTCCGTTGTCTATATATATATATAATTTTGCCTAAAATTAATTGCATAATTAACAGAGAAGGTAGTGAGTCTCCTAATCTGTGCTCTGGCACCACCATTTCAGCTCTTTACATTTTCGGGGACAGACAATACCTTATTACTTCTACTCAGGGAAGAAAAGAGAGGAAAAAGCTGCTCTCTTAGTTGCAAGCACAAAAGATGATTTGTGTTGAAGATAGAAATGTTATTGTGGAAAACAAAACAACAACAACAAGATGCCTGGGGAAAATGTTGGGCCCCTAAGAACAAGGTGACCTCAGAGGAACAAGGGTGCCCAGAAAGGCTTATAGCAACTGTATAAACAATATATCTCAGAGTCAGACCAAGGCACTAAACGGATTCAGGCACTTAGCCTGCCATGAAGAGGGATGGCTACTGAGAGAAAAATGACTATTTTGGTCTTCGCTGCTCTCCAGAATACATTAGTTTACAGTAAGAACAATAGATGACACCAAAATGAATTACACACTCAAGAGACCAAGCAGTTCCCATCATTAGTCTCCAAAGTGACCCAGATACTATGATAGCTAGTCTTTAGGGAGGAAGATTTCAGGCCTTTGAGCTCTGCCTTCAGTGCAAGCTATTTGCAGCATTAGGGGTTTACATTCCATCCCTGGGGGGCAACCAAGGTCAAAAGCACTAGCTTGTAATATTGTGGAAATGTCTTGGACAACCCTAACCAATGACTCCAAATAGGACTTTTCATGCCTGTTGTTTTAGTTTTTGTAACATGATATAGGCTTCTGGAAAAAGTTGCCTGCTCAGATAGAACATTTTCATTTAAAATATGTTTATTTATATGACAACTTACATGCATTGTAGGTATTTTAGGCAGTTAAGTATTAATGTCATTCATTATAATTTTTTCACATATCCTTATTGAGACTTTATTTCTCCTTCCTTCTGTATTTATTTCTCTCTTTCATCCTTATGGTCCAAAAGAGAGAAGCCAACAATAGTCTTACTCAGCTATGGTGTCTATGAAATATCACCATATCCATAATGGCATGATAACCCCTAAGGATGCAATACATTTACACACATCTTGATGGTAACCAATTGTTTACTAATTGGACTGAAGATCCACTCAACATAAAGGAAATTAAGCCTGCTAACCTAGTCAACTACCCAGGGTTAGCTACATCATGAATTTCAGAGAAGAACCTACAACTAAACCATTGTATTCTCTTACTCCATTCACTATATTCATCTTTATACCCAGAGAGAAGTGAAATTCTCACCCTCACCCCTTATTAAATAAGCATCAGTTCTGCATCAGATAGAGACCATTAGAGAAAACCATAATCATTCAAAATGTATAGTTGAGGAACCAAGTCCCAAGGAACAGATACATTTACAGTACTACACCTCCTGCTCCTAAAGCACAGGAATCACTGTACAGAGGAAGTGAAAAGACTGTAAGAGCCATAGAAACTAAGTTTACTGAGTGGTATCTAAAAATGTCAGAAAAAAAAACCCATGGTGTCTCAATAACAGGACTACCTATACATAAGTGGAACAAAACAATAGTAGACATACTTAAGTATAACTGGGAAAGCTCAGGAGGCTTCAATACTGAAAAGAACTATCAGCAATCAAAAAAATGCTGAGAGCAGAACAGTCTTCTCAAGAGAGGAATACACAGACTGAATACCAAATAGCAAGTGATTAGGCCTGCAAACATACATACAAGTAACATTATGCAGACTGAGTTGGCCGGTGTGCGTTTGTGTTGTGTGTGTTTGTGTGTATTATAATAACTAACAAAAAAGACATGAATTTTTAAAAAGAGAAAGGAGGGGTACAGGGAAGTATCTAAAGAAAAAATAAGGTTCTTGATCCACTTGGACTTGAGCTTTGTGCAAGGTGACAAATGTGGATCTATTTTTATTTTTCTACATACAGACATCCAGTTAGACCAGCACTGTTTACTGAAGATACTGCTTTCTTTTTTCCATTGTATATTTTTGGTGTATTTGTCAAATATCAAGTGTCCATAAATGTGTCTTCAATTCTATCCCATTGATTAATGTCTCTGTCTCTCTCTTTTATTATGCAGTATTTATTACTACAGATTTAACATTGCTCTGTAGTAAAGCTTGAGGTCAGGGATGGTGATTCCTCCAGTCATTCTTTTATTGTTAAATATTGTTTTCACTCTTCTGAGTTTTTTGCCTTTCCAGATGAATTTGAGAACTGCTCTTTCCATGTCTTTGAAGAATTGTGTTGGGATTTTGATGGGAATTGTATTGAATCTATAGATTCTCTTTGGTAAGATAGCCACTTTCACTATATTAATTCTGCCAATTCATGAGCATGGGAGATCTCTCCATTTTCTAAGATCTTCTTTAATTTTTTTTATTGAGAGACTTGAAGATATCATCACATAGGTCTTTCACTTGTTTAGTTAGTATTACCCCGAGATATTTCATATTATTTGTGGCTACTGTAAAAGGAGTTGTTTCCCTAATTTGTTTCTCAGCTTGTTTATCATTTGTATAAAGGAAGGCTACTGATTTATTTGAGTTAATTTTATATCCGGCCACTTTGCTGAAGTTGTTTATTAGCTGGAGAAATTTTCTGGTAGAATTTTTAGGGTCGCGAATGTATACTATCATATCATCTGAAAATAGTGATAACTTTATTATTTCTTTGACAATTTGTATCCCCTTGATGTCTTTTTTTTTGTCTTATTGTTCTAGCTAGCACTTTGAGTACTATATTAAATAGATATGGGGAGAGTGGTCATCCTTGTCTTGTCCCTGATTTTAGTGGGATTGATTCAAGTATGTCTCCATTAAATTTCATGTTGGCTGTTGGTTTGCAGTAAATTGCTTTTATTATGTTTAGGTATGGGCCTTGAATTCTTGATCTCTCCAATACTTTTAACATGAGGAAAAGAAGGACCAGCCACAAGTACAAAGTGTGATCTAGCTCAAGGTTAAGTCCCAAGGCCTGATACTACTACTGAGACTATGGAATACTCACAAAAAGGAACCTATCATGACTGCCCTATGGAAGACCAAACAAGAAACTAAAAGAATCAGATACAGATATTTGCAGCCAACTAATAAACAAAAGCTGTTGACCACTGTAGTTGAATTAGGGAAAGGCTGAAAGAAGCTGAGGAGGGCGAGTCTGTAGGAAGACCATCAGTCTCAATTAATTTGGACCACCAAGATAAGATGAAGGGGAAATTACAGTTGGGTAGAATTTTATGTGAGAAGAAACTATTTTCAATTGAATAAACAAATAATAAATAATAAGTTGGAATTTTCAGATAGAAATGAAAAATTGCTCACTTAGTGATGTGTATTCCTAGTCAGTTAATCTCTTCACTTTGACCAGTCATTCATATCAACCTTTCCATTACTTCAAGAAAACTCCAAGGAGCATCAAATGAGAGGGGACAAAAAATGTAGGAAACTGAGAACAAACAGGTGTTTGTTCTGTCTATTTGATGTTGTAGCTACTGACTGGTTAGTAGTCATCTAGGAATGACCCACACCTGTGGGCATATGTGCAATTCTAATAGGCACAATATTAAACTTAAAAATTAAAGATAAGGAGAAAGAAGAGGAGACATGAAGACAGTAGTGTTGTGTTGAGGGAGCTGGAGAAGCAGTGTTAAGGAGATTGAGGATGACTATAATCATAACAAATTGTATTCACATGCATAACTCCCAAAGAATCAATTTTAAAAAGAACTCAGAAAGTTTTATTTTATGCTTTACTATAAAGAGGGTACAAAATTGAGATTGACGATTTAAGCAGAGAAATGGAAAGCATATTAAATGATAAAATAGGAATTATGGAAACAAAAAGGTTGGTTTAAAAAAAAGGTAAATATGGCTTTAACAGACTAAATAATAGATTTAGATACAACAGCCAGTATCTATATTTTAAACATATATGATATTAAAAAGACTTGGAAAAATTGGAAATGTTTCAGCACTCTGCTAAGGAAATAATAAGTCCAGTAACAAACTATGATCATGTTACCTTTAGTTAAGAACATGTTACCTGTTAGTTCAGGAGTGTCTGCTTATTAGAAATATTAAATAAAGATCAGTATAAAATAGTTGATTCAATACATTTTAAATATTTTTTGTGAAGTGCCAACATTAGTCTATCATGCTAAATGATAAAGGATGATTCTCATGGAGTGAAGACAAATAATTTTCTGATCAATTTATCAGATAAACTTAAAATAGTTTTTAAAAGAAGTTTGTAAATCAGGAATCACGTCTTATTCATATAATCTTAACACTCTTGAGGCATAGACAAGAAATTGTTGCATTCTAGTATAGTCTGGACTACCTAAAGAGTCTAAGTCAGACAGGTCTTCAAAATCTGAGCCAGTCTTAAAAAAATAAGTAAATAAAATGAAACGAAAACCATAAAAAATGTTAGAATAATTAAAGTTGCACAAATAAGGAAATGAATGCACAAAAAGACTTTTTAAAAATCACAAAGTTCTTAAAATCATCCAGCCCTAACTAAGCCTGACCAGCAACTAAAATATACACAAACTCCTAATAAGCAAAATTAATAATTGCCTAAACATATAGTTACTTCAACATGATAGAATTGTGCAAAAGGAAATCATTGTAGTTAGTTGAGAATCTGCCCATTTCCTTTGAGACTACCTGAATTAAAACACATTTTACTTCATTTGATAATTGCTAATTTTAGTAATTAACAAATCTGACTCTTGGGAGTGTGCCCTTCTCTCTGACATGGGTAGAGTGAGCTAATGAGAAATCAGCTCCTGTAATGATTATACAGAATTGGCCCCAAGCCCTGTCTTCATCCTCTTTGGTCTACTTGCATTACTGGTTGCTTTATTATACACTTTTGTTAATTCTGTAAAGCATTTCTCAAGTAAAGATAGTTAGATAAATATGAGTAAATATTTAACATTAATTAATTTAACATTGTCGATAGAAGCCAGCCCGGGCTTTCATATCTTCTGAAAGTCATGTTCTCTTCTTCAGATTTTTTAAATTAACAAGTGATATGGTTCTCAATATATTTCATAACTCCTCATTTCTTTCTCTCTTACAATGTTTATATACTCATTGTTTCCATGGTGTTACTTAAGTCCAGCACCTGGCTCAATTCCAAATTTATGAAGCATCAAACTGCATAACTATCTCTAAACTAGGTTTATCTTTCCTTGATTCCATATTTGTAATAAAATTTAACTGACTGATGTGCCTGTATTTTCACATTAAGCTTTCTTCACAAGATGAATAGTTCCCTTATTTTTGGTTACACAACTTAGAAAGCTTAGTGAAAATGAGTGCTGTGAGCTTATTCTTCAAAACTGAGAGTGGGGTGAATGTTTCTAGGTAAAGAAAAGTATTTGATGTTTCCCTGTTATTTTAATCAAATAAAAATGTAAGTTTTAGCTGAATTTTGATTTTTTATTGTGCCATATTTTAACATTTTACAAAATTGAGACCATCATTACCTTCCCTCATCTCCTTTTTATTCTAGATGAACCCCTTTCTTCCTAACAAAACAATGACAGTGAGATATAATTGATAATGTATTATGAATACAAAATTTTAATAACGATATAAAGTTAATGAAGATTTTCACAATTTTTACTATTCTACACAATTCAGGTGTATAAATATGTATAAATCACAGACACATTAATGCATTGTGCTCACCCACTGAAACATTTTAAAACCCAAATGTTTTTTTTAAGTGTTCATTGTTAGTGACCATTACAAGCAATATACAAATATCTAAGGATTCATTTGCACTCTCAGAACAGTTTTTATATCAACAGTTTAGTGCATACTAAGTATAAGTGATTTACATAATGTTCTAATATATTTTCTTGTTACCCTGGCAAAAGTAAGTTCAGAGATACACCACTTTTTGTGGTTTGTAGTTGAAGTTTACAGCCCCTCATGGCAGGTAAGGCATGTGAGTAGAAATTTGAGTTAGTCACCTTAAATTCATCACATTTAAGGTCAGAGAAAAATGTACACATTCTGCTCAATTTCTTTTCTCCCTTTATACACTGGGGGTTCCACCAGGAAACAGTGCCACCCCACATTAGCAGGCTTTCCTGCCTCAATTAATCTAATTGAAAACTCTCCCTATGTCATGCTAAGATGCCTTCTTCCTATGCAATTCTGAAGTTCTGTTGTTATCCCAGTTAACACAAGGCATCATACATAATCTATAGTTTTTGTTAATTTTTTTTTAGGATTATTTAAAATATCCACAGATATTTTCATGTGGATATCACAGAATAGCAGGTTCATTCTCATTTAACAATATACATATAGCCTTTTCTATGAAGTTTTGTGAATACCAAACTGACCGTTATAACTGATCTTCCAATATTTTTCTGTAACAAATTGCATTTATTCCTCCTTTCCATCACTAGAAATTGTGTTTCTCTGATTGTGCAAGGTAAATGAAAAATATAAGCATTTCATAAATTGTTGGCAACCTTTAGCTGAAGCTAGTTTAAAAATTCCATCTCTTCAAATCTTATAGCAAAAGCTGGCAAGATTCTTGGTCATTAAGCTACTTTCCTTATAATATGAAATGTTAGTTAGATCACTAGAATCACTTTAAAAAACTAGCTAACTAACAAACAAACTAACTAACTAACTAACTAACAGGAATCCATGAAAACCATAATTATGCATTATGGTATTCTAGTAATCAAAGTACACTTGAGATTATGACACACAGAGCCCAGTTAATCAAAGTTCATTCACACAAGAGAACATGAACACTTATATGAGGACAATCATCATGCATATCAAATAGCGAACTATTTGTAATTTTCTTGTCACAATGAGTGAACTTGAACTTCATACCTCAAAATGCCCTTGGCTGAATCATTTTGAGATGTTCTTGTCCTAATTTGAATCCTCTCATCAACAGTCCAACTTTTCAGTGTGGTTTTCCCTTCCACCATTCAGTGTAAACTGAGGATAATGTTATTTCTCAAATAGAGTCTTTTCAGGAAAATCTCCTTTATTGTTCACTGATTGTCACAAATATTTTCTCTCTCCAATTATTTCATATCAGTTTTTATTTGTGGAATTATTATTCATCACTAACTTCTAGCTCACAGACATAAACACTTCTTATTGTGTTCTTCAAGAGTATAAACTTGAAAAAAACGGAAATATTGATTTTATTGCCACTTTGTTTTAACATAATAGTGGTGCTTGCCACATAATCAATGCTTTCAATTTTATGAAATGAATAGTAGCACACAGTGTAAGTTTTGACTAACTAAATTGTCAATATGGTGACAAGTATCCGCTGTCAATACCTTTAGATTGATTATAGGAGGACTAAGCTGAATTAGCTGTAATTAGTCAGTTTTATTTATGACTTATGACTACTGAAAATGTTAAACAAAGTAAGCATCTTGCTACAGCAATTGATATTGATATTTGTATTAAGTTAATATAGGCAGTATTCAAATATTTTTAATATTGTATTGCATAATAATTTTTCATAATTTTTATTCTGTATTTTAATTGTATATTTATAACCTTTTAATGAGATATGTTTTCTAACTTAACACAAAATGAATATCATCTTAAATATTAATGAATTGTATTGGTACTAAATAGGAAATATCTTAATGAGTATAAGAGCAGCTATAATCATTATATTAGCTTTTCTAAGAATTACATATCGATAGCAAGTGAGAAGATTCTCAGTCATTATTACAAAACTGAATAAATGCTTAGAATATAGCTATAACAAAAAACTACACATATATTTTGTCGCATATATATGTATATCTACTTGAATAATGTAATCAATTAAATTACATTCATTTTAATTATATTAACACACATAATTTAGTGTTTTAATTAAATTAATTTAAAGTACTGTGATTAACCTTTTAGTACATACATGAATTTTCTGCCAATGTCTAGGTCTTTAGGAAGAGCTGGAGCATGAGGCTGGTGAGACTCTGTCCATCTGTCAATGACCTATTCATATTCTAATGAGGATACTCCATCCTCTTCTCATAACAGAAGAACGTGTCCTTTATCTTTTGAGGGATTTCATCATATAGATGGAAAATCTTTTTTCCTTCTTAATCAAGAATAAAACTCACATTAATTTCTTTCAAACATAATTTGTAGAGTGCCATTGATAGTTCCTTGTCAGGTATGTTAACCATAAAGCCTCATCTAATAATTGCTATGTATTTTAAATTTTCTGACCTGATTATAGCTATTAATTAAGAAGTACACTCCATAAGACACCAACAATTCACAGTTGAGTAACACTGTAAAATCTAGCTTTGTTACATCTGTTTACAGATCATACAACCATTCTTTTTAACTGGGGAAATTTGACTGCATTTATACTTGCTTAGTAGTGAAAGTTTTCAGTGAGACAAGGCTGTATATTCTCTAGTCATCTCTACTATTTACCTATGTAGAATCAGCACATTTATGTTAAAAGTCATCTGTAATATTCACAGAACTACACTAAACAAAAAAGACTGAGCAGAAAGGAATTTCTATAAAATTAAAACTAATAGAAAGATTTTTTTCTTATAAAATTAATTTATCAAATATCAAAGATATATCTCATAAAACCATAGTTTTTTCATGAGCAAAGATTGAAAAATAGGTATTATGATTAATATCTTAGCCACTATGTTTATACAAATACAAGAATATATTTTGTATTATTGCTTAAGTCAAGCATTCAGTTTTTGGACATATATTTAAATTTACTACATATACTGAAAAACTTCTATATTGTTTTTCTTATATTTATTCTATATATTTTTATTCTATGTGTTACATATTATATAAATCAAAGATACAGCTTATAAAATTTCATAATTGCTTTTTACAATTTCTTCTTACTCTTATAAAGATAAATTCCTCTCTCTCTTTTTGATCATTACATATTTACATCGATTTAAAAACTCTGTATAATATGCTAACAATTTATGATTCCTAGATTTTACACCCGCATGTGCGTGTGCACACATTTGCGCAAACACACACACACACACACACACACACACACACACACAAGCCTTCTTCTGTAAATTTTATTTAAATAATACATAGCAGTTATTCTTTCAAAATTGAAAGCTTGTGTTCAATGTTCTTGGTCATATCCACTTGTTACTCACTTTTCTTCAATTCCTCTGATATCTCAAACACATGTCCCTGCTATTATTTTGTAAATATATGTGTCGCCAATATGATATCATAGATGACTAGATCTCATTACTAATTGAGAGCTACTTCCTGATTTACAAATCACATTTTTATTAGATATTTTATTTATTTACATTTCAGATGTCATCCCCTTTTACCATTTCCCCTCCCTAGAAACTCCTTATCCCATCACCCTTCCTCCTTTTTCTTTTATACCATTTTAATTACATACAAGTATTAAGGTCAGTTCTTGTTGGGCCTTGGACGAGGTAACTCCATTTAACCTGCACCATCAATCACATAGGACAGAGGTAGAGGTCTCCACCTCCAGAGATTTAAATATTAATGAGTTATCTAAAGGCAAGGGGGGCATAGCCAATTAAGTTATTCCCTCCCTTTTCCCCCTCCCTATAAAAAGCCAGGCCCCCTGACTTTTGGGGGGAAGCACACACCATCTACACCCATTCACCATGCCATGAACAATAAAAGATTGGAAAACTGGACTCCATGTGTCGCCTGGGCCTTCCTGCGCCTGCTGCCAGATTGGCAGCCTTTTGAACCCTGAACCTTGCCAATGCAGGCTGGCAGTGACTGCATGAATGTGGGATCGCCACCACCAGCGCCAGTGGTATGGGAAGTGCAGAGGAATCTAGCCCTCTGTGGCTTTGTCCCCTCTGCTGGACTCCCTCCCCGACATGAGTTTTTTTTTTTTTTTTTTTCCCACAAGTTCTAGGTTGAGGAACTACCAATACAATAGATGCAAATAATCTAGGAACAAGCAAGACAATAAACACAAATAGTCAAAGAACAAGCAAGATAATAAACAAATTCCCGTGAATACTCCCTTGATCACTGTTTCTAAGGGTTTATCAGGATGACCAAAATATCTGAGCCAACTTCCTTGTTCTAGCCCAAAGGCGTTTTCATGTCTGAAGCCTACTTCCTTGTTCCAGCTTAAGATTTAGATTCCAGACTGAAATTACTTATTTGTTCTAGCCTAATGTCATATTCCTGCCATGCAACCATTTTCTTGTCCTTGGCTCATGTCAGATTCTTGACAGGCAGCCTCAAAAGCTCTCCATCGCTTCCTCATTTTTATTTCATAAATAAGACTGTACCTATCTTAAGTCATTCTGCCAAGAAAGTCTTCCTTCCCTGTCATGGAATATGCATTATCCAAAGCAATGCATTTCTGTCTTAGGTTGGTAAGGCTCTGTGCAGAATCTTACCAGTCCTTGGCTTGACAGCCTGTTAATTTAATAACTCTGTCTGGGAGTCCATTTTCAGCTTTAAGCCATGTACTTTGGCTGCCAACATGTTGATGTTATTAAGACAAGCTTTAATACAATGGGCAGGAATAAAAGTATTCCTAGGACAAAAAGGTCTAGCATTATCAAGCTATATATGACATTCTTGAAGTTTAAACAAAATAAAAATACTGACCTCAAGCCATGGGTAATTTTATCAGCAGTATATGCTGCATCAACACTCAGCAGAGCAGCATTCTTTAAATTTATAAGCTCACTATGCAAAAGATACACTGCAAGTATCTTTAATTTTTTTCTGATTATAATGAATACCACTGTAAATTTTAGAACTAACATGAAGCAGAAGCCAGAGGGTAGTGGGCTTGATATGATCCAAGATCCAGATTGCTGGTAAAACTGTTTTAATTACATTAATTGTTATCACCACGGCTTCTGCAATTGCTTTGACACAAGAAGTTAAGACAGCTACTTTTATTAATCATTTCACAAAAAAATGTTACTAATGTGTTGAACAATCAAGAAGATTTAGGTTGGTATTTGGAACAATGGACTGATGCTCTTTATCCTATTCTAATTATTGGAAAGAGGTTCAGAGTTTAAGAGTAAGGAACCATCTCAATTGTCATGCCAAATACCATCAGATCACTTTTTTAAAACTATCACTGTTTGAGACTTAAGTGGCAACAATGTGTCTGAACTAGGCCCTCTGCACACATGCTGTGGTTGTCTAACATGTTTTTTGTAGGACACCTTAGAGTGGTAGTGGGAGTATCTTTGACTCTTTGCTTGCCCCATGGAATGCTTTTCCTCCTACTGTGTTGCCTCATCCAGCACTGATATAAGTGATAGAGTTTACACCTAGTATTTTTGCATGTTATGCCATGTTTGATTGATATTACTGGAAGTTCTTCTCTGTTCTGAAAGAAAATGAAAGAGCAGAGGATCTTGGGGAGAGTGGAGAGGGTGCTGTGAGGTGAAGTGGGGGTACAGTCAGGATTTAATCTATGAGAAAAGAATAACAAAAAGGAAAAAGAAAAGAAAATATTGCATAAAGATAGCTTTTTATCTCACTTCATAAAGGGATCTTATCCCATATCTGAGAGCTCCACTCCAACCTACAAAGCTCTCTGCTCTAATCCCAATACACCAGGGATCATGTTTAAGATAAGACTTCAGAGAAAACACAGTATTCAGTTATTACACTGAGCATTTTCCTTGTGTATGCACTTTCTCAGATTTTAGTCTCTAACTTAAGTCAAGGAACTTAAATCATTCATGTGAGAAGTAACTTAAATGAGACCATTGATTAACAGACATTGCAAAGCAGTAAGTATTTCCTTGCTTAGTTAGTGGGAGCCCAGGCATGTAGATCATTTCAGCATATGTTTGTTTATGCACCATTCTATACTTCATCTTTGTTTCTATGTTTGCTTCAGTGAGTAAATTCAACAAAACATGACCATGAAGTGTTTTCATCTTTCTTCTGCTGCTGCTGTGTCATGAAATAAACCTTTTTTTCTTTTTTTGTCTCTTTGATTCTTTTCTCCATGGCTTTAAGGTCTAGACTACAAATCAGTGCTCTTAAAAGTTTCATAGTTTATCATGTGAAAAGGAATCACTATTATTTTGAATTAAAATGTGTGCCCTGTAGCAATCATTCTTCCTAGTGTGTGGTATTTTCTTGTTTCACAAAAAGGTTCCTGTCCAACTTTCTAATTCTTATTTGTTTTACCCTTCACATTGAGTTGTACGTGAACTTCTTATGTAAGTTTAACAATCAGCAGTTCATCCATTAATAATTAGTCAAAAACTGTATATGATGCATGCATATGGTCTATAAATTTTAATATGGCTATTGATTTGTCAGTTGAGAGAACCAAAAACAAGATAATCTCTTTTCTACAAGGTCCTGCTTTCTGAAGCTTCAATTTCCTCCCATGCATTCCTACTTTCAGATAAGCAACTTAGTCTATTCAATCTGTCACCTTTTGCACACATTTCATCTCACAACCATAGCACTTTTCTTTACAATTTAATTTATTTTCAAGAACTTATTGTCTATGCAAAGGATTATTTGTTCTTACTTCATGCCAAGGAAGAATCATATGCAAAGGCTTTTAATTGTTCAGTAACATTACATCTGTTGGTTTTATTTTATTATTAATCTTTGTACCAGTAGGATTACCACTATAAATAACAAAATGCCTGACATACTTATTTAGATCAGAAAATATTTACTTTGTATTATAGATTTTGAGTTCTAGGCCAAATTCAGAAAAACTTCTCTGTTTGGGCCAATCATATAACGATCCAGATGGCAATAGGATAATAATGTAAACCATTCAATTCATTAGTCAGAAGAAAACGGAGAAAAAAAGCATGATACTAGCTAGATCTCCATGCTTTCCTTGGAGACCATACCCATTATTACCTCTTATCTTCTTTTGAATCAATTTCCAAAGATTTTGTTTCCTCCTGCTCTAGTTTGTTCTCTGTTGCTGAAATAAGGTATTCCAACCAAAAACAACTAGAGAAGGAGATGACTAATTGAGAATATACTTCTAGATCACAATCTATATGAGGAGAGTTACTTCTGACTTCAAGCAGGAGAGGAACACCAATAGGTCAGGAATTCAAAGGAGAAGTGCTGGTGGAATGTTGCTTTCATACTCACTAACTTGTTCAGTTAACTCTTTCATACCATCCAGACTCATCCACCAATGGATGAGACAGCTAAGAATGGACACACAATATTAATTGCATATAAAGAAGAGGTCTCATACAGTAGGTAACAGAACAATTTCAATCCACAACAAAGTTCTTTCTTCTTATACAAGTCTATGGAGTAGTGTCAGGTTGACAAAAATACAGAACAGAACAGAACACAACACAACAAAATAACATCAAAACAAACAAATTACAATTAGCAAACACCTCTTGTAAACTTGACATACATATTGCCTTTAAATCATAAAATGTCTTTGTTACCAAGATGTCATGTTAGATTTGTATAAAATACAACAATTTTTTATTTTTTATTTTTTATTTTTTATTTAACTTTATCCATACCAAATGTTTTGATTATGTTTTCCCCTTCCCAAACTCCTCTATGATCATCCTCAGTGCACCACTAGATGGCTGCATAAAAGAGAAGTATAATTGTTCAATTTGTTTTGTGTCAGTATTGCAACCCAAAGAAAAATATTGATAAAACAGAGAACATCACCTTAAAGAACTAGAACTATTATTTCTATCAGCTGGTTGTATAGTAGTGGCAAATGATCATAATTTTGGCTACTGGGTTAGTATTAATGTTATTAATTGCAGTGTTTCTATAAGAAATATATTATTTTAAGAAATATATTATTTTAAGTAAATACCTACTTTATAATTAGTCTTTATTATGAAAGCAATCAAAACATCCTATAATATTCACTTCTATTTTGGCATTTTTATTTAGAATTCTATTATCTGGTATTTTGGGGGAGTGGTTAATTTTCAGTTTAAACAATCCTTGTCTATTTTCTATTATGTCTAGTATTTAAGAGAAAAACAATATACAATGTAGTGTCACTGATAAACATATTCATTCTTTTTAAATTCCAGGCATATACATTCAATAATTCTAAAGGAATTTACAAGAGGCCACTATAAGCTTAAATGAAACAGTTCAATGGAAAAAGAAACCAAATACCAATCATGTTAAAAGCAGAGCCTTCTGCTTACCACATTTACCACAGAGAATTAAATTCAAATCTGAGGAGATAAGATTACAGCCTGAGTTTCTCTTCAAGCCAACTACTCTTAATAGCTAACATTATGGTGTGGAGACATTTCCTAATTCAAGTATACTTTTTTTTGATCTTTAAGCTTTTTATTGCATCAGTAGCATTTTCTTTAATTTAATATTTTATTTATTTACATTTCAGATGTCATCCCCCTTCTTTATTCCCATTAATCCTCTATCCTATCTTTCCTTTTTTTTTTTTTTTTTTTTTTTTTTTTGCATTCATACTGTTTAAATTACATGCAACTAGGTCAGTTCTAGGTTGAGGAACTAGCAATACAATAGATGCGAATAGTCAAGAAACAAGCAAGACAATAAGCCCAGATAGTCAAAAAACATGTACAACAATAAATAGAGTTTTGTGATCACTCCAGTGATCACTCTTTTTAAGGGCTTATCAGGATGACCTATATATCTGAGCCTACTTCCCTGTCATATCTCAAAGTCATTTTCATGCCTCAAGCTTACTTCTTTTTTCTAGCTTAAGATTCAGATTTCTGCCTATAATTACTTCTTTGTTCTAGCCTAAGATTAAATTCCTGCCTGAGATTTCTTCTTTGTTCTAGCCTAGGAGTGTAATCAGTGTGGCAAAGCCTTTTCACAATACAGTCAGTTTCAAATACATAGAAGAACACATACTGGAGAGAAACTATCTTAATGTCAGCAATGTGGTAAAGCTTTTGCAGGTTACAGACATCTTCAAAGGCATAAAAGAACACTATGGAGAGAAACCCTGATAATGTAATAAATGTGGTAGAACCTTTGCATGTTATGGTGATTTAAAAAAAAAAAACTTAGAAACACATTCTTGAGAGAACCCTATAAATGTAATCAATTTAATATATAAAAAAAGACCATAGTGGTGCATGTGTCCCTGTTGTATGTTGGAGCATCTTTTTGATATACGCCCAGGAGTGGTATAGCTGGGTCCTCAGGTTATACGATGTTCAGTTTTCTGAGGAAATGCCAGACTGATTTCCAGAGTGGTTGTACCAGTTTGTAATCCTACCAACAATGGAGGAGTGATTTTCTTTCTCACATCCTCACCAGCATCTGCTCTCACCTGAGTTTTTGATCTTAGCCATTCTGATTGGTGTGAGTTGGAATCTCAGGGTTGTTTTGATTTTCATTTCCATGATGACTAAGGATGTTGAACACTTCTTTAGGTGCTTCACAGCCATTCAAGTTTCTTCAATTGAGAATTCTTTGTTTAACTCTGTACCCTATTGTTTTAAATAGGGTTATTTGATTGTCTAGAGTGTAAATTCTTCAGTTCTTTGTATACCTTGGATATTAGCCCTCTATGAGATGTAAGATAGGTAAAAATCTTTTCCCAATCTGTTGGTTGCCACTTTGTCTTATTGAAGGTGGTGTCCTTTGAAGTTTTGCAGTTTTATGAGGTACCATTTGTCAATTCTTGACCTTAGAGCATAAGCCATTTGTGTTCTGTTGAGGAAATTTTCTCCTGTGCCCATGTGATTGAAGCTTTTCCCCACGGTCTCTCTTATTAGTTTCAGTATATCTGGTTTAATGTGGAGGTCCTTGATCCACTTGGACTTAAGCTTTGTACAAGGAGATAAGTATGAATAAATTTGCATTCTTCTACTTGCTGACCTAAGTTGAACCAGCACCATTTGTTGAAAATGCTGTTATTTTTTTTACTGGACAGTTTTAGCTCCTTTGTCAAAGATCAAGTGACCATAGCTATGGGGTTCATTTCTGGGTCTTCAGTTCTATTCCACCGATCTTCTTGTCTATCTCTGTACTAATACCATGCAGTTTTGTTTTGTTTTGTTTTGTTTTGTTTTGTTTTGTTTTGTTTTGTTTTGTTTTTATCACTATTGCTATGTAGTACAGCTTGAGGTCAGGGATGGTGATTCCCCCCAGAAGTTCTTCTATTGTGGAGATTAGTTTTTTTCTATCCTGGGTTTTTGGTTATTCCAAATGAATTTTAGAATTGTTCTTTCAATCTCTGTGAAGAATTGAATGGAAATTTTGATGGGAAGTGCATGAAATGTGTAGATTTCTCATGGCAAGATAGCTATTTTTACTATATTAATCCTTCCAATCTATGAGCATGGGAGATCTTTCCAGCTTCTGAGATCTGCTTCGATTTCTTTCTTCAAGGACTTGAAGTTCTTGTCATACAGATCTTTCACTTGCTTGGTTAGATTCACTCCAATATATTTTTTATTATTTGTGACTATTGTGAAGGGTGTCTTTCCCCTAATTTCTTTCTCAGCCTGTTTTTCTTTTGAGTAAAGGTATACTGATGATTTGTTTGAGTTAATCCAGCAACTATGCTGAAGTTGTTTATGAGGTTTAGGTATTATCTGGTAGAAGTTTGGGGGTCATATCATCTGCAAATAGTGAAATTTTGACTTCCCTTACAATTTGTATCCCTTTGACTTCCTTTGTTGCCTAATTGCTCTAGCTAGGACTTCTAGTACTATATTGCATAGGTAGGGAGAGAGTGGGCAGCCTTGTCTCTTCCATGATTTTAGTTCCATTTAGTTTGAAATTTACTACTGGCTTGCTGTTTATTGCTTTTACTATGTTTAGGTATGGGCCTTGGATTCCTGATCTCTCCAAGACTTTTACAATGTAGGGGTGTTAAATTTTGTCAAATTCTTTCTCAGCATCTAATGAGATGATCATGTGTTATTTTCTTTGAGCTTGTTTTTAATAGTAGATTACATTGATGGATTTCCATATATTTGTGCTATAAAGCCTACTTGATCATGATGGATGATTGTTTTGCTGTTTTTCTTGGATTCAGTTTGCAAGAATTTTATTGAGTATTTTTGCATCAATATTCATAAGGGAGATTGGTCTGAAGTTCTCTTTCTTCGTTAGGTCTTTGTGTGAGTTAGGTATGAGCTTAATTGTGGCTTCATAGAATGAATTGGATAGTGTTCCTTCTCTTTATAGTTTGTGGAATATTTTACAGAGAATTTGGTATTAAGTCTTCTTTGAAGGTCTGTTAGAACTCTACACTAAACCATCTGATCCTGAACATTTTTTGGTTGGGAGACTTTTAATGACTGCTTCTATTTTTTTGGGGGGGGGGGGGGGCTTATGAGACTATTTCGATGATTTAAATGGGTCTGATTTAAATTTGGTAATTGGTATTTGTCTAGCAAATTGTCCATTACTTCCAGATTTTCCAGTTTTGTTGAGTATGGGCTTTTGTAGTTGGATCTGATGATTTTTTGTTTTTTAGTTTTGTCCGTTTCTCTTGTTATGTCACCCTTTTCAGCTCTGATTTTATTAATTTGGATACTGTCTATCTGCCCTCTGATTAGTCTGGTTAAGGGTTTATCTATCTTGTTGATTTTCTCAAAGAACCAGCTCCTGGTTTTATTGATTCTTTGTATAGTTCTGTTTGTTTCTACTTGGTTGATTTCAGCCCAGAGTTTGATTATTTCCTGCTATCTACTCCTTTCTGGTATCTTTGCTTCTTTTGTTCTAGAACTTTCAGGTGTGTTGTCAAGCTGCTAGTTTATGCTCCCTTAAGTTTCTTTTTGTAAGCACTTAGATCTATGAGTTTTCCTCTTAGCACTGCTTTCATTGTGTCCCATAAGTTTTGGTATTTTGTGTCTTCATTTTCATTGAATTCTAAAATGTCTTTAATTTCTTTCTTTTATTTTTCCCCTTACCATATTATCATTGAGTAGAGTGTTGTTCAGTTTCCACATGAATTTGGGCTTTCCATTGTTTTTGTCATTATTGAAAACCAGCCTTAGTCCATGCTGATCTGATAGGGTCCATGGGATCATTTCAATCTTTTTGTAAATGTTGAGGCCTGTTTTGTGATTATATGGTCTATTTTGGAGAAGGTACCATGAGGTGCTGAGAAAAAGGTATATTTTTTTGTTTTAGGATGACATGTTCTATAGATATCTGTTAAAACCATTTGGTTTATAACTTCTGTTAACTTCACTGTATTTCTGCTTAGTTTCTGTTTCCATGATCTTTCCATTGCTGAGAGTGTGGTGTTGAAGTCTCGCATTATTATTGTGTGAGATGCAGTGTGTGCTTTGAGCTCAAGTAAGGTTTCTTTTATGGAAGTGGGTGCTCTTGCATTTGGTGCACAGATGTTCTGAATTGAGAGTTTATTCTTTTTGGCTTTTCCTTTGATGAGTATGAAATGTGCTTCCTAATCCTTTTTGATAGTTTTAAGTTGAAAGCAGATTTTATTAGATATTAAAATGGCTACTTGAGCTTGTTTTTAAGGACCATTTGCTTGAAAAATTGTTTTCCAGCCTTTTACTCTAAGGTAGTGTCTGTATTTGTCACTAAGGTGTGTTTTCTGTATGCAGCAAAATTCTGGGTCTTGTTTGTGTATACACTCCATTTGTCTATGTCTTTTTATTGGGGAATTGAGTCCACTAATGTTAAGAGATATTAAGGAAAGAAGATTGTTGCTTCCTGTTATTTTTGTTATTAGCGGTGGTATTTGTTTGTGTGGTTATCTTATTTTGGATTTGTTGGAAGAAGATTGCTTTCTTGCTCTTTCTGGGGTATAATTTCCCTCCTTGTATTGGAGTTTTCCTTTTATTATCCTTTGTAGTACTTGGTTTGTGGAAAGATATTGTGTAAATTTGGTTTTGTCAGGGAATATGTTGGTTTCTCCATCTATGGTAATTGAGAGTTTTAAGGGATATAGTAGCCTAGGCTGGCATTTGTGTTCTCTTAAGGTCTGTATGACATCTTTTCAGGATTTACTGGCTTTTTTGGTATCTGGTGATAAGTTTGGTGTAATGCTGACAGGTCTGCCTTTATATGTTACTGTGGGACCATTTTAGGATGGCTTGGTTTTTGGTAGAAGTGCTTACTGGAAATAGCCCATAGACCCAACAGGTGTCCATGTCTGTGAGGGATGGGCATCTATTCTGCTGTGCTCCAAGAATCCAGGCTCCTGACATGAGGTGTAGACCTCCATTTGATCTGCACCTTTCAGTAAGTAGGGTAATGCCCTTACCAGCCCCTCCACAGGTAGAGGGCATGACTACAGGCCTCAGCCCCAAGAGATTTCCATATGAATGAGATACCTAAAGCCCAGAGGGTGTAACTAATAAAGTATTTTTTCCAGATCCTCCCTCTTCCCTCCCTATTTAATTCAGGTCTACTCTAACCTAAGGGTGGGAGGATACATCCAGATTCAACTACCATTCCCTATGAAAATAAAACTATTTGGAACCGTGGACTCCCTCATGTCGTTTGGGGCCTGCCATAAAGTTCTGTCTTGGAGGCCTGCCTCTTCAAGCTAGCTGGGCAGTGGAGTCTGACAAGTGATAACAATAACTGAGCAAAGTGATTACATTCTGCAGGACATGGTCGAGGCTTGGCTCTCCCTCCCTCCTTTCTCTGCACTGCAGTCAGGTTGCATACCTGCAAGCCCCCAGTCCTTCTGAGGCCTCTCAGAGTCTGAGAGTCCAAGGGCTTGAGACCAGTTGGTTCACAGCTACCTGCTGATCCAGGGATCCCAAACTCAAGAGCCCCTGACCCCCTCCACAGAACTTCAGACTGAGTTCTCTCCATGGGGGTGCCCAAGCAAGTTGTCACAGTCCAGTGTCCCAGTGCTGCACTCCAGTCTCTTAGGAGCTGTGAGAATCACAACCACCCAACAAGATTCAGGAATCCAAGCCCACGCACCCATGCACCGAGCTATGTTACTTGGCCTTTTTCCCTTATTGCTTTTAATAGTCTTTGTTTTGTGCATTTAGTGTCTTGATTATTATGTGACAGAAATTATTTCTTTTCTGGTCTAGCCTATTTGGCATTCTGTAGGCTTCTTGTATGTTTATGGTCATCTTGTTCTTTAGGTTAGGGAAGTTTTCTTCTATAATTTTGTTGAAGATATTTATTGTCCCTTTAATTTGGGAATCTTCACTGTCTTCTATACCTGTTATCCTTAGGTCTGGTCTTCTCATTGTATCCTGGATTTCCTGGATATTTTGGGTTAGGAACTTCTTGCACTTTGCATTTGTTGACAGTTCTGTCAATATTTTCTAAGGAATCTTCTGCATCTGGGATTTTCTCTTCTCTCTTTTGTATTTTGTTGGTGATGCTTGCATCTATGACTCCTGATTTTTCTCCTAGGTTTTCTATCTACAGGGTAGTCTCCCTTTGTGATTTCTTTATTGTTTCTACTTCCATTTTTATGTCCTGGTTGGTTTTGTTCAATTCCTTCACCTGTTTGGTTGTGTTTTCTTGTAATTCTTTAAGGGATTTTTTTTTCCTCTTTAAGAGCTTCTACTTGTTTACCTGTCTTCTCAATTTCTTTGAGAGTGTTATTTATGTCCTTCTTAAAATCCTCTATCATCATCATTAGAAGTGATTTTAAATCTGAATCTTGCTTTCCTGGTGTGGTGGGTTATTCAGGACCTTCTATTGCTGGAGAACTAGGTTCTGATGATACCAAGTACCCTAGGTTGCTGATGCTTATGCTCTTTCACTTGCCTTTCAACATCTGGCTATCTTGAGTACTAACTGCGCTGTCTCTGACAGGTGCCTTTCTTTCTTATTATCTTGGTTGTGTCAGAACTATTTGGGTTGGGTGTTGCTGCTGGGGTTAGAGCTGAAGCCCAAGATCTGCTCAATTCTTGGGAGTAGACAGGAAGAAACCAGTGCTGTGGGCTAGGGGTGAATTCCTGGGTCCCAGTGGGTCACATTTACTCCCTGTTTGGGGCAGGTGTTGCTGTCTTCTTACCTAACGTACTACTGGGGTTAGAACTCCTGGGAACCCCACCTCTTCTGGGTTTTGTGGGATTGGGTGCAGAGCAGCATCCCAAGATCTGCTCAGTGTTTGGGTACATACCAGAAGGAACCTGAAATATTATTTCTAAAAATGACTTGTTGGCATCTGCAACAGAGTCTATGTTTGGTGTCTGTATATGGGATGTATCCCCAGATAGGGCAGTGTCTGGATTGCCTTTCCTTCAGTCTCTGCTTGCTGACAGGAGCCTGATATAGCTGTCTCCTGAGAGGCTCTGCCTTAGCCTGACAAAGACAGAGATAGACAGTAGCATCCATTGATTAGACTGAGCACAGGGTCCCCAATGGAGGAGTTAGAGAAAGAACTGAATGAGCTGAAGGGGTTTGCAACCTCATAGGAAGAGCAACGATATCAATAAACCAGACACCCAGAACTCCCAGGTACTAAACCTCCAAACAAAGAGTACACATGGAGTGACCCATGGCTCCAGCTGCATATGTAACAGAGAATGGCCTTGTCTAGCATTAGTAGGAGAAGAGGCCCTTGGTCCTGTGAAGACTTGATGCCCTAGTGCAAGGGAATGCCAGGGTGGGGAGGTAGAAATGGGTGAGTGGGTGAGTGGGGTACTCCATCATAGAAAGGAGCAGAGGGCAATGGGATAGGGGATTTCTAGTGGGGACGACTTGGAAAGGAGATAACATTTGAAATGTGAATTAAAATCCAATAAAAAAAATCTAAAAAAAAATGTAAACTCGGATTTAAAATTTTCTAATTCTGAGAGGATGTATAGAACTAATTTAGGGTGTAAGCATTATCTAGGAATTGAATTTTAAAAAGTTAATTCAGAATGAAAATAAGTTGGGAAAAATTATACTATCATCATCATTACTTTGAAAGTATCATTTTTTATAAAGAGGAAAATCTGTATGAAACGTTGATGGCTTTAAAGAAGCCAAACAAGAAATCCACCATGTGATGCATTGAGAAAACAGAGTGATTAGAAAAAAGAAAAGTAAATTATGAGGAAAAACATAACTGATCTGTGTTGACAACAGAGAAATGTTGTAGGTAGAAAACATTTCCAGACAAAAATCAACTTTCATATTTTACTGTTTAGTATAAGTGGTAACACAACACATAGTATCAAACATATGTAAGGGAGACAGGAGTCAGTATGAGACTAGCAGGATTTAGGCAGGACCCATAGACAAATGCATCTTATGTATCCTAGACAAATTCTGCTTCAGATTGCCAAGGTAGACGTTAACAAAATTAGAAAGCATAAAATAAATATATTCTAATTTTAGAAGTGTCTTTCATTTAAGCTTTTTCTTAATTAAATCTCACATTAAAATTTTTAAATAAGATCAAATTCTATAGTTAGAATATAACATGTTTTTCTACTCTTCATTTAAGTTCAATGCCTAATAATGTTGTTCCCTAATTATGGCACTGCCCATCTCAATCTGAAGTCACAGTGCTTCTACAAAAAAAAAAAAAAAAACAAAACAAACAAAAAACAACAAAAAAAACCAACTTTATAACTCTATACACACAATTATGTTCAACAAACTAATCATGGCTGGGATATAATTCAGAGTGAGAATACTTACCTGGCATGTAGGAGGGCTTGGGTTTAAATCCTGGTACTGAGTTGAGAATGAGAGAGAGAGAGACAGAGAGAGACAGAGAGAGAGAGAGAGAGAGAGAGAGAGAGAGAGAGAGAGAGAGAGGCTGCCATTGTTCTGCTGTGGATTACAATATATACAGAGAAATAATGAGTTATTAACAAGGGAGCTTCATGGGTGGTGTTGTTTAATGGAAGTGTGACTCTTCTTTTTACAGAAAATTATGCATATCAATATTATAATCTCATAGGAAAATATGAAGTTACTTAGCATAGAAATTAAAAACAAAACCTACACTGTATTTGTCTAAAACGAAATTGGTCTTCAAGCAAATTTTGGGAAAGTGAATTGTACTGCAATAGATTTAACAACAACAAATAAACCATTTAGAAAAATGGTAATCAGCCTGAGGGAAATTAAAACTTTGCAAAGAAATAAATATTTAAGCTGAAACTGGAGAAAATAATTCTGTTCTAAGTAGTTTCAGAAAATCTTGAAATACATAACTGCTTATTGAGGTTGAAAGGGAAAAAAAGTACATTTTTTGACATGCTCCGAAGTGCTTCAGATATGGCTCACTCGACTATAGAACATAACATATTTTCTTCCCAATTATTTTTGAAGTGCTTCTGACAAATGTTTTCTCAAGAAAGAATGACAGACTGTCTTCTTTATTTTGTTCTCACAATGCTCTCATTTTTATCCTGTCAGGAGAAGCAAATGACACAGATATGATTTGGGTAAGCTATGTAACAGAGCCTCTATATACACTCTTTATGATATAACTTTCTTTAATCTGTCAAGAAATGCAGGTCATGAGGACCTCCCAGTAAAAGAGGTAAACTTGGATATATGTTAATATATTCTATCCTGACAATCTTCAAAAAGAAGAAAGGTTTGCTGTCCCCAAAACTGAAGTTATTAAAAACTCTAAGAAAACTATTTCAACCTTTACTCAATTTTCTACCAAAATGTTTTTCTCCTTTAAAACAATATGTTAAAGCTAATTGTCAATGAAAGTTAACAAAACAAAATAAAAATAAACAAAAATCACATGCTAGGCAGAACAATATAGTTGATAATACAGGGCAAGGAGTTGGATTTATTTTCTCTAATTCCTGTAATGTGGTGTGGTAGCTTATAACCCCATACTGAAGAAGCAGAGACAGGTAGAACCCTGGGGCTCCATAATCCATCTCCTAGGGCAGTGTCCACCCTGGGAGAGATGCTTTCTGCTGAAACAAAGTGAATGACACTGGAGGATTGACAGTTGAAGTTGATCTTTTACCTCCATATAAATACATGTGCATATGCTTTCACATGCTATGTATATTCTAGAATATGCTTGCATTACTCTAATGCACCTACATGAACACACACACACACACACACACACACACACACACACACACCACTTCTGCTGTAGTGTTCTGGGAGTTGCTTATTATTAAACTTGATGCTAATCTTACAGTTATAAATGTCCATTTCTAAATACAATCAATATATAATACCTTCTTTCATTGATAATATATTTCATTTACCAGTACACTTTTCTTCAACATTTATTGTAAATTTCATTAGACATTTTTAACACTGGTGGCATGAAACTCTATCTGAACTGTATTGTCTTATGACCTTTTTGCATAGCATCCCTGTTCAACATTCAGTAGTTAAGTTTAAAGTGGGTAAAGACTGAGTAAGACTACTGATTTTATTAGTGCAGGGTGGTACTTTCTACACACCCTGTTACAGCCTGTCAGCTCGTGGCCTTAACCTTGTTATTTGGCTCTAGCTTTGAAAGACCCCAGTGCCCTCAATAGCTATTCCTCATAACTAGAAAACTAGAACTTAATTTGTTTCATGTTTTTGTCTCCTCCCTGGCTGTATAGGTTGTGTTCAGTGGTGACCCTAGTCATATCACTCTACTATTTTCAGAATCCTGGCCTAAACTGGCTTCTACCTCTTAACTAACTCTCCCTTTGTTCTTTGCACTACCTGAAATCCAGGTCACATACCCAATTTGTTTTATGAAACCACCAATCTAACACCAAACAAAAATCCCTCAATTTTATATCAGTTATTTTCAGGTGTTGCCTTTTCAGGTTTTGACCTACAAAGTTAGATGTCAAGAACTCAATTACTTTTCATATCCACTGAAATCTTTCTAAAATTCTTGAATTCTCTTTTGTAGATTTTTTTTCAGATATACACAACAAAATCTTTGATGTGTTTGACTCAGATTATATTACATTTAAAGTTACTAAAGACATACTAGAGTGAGGATTTTAACCTTTAAAATGTGCTTGTTCACTTTGAGTAACTCATCTAAAAGAGATGCTTCAGAGTAATATGGACAATGTACCAATTTCCTAAAGAAAGGAAATGTATCATAAAAGTACTAACATGCAATAGAAATGACCTGTGAAAGGTAACATTGGTAATTTACTACATGAAAAATTATTTTTGAAGTATAATATTTTCAAAATTTTAAATATATTAGTTACCAATAAAAATAAATAGCTTTTTAAAAAATATCTAATTATTATGTTGACCTGAATACTTGCATATAATTCAAATGGTTTAAAAGCAAAAAGGAGGGTGGGGGATGGGATAGGAGATTTTAGGGAGAGGAAATGGGGAAAGGGGATGACATCTGAAATGTAAATAAATAAAATATCCAATAAAATTGAAAGACATAAATATATTTAAATTTTTAAGAGAATGACAATATAGCTAAAAAAATTATGCTATGTGGATATTATGGCTTTTGTCCTAAAAAAAATCTTAAATAAAACAAATACACATTACTGTATATATGGGAAATTTCTACTAAATTTAATATGAAATTGTTTATTCATTCATATCCTAGGTTCATTTGTATTCTTGAAATAAAACATCCTAAAAAAACAACTTAGAGGAGGAGGGAGTTTATTTAGGTTGCTATTCTAGCTTACAGTTCTTTGTTTAGAGAAAGCCAAGATAAGAGTTCAGACAACTAGTTACATCATATCCACTCCACTGTTATAGCAAAGAAAAATTAACTCATGGGTGTGGAATATTACCTTGATGTTCAGATAGTTCTCTCTATTATCTTATCTAATCTAGATCCAAAAACCAGTGCATGGTGCCACCAGTTATTGTCTGAGTCTTTCCCCATCAATTAACAATCAAGATTATCCCCACAGACACTCTCACTGACTGATTTGATTGTCAACGGAGTAACCTTTCCCAAGTATTTCTAGGTTGTCATGTTCTAAGTAGTACAGCTTATAAGCATCTCCAGGTAAATGAGTAGTATTTTCAACAATAATACTGACAGTTTAAATTTATTATTTTTTATAATATATCTGAAATATATTTTGCTAGATTCAAAACTATGAGGAATAGATCTCCATTTTTATTTTGCTTTATTTATGTACCATAAATTAAAATACAGAGTTCTGTAATTCTATCTTTACTTTAACTGAGAATAGTTTAAAGTTGAGTGGAACTAATAAATGAATGAGTATTTGTTAAGTCATCCTGAATCTAAAAATCTTTATGGATATTTTTGGATGATTATTCATGCATATTTAAGATTTTCCAAAGATAAATGCTATTTATTAAAACAGAGTTTGCTGCTATATTATTATCTGTTTCAGCTGATGCCATATTGCCATATCATCTATTTCATAGATATTAGTCGCTGTTATTTTAGTCACGATATCTATGTTCATTTTTATAGAACTTCAAAGAAAATGAGATTTTTCTTTTCCAATCATTATGTTATAGGTTAGTGTGAAGATTTCAAGCATCACCAGTTGCCAGCTATGCATAAACATCAGGCAGTCAGCTCCTGGGCTTGTAAGAAAATGAAGCTATCATCCGTAAAGACTGCTAAGATCTGTTTGTGTTCATTTTTGTTTTTTGTTGTATATGATTCTTTCAGATAAATATCTCTATAGAAAAGTAAAAGAAATCATTCAAAATTGAAGAGTAATACTAAATTTTGAAAACAGGATATTTGAAAAGGCATGTATACTGAGGAATGTGATTTTCTGTACATGTTAGAGAAGACTTTTTCCACATGAATTGGTATGAGTTCCCCCATATGAGTCACTTTAGCCCAATGTGTTTGGTGAGAAATTGCCCTGATATTTATTCCCACTGTTTTCTTTGTTTACACAAACAACAGACCCTTCTCCACCCTATTATCTCATGCTAGTATTTATTGACAATGCCCTTACACAGGAGTAAATCCATTGAGTTGGGTTCCATATCAACTAAGATGATGTGTTTCTGGTGATTAAGACAATTTTGGAATACTATTCTAGAAGACTCTGGCACGTCATCTTGGTAAATATCTGCCTGTATGTAGACATCAACACAGAATTGATGTACAAAACTAAAATCTATTCTTTATGGATAATTAGACATAATTAGGTAGACAGACTCTTGTTATGTGACAATTTATATAGTGTGTTCAACAAAGAAAAGAAATTTTGGCTCAAAATTGTAAGACCCTAAGAGAAGGCAGCTATTTGACAGTTTCTGAGTTAGAAACCACAATTTATACATGCAAGGGATGTTTTCATGCCACTTTAATTCTTCATGTGTTCTAGTAAAGAGTTATGTGCTACAAAACATATTTGGTAAACCACAAAAATAATCAAACTGAGCACCGAGAGGAAGAGATGGAGTAAGGAGAGGAGAAGATGAAGTAGAGAAGCTAGGTGATGAGAGAGAGGAAGAGAGAGGGGGCATGGAGGCAGATGTTCATGTGTCTCCATCAGTCAAAGATAGTTTATATATCTAGGTTGGGTATTGGGTTACACTTCTGATTGAGCATTACCATACTTATAAAGTCTTTGATTAACATTTTAAAAATTGTATAAAAGCAAAAAAGAAAAGGGGGGCATGGGATAGAGATTTTCTAGGGAGGGGAAATGAGGAAAGGGGATGGCATCTGAAATGTAAATAAAATATCCAATAAAAAATAATTAAAAAAAATAAAAATAAAATATGACCAAAATCTGAAAAATTTAGTTAAAACTACAAGCTATGCATAATCAAAATATTGCATTCGCCTTTACTTGCTAATGTTTGCATGAAAATGACCACAACCAGAGACTCATATATTTGAATATTTGGTACTGTGAGTAGAACTGTTTCAGAAGGATTGTGAGGTATGGTTTTATTGGAGGAGACATGTCAGTGGGGATTATCTTAGAGGTTTCAATGGCCCAGTTACCAATTGTCTTAGTGTTTTACTGCTGTGAGCAGACACCTTGGCCAAGGCAACTTTTATAAATAAAAACATTTAGCTGAGGCCAGCTTACAGGTTAAGAAGTTCAGTCCAACACTTGAAGAATAGTCAACTGATTGTATCTGACTAGACAGAGTAATCAGCCCTTGATAATTCTGCATCACTAGGTCTGTCAGGTGATCCTGGTCCAGAAGGCTGAAGATCAGATGCTCCAATGTTTTGTAGTATAGGGAATGTCCAGGTGTTCAGCGGTCTCTATAAATTGGCTAAGTTTTAGAAGCTATGCTTTGTGCTTCCCATAATCTTAGTTAACTCAGTCATTCTGGATTTCTGACAGGGTTGAAAACTTATCGTCTCATAGCCAATCCTGGCTATTTACCTTGAGAGAAAAGATTTGAGTGAATGGTTTTCAACTGACATTCATTCTAAAGCCAAAAAAAAAAAAAAAAAAAAAAAAAAAAACAACAACAAAACTAAGTGATTTAGTTTGGAGAGGTGACAGAAGTTCTGGGTAGTCAACAAAATGATGGACTGGGTATTAGGACCATCTTGTACCTCCCTGGTACAAATTGGCACAATTATGCTCTAAATCTATTTTAAAAGAAAAGTTTTATTTTAACAGGAAGGGTGATATGTAGGAGGAGCTAAAATGAGAGGGGTACTGAGATGAAGAGAAGGGGTAAGGAGAGGAGGAGAAGAAGGAGAAGAGAAACTAGGTGATGAGAGAAAGAGAGAGAAAGAGAGGGGGGATATGGAGGCAGTTGTTAACGTGTCTCCACCAGTCAAAGATAGTTGATATATCGAGACTGGGTATTAGGTTAAACTTCTGATTGAGCATTACCAAACTTATAAAGTCTTTGATTAACATTTTTAAAAAGTGTATAAAGGCAAGAAGAAAAAGGGGGCATGGGATAGGGTTTTCTAGGAGGGGGGGAATGGGGAAAGGGGATGGCATCTGAAATGTAAATAAAATATCCAATAAAAAAAAAGAAGTTCAGTCCATTATCAACAAGGCAGAAGCATGACAGTGACCAGGCAGGCATGATAAAGGAGAAACTAGAAGTTCTACATGGGATTAGGAGGAGGGACTCATTACCACCCCAAAGTGATACACTCCCCCAACAAGGCAACACCTACTCCAAAAAGGCCATACCTCCTAATAGTATCATTCTCTGGGTCAAGCATATTCAAGCCACCAAACCTTGCTCACTCTCACTCTGCCTCCAGAAGTAAGCTCCTAGCTACTGCCCTACTGCCTGCCTACTGCTATGCTCCATACCATGATGGTCATGGACTCTACTGACTTCTGGAGCTGTGAGGGCCAAATTAAATGTTTTGTATTATGAGTTCCTTTGGTCACAGTATTTAACCATAGCATTGTAAAAAGCAACTAGGACATTTCCCAGAAAGAAAATGAGAGACATAATGCCATCAGGTAAAGTTATACTTTGCTGAGGGTAAATAATACATGTATATTACTAGAATAAGAAGTAGGAAAAAGCCTTGGGCACGTGGGCACAGGGGAGATTTTCCTGAACAGAACACCAATGGCTTGTGCTCTCAGATCAAGAATTGACAAATGGGACTTCATAAAATTGCAAAGCTTCTGTAACGCAAAGGACACTGTCAACAGGACAAAATGGCAACCAACAGATTGGGAAAAGATTTTTACTACATTCGATAGAGGGCTAACATCCAATGTTTTCAAAGAACTCAAGAAGTTAGACTCCAGAGAACCAAATAACTCTATTAATAAATGACAATTCCTCACAAAATTTGACATAGTACTACCTGAGGACCCAGCTATACCATTCCTGGGCATATACCCAGAAGATGCTCTAACATATAATAAGGATACATTCTCCACTATGTTCATAGCAGCCATATTTATAATAGCCAGAAGCTGGAAAAAACCCAGATGTCTCTCAAAAGAGGAATGGATACAGAAAATGTGGTACATTTACACAATGGAATCAGCTATTAAAAACAATGACTTCATGAAATTTGCAGGCAAATGGATGGATCTAGAAAATATCATCCTGAGTGAGGTAACTCAGTCACAAAAGAACACATATGATATATTCTCACAGATAAGTGGACATTAGGCAAAGAGCATGGAATACCTAAGATTCATGGACGACATGAAACTCAAGAGGAAGGAAGACCAAAGAGCAGGTGTTTCCTACTTAGAAGAGGGAACAAAATAATCAAGGGGAGTGGGAGGAACTTGAGAGGAAGAGAAGAGGGGGAGGAGGAAAAAGGGGAAAATTAGGTATGAGAGGAGATGAAGGAGATGTACAGAGGGTCAGGAAATGGAACAGTGGCATGTAACAGTGGGGGATGAGAAACTGGAAACAAAAAAGTCCCAGATGCTAGAAAATCAAGAGCTTCCCAGGACCCCAAAAGCATGGCATTAGCTGAAATACTCCACAAAGCAGAGAGACAACCTGTTGAGAAGATACCCAGAGTTAGGCATGACCCTCCAGTTGAGGATGGAGCCACCCATCCATCTCCAAAATTTTTACCCAGAATTGCTCCTGTCTAAAGGAAATAAAGGGACAAAAAGTAGAGCAGAGACTGAAGAAAAAGCCATCCAGAGACTCCCACCTGGGGATCCATCCCACATACAGACACTGAACCCAGACACTATTGCAAATTCCAAAAAGTGCTTTCTGACAGGAGCCTGATACAGCTGTCTCCTGAGAGGCTCTGCCAGAGCCTGACCAATACAGATGTGGATGCTCACAGCCAACCATCAGACTGAGCCCAGGGACCCCAATGGAGGAGTTAGGGGAAGGAATAAAAGAGCTGAAGGGGCCTTATCAATGGGAGGGGAAGCCCTTGGTCCTGTGAAGGCTTGATGCCCCAGTGTAAAGGAATGCTAGGGCAGTGAGGCAGGAGTAGGTGGGTGGGTAAGTGGGTGGGTGGGTGGGAGAACACCCTCATGGAAGCAGAATAGGGTGTATGGTAGGAGGTTTGCAGAAAGGAACCTGGGAAAAGGGATAACATTTTAAATATAAATAAATAAAATATCCAACTAAAACAAATATATGGTCATATTGACAGATCACTCAGATATTACCAGTACAATGATAATGATTCATCATGAATAATAGTATAGCTTAGATTAATTTGCAATACTTATATTTATTTTTGATGATAGAACATAGAATTCACACTGAGAGCATTAATTTCTAATAAAAACTACATCTCTCATTTGTTTAAAAAAAAGCTACATACTTGAAATAGTCTTAAACTTTATACATTATCGATCTCTGCTTTGTGCCTCATGTCACTGATATTTATTTTTTCCTGTTTGGTAATTTATTTGTTTTGTCTATTAAAGTTCTCATAAAGCTCAGCTCCCCCAGAGACATGAAACTGCATCAAATGAAGGAATCATATTCTTTCCTTCCATTAAATATGATTTTTCATTGGCATGAAATACATATGCTTTCAACACAAGTACAGTGGCATTTTACTTACAGGCTTTCAGAATGAGTTGAAAACATCAATTATAAGCATCAGGGCAAAAAATTACTTCATATGCTCAGCTAGTTTTAAACAAAGAACTAAAGTTCTCTGCATTACTAGCAAACATCAAAGAACAAAAGCAGCATGTCTCCTCTATTGTTATATCATAGATTATTATATCTCAGAAAAACTTTCAAATTTGTTTTAATTGGTGAATATTTAGTTTTTATTCTATTATTTTAATTTTCACAAGATTATTCATTTAGTGAGAACTTTTTACTATATTTCTCACAAATTACTGATTTACGTTAATAAACTTTTCTGAATTAACTATTTAGATGGTTTGAAAATTACATTGGCAAAAGAAATTTTGTGCAAGGCCATGTGTGATAGTGTCAAAAGATTTTCTTTATAGCATTCAGAGCATTGCCAGTTATTAATCCGCTAGTCTTGTTCCTCAAAATCTTATTTTATAGCTGAATAGACTTTCTTGTAAGGCAAAGAGCTTGCCAATATTTAAATGCAAATTAGTGTGTCATTATTAAACTGTATACTCAGGCACCACTAAATTACTTTTGACTCATAATTAAACACTTATTCTAGGCATTTGAACTCCCTGTTCTTAATAGAATAATCGATTACTCAGTGTATTCAAATATCAAAACTGGCTTCATAAATCAAATCTCACATCTTGCTATTTCTTGGTTTATCAATGTAAACTGGCAAACAATTTAATCATTACAATCCTATCCAAGTATGAAAACAATCAAGATTTGAAATATGTTCATCCTAGTAATAATTTTAGAATAATATTTTATATATTAATACTTATGATTGGACCCTGAAGAATAATTACAGTGTTCACTGGAAGAACCAATGGAAACAAAATTACTACATCCCTTAACATATAGATTTCTTAATCTCCTAACTCAGTAAGAGAATTAGGTTCTAAAATATAGCCAAAATCAAGAATTAAACATATAAATATATATAAGGAAACATAGTGCAAAGAATCAATCTGAATAAATAATTTAATAGTCAAATTACAAGATTGAGGTTTTTGTTTTTGCTTGTTTAGAGAATTTAATTCTGTTGAAGATGGTATGCATTCCTAAGCCATTAATTTCAATAAATACTACATTGGAAGAGAAAAATTAAGATCAAAATGATGGTGGGATTACTCATCCACCTGCCAACAAAAAAAGAGATAATCCCCTATTTTCTCTCTTTCTGATACTACAGGTCGCTTATCAAACCTAAAAGATTTACTATAATGTCCTTTGAATAAAAGCAGGCTAGCACGAGTTTGCCAATTTATTTTCTCAAAGAAAGGACAAAGATTAGCTTTGTACAAGTCTTGCTAGCCACTGTTGAAAAGGGAGTAACGGTTTCATCAAAAATGACTGAAGAACATTTCAATATAATGACTGAACTGTGTATTTAACATTTAGAAATGTAAGCATGTTGTGTAAGTCAAAGGTAATTCAAGTGTTGTGTTTCTGGGAAGCAGGATGAAGCATACTGGGCAAGGCTAGAAGAACACATGGATATTAGAGGAACTTAAATAGGAAGTCAAGTGATATATTGATGACAAGTGATATATTGGTGGCTGGGAAGTGTCTTGTAACTGACATGCTTTCCATGAAATACTAATGCAGCTTTCTTTGTCTTTTCTATTTATTTAATTAGGACTGTTCTTTGCCAAATGCTTTCACCTGCAAAATGAGGAGAAACCAATACTTTGAAAGTAATGAAGAAAGGATGTGATTATTTTATATCTTGAAAATAAATGTGAATTTCTTTTTTTTCTTTTCTTTTATTGCATCTTTTCTTTATTTACATATTTAAATGTTATCCCCTTTCTGGGTTTCCCCTCTGGAAATACCCTATCCTATCCCTCCTTCCCATGCTTCTGTGAGGGTGCTCCCCTACCTATCCACCCACTCCTGTCTTCCTGCCTTAGCATCCCCCTTCACTGGGGCATTGAGCCTTCACAGAATCAAAGTCCTCTCCTCCCATTGATTTTGTGTGTCTCTGCATCTATGTGTGTGTATGTGTGTGTGTGTGTGTGTGTGTGTGTGTGTGCTAGTTTGTGAGCAAATATGGGAATGTGTGTGAGTGTATTTATATGTGATTGTGTGTATGTATGTGTGTGAGGGTTCTGTGTGTGTTAATGTGTGTAAATGTATGTGCATGTGTATGTGTGTGAATATGTATGTGAATGTGTGTGTATGAGTGAGTGTGTGAGAGTGCGTGCGTGTGTGTGTGTGTGTGTGTGTGTGTGTTTGTTAGTTGTGTCTGATTTTTCTTTGATACCTTTTTGTTGTTTATTTGCTTTGGACTTTTAAAATTTGTGTTTATTTTATCTAGTTTTATTTCTTCCTTTATTATTTTTAATACCTGTTTATTTGTTTGAGAGAGATAAAGAGAGAGTTAGAGAGCAGTGGATTTCAGTCAGTGGGAACTTTGGTTGCTTCTTCTAGACTTTCTTGTTCAACATGTCTGCTTAGAGGAAAATTTTAGCAGAGTTTACCTAAGGAAACAATAATCAAAGTGATAGACAACAGTTAGAACTTAAGTATCAGAGAGTGTCACCTGGCTTGGATATGTAGTATTTGGAGACAGACAATCGATAACATAAAGTAGCAAGATAGTTTGATGATTACAGAATTTGTATGCCAAGTTCTCAAAAGCTGACTTAATGTAAATGGGTTCTGGTCAGCTGGCAACCCAGGATTAGGGGATTAAAGAAAAACAGAATTTGAATGTTGTTAATAAGTATATGAAATGGTGTTATGTGGTCCAAAAGTATAATGTTTGGTTTTAATAAAGTTTTATTGCAGTGATTGCCTCAGGTTACATTTAGCTTAATTTAATATGTATATTAATTAAAAATTCTTATGATAAATTCGATGAAACCCAAATATAAGTGAGATTTGGCATGATTTCTCAGAAATAAGAAAGTATTTAAAACCTTTAGGCAGAGACCCATTTATTGATATTTCTTTGAAGTATTGAGATAATGTCATGTTATGTGTTGTCATACTGCATCTAAATATAGGGATTGGGAGTAACTTTCAGAATTCCATAACCTGTAAATAAAGAAGATCAAGAATACTGATTATATATAGTGAGAGGCATAGAAGTTAAAGCCCTGGTTGGCCACTGAATTCATAGAATTTACACTCCATCCAGTCCTTTGTAGGTGGATACATGTTGAAAATATCTGTGGCCATTGGTTCTATTTTGAACACCTACATATGCTTCTACTGGCATATTGGTAGAGTCTTACAGGTTGTGATTTCACAAATATAGTTGTCATGAACAAATAAGGGCAGAAATCCTTAGTTATCCATGGACTTCATTTCCAATATGCCTTGCCTTCTTTCCTTTGTGTTGGAAGAGAGACAATATTAGTGAAATTATATATATATATAAAAAAAAACAGCTGACCAATTAAATCTAAAGATATTATTAAATGAAACATATAAATAATGATACATCTAATGTTTAGAATATAGTCAACAGAAATTATGTTCACTTTTACACAAATGATAACCAGTGGGACAAATAATTGGTTGGCAATTCACACATGAGACAAGGCTAACTGGCTAGCAAGACCCAGGGACCCCGAGTCTCACTTTCCTAGTACTAGAATTACAAGTAAGTAGCCCAATAGGTAATTTTTCATGTGGGTCCTAGGTTTTAAGATCACTTCCTCATATTTAAGTAGCAAGTACTTTGAAGCCTTAACTATCTCCCTAGGGTAAGTGTTGTTCTATTATAAATATTTTAAAATGACATATTTTTAAAATGGGAAATATGACATCAAAGACTTTAATGACATTTGAAGTAAGGCATAGAAATTGTGAATTTGGGCCACAAACTAATATGTAACATTAATTTTATCTAAAATCCTAAGAGAATAACCTACAAAAAGAAATTGGCTAAATTTAAATGGAAATTACAGCGTGTTTAACAATTTGTATTCACTCAGCTAATGCCAGAACAACTCCATGACATAAACATCATTGGTTTTCTGGTTTTAAACAAGGAAATAAAATAAAAACTAAAAACTAAAAATAAAAATAAAAATAAAAATAGGGCTAATCACATCCTTAACTTTTATACTAGGGTTAGGTTTTGAAATACGTACTTGAAAATACATGTAATTCAGCTGGTAGGTATTTATTTTCTTCATGTATATGTATATGTATATGTATGTGTCTGTGTCTGTGTCTGTGTCTGTGTCTGTGTCTGTGTCTGTGTCTGTGTCTGTGTCTGTGTCTGTGTCTGTGTCTGTGTGTCTGTGTCTGTGTCTGTGTCTGTGTCTGTATATGATGTATATGTATATATATGTTACAGATTGTAATAGATACATAGATACACAGATAGATGGATAGATAGATAGATAGATAGATAGATAGATAGATAGATAGATAGATGATAAAGAGATTGCAAATATTTGTGGCCATTGATAGGAAAAAAAGATGATAACAGCTTCTACTATTTGACCGTTTCTCCTTCTTCTTCTCCTCCTTCTTCTCCTCTTTCTTCTCTACTTTCTCCTCTCTCCTTTATTTCTTCCTCTTCTTTCTCTTCCTCTCCTTCCTCTTCCTTCTCTTTTTCCTCCTCCTCTTCCTTCTCTTTCTCGTTTTCCTCTTCCTTACTCATTGTTGTAGCCATCGTCTTTTCTCCTCCTCCTCCTCCTGATCCACATTTTCCTCTTCTAAATAAACAAGTAGAAGAAATAGAGTCCAAGAAAAGCCTCAAGAAACAGTTAAAGGCAAAGAGACACACAACTTTACACAGTCGGGAATCCCATTAACAAAACTAAATTAGAAGCCATACTATGTATACAAAGAGCTTATAGGGTGAAAACTATCAAGATTTATTTTATAACATTAAATAAAATGTTGTTTTCTAATTCATGATATATTATGAGACAAGTGAATCCAAAGATGCCTGTCAGTTGGTTTTCTGTTGGCCATCTGTTACTAGTCATGTAGCCTACTCTTAAGAATGGTTTGTTTTCCCAACGAGACTATTTTAAGGAAAACAACAATTTTCACTTGTAAATAGTTGACAGTTGTAGATAGCTTCTGGGTTAGGAATGGAGCATGTGTCCACTTTCCCTTCAGATTTAGAATCCCATTGGTAGCCGTCCCTGTGCATGCTCTCTCAATTTCTGTGAGTTCATATATCCACTGATATGGTTGATTTAGATTACTTTGGTTTATTCATATCCTGTATCTCCTCTGGCTTTTAGAATTTTTCTGATTTGTCATCTGCAGAGAGCTCTGAGAGGAGGAACCTAATGGAGACATCCTATTTAGGACTAAATATTCTAAGAACTCTAAGTATCAACACAATGTCTGACTGTAGTTCTCTGTATTTTGGTTGTAATTTATGTTCCAACTTTGGCAGCTAGCCCAAGTACCTTACTTCTAACAACATAGCACATAAAGGTGAAAGCTCTATGTAGGCACTAGTTCAACTTGTCTGTGTTCAATGATACAAGTAGATTTCTTCAGTAACATGGCCTTGCTGTTTGTATTGAAACCTATAGTCTTTATTTTAACTTTTATTTATTTTTTTTACAGTCCAGTCATTACTCCCCTCCTGGTTCACCATCCCACAGTTCCTCAATCCATTCCTAATCCCCCTTGTTTCCAAGAGGATGTCCCCTGTGCCTCACTCCCAGACATGCTTCCCCATTCCCTAGGGTCTCAAGTCTCTTGAGGTTTAGGCATGTCTCCTCTAATTGAGGCCATACCAGGCAGTCCTCTGCAGTATATGTGTTGAAGACCTTGCACTACCTCCTGAAACCTATAGTCTTGGTGATAATGTTGGTTGTTTGGAAGCTCCTGGTTGTTTGGAGGTTTGTATTCACCCCTTTGACCAACAATACAAGTATTTGTAACAGAGTCCTAGTACTGGAAGTTTCATTTGGTGACAAATCAGGGCTTTGTCTCCCTGTTATTTGGCAATTTCATTTAGATTAACTTTATATATGTATTTATTTTAGAAAATCTACCTGTCTCACCCTTTGGTTGTTAGGTGGCATTACTACTAGTGTCAGAAAAAAAATGAGATAACAGTACGGTGTCTGTTCCATTGCCTAGCTTCAAGTTTTATGTCTGAAGTTTATTACCTATGAGGTTTAGGAAAGTGTAATTAATCGTTTCATTTCTGAGCTGTCTTGTCCACAAAGAGATATAAATAACAAAGTGTACTAAGAATAATGCCATGAAGATTAATGGAAGTAGTCTTCAAAAGTTCTTTGTGTCTTAGCATTGCCAACACTTCAGGGATGGATGGTTTTCATGTCTTCTAAAACAGAACATTAAAAAAAAAAAAACAGAAACATGGGGTGATCTACACTATTTTATCTATTTTATAACTAATGAACTAAAGGAAATTTACACAATTCATGAATTTCTACTAAAAAGTACATCTCTGACTTTCATCATCCTCTTTATTCAGCTTTCAAGTTTAGTCATTAGTAATGTAGGGTTATAGAAAATTGTTTTAAATATTTTGTAATCTAAAATTTTACAAATTTTTGAAGGGCGTACATCAGTAGACATTAATCATACAAAATATTAAAGATGAATATCTTAATTATTACTTACTGAAGCAGTGTCATATTTTGACAAAGATTTCTTTTGCTAATTTAGTTGAGCCATGATATTTTAACATAACTATTGTTAGAAATAATTATTTTATTATTTCAAATAAATTTTAGTTGATCAAAGTACATTTTATGTTGTTAGTACAAATTTGATATATATGGTAGGTGTATGTAAAAAATTTTAAGGCAATTTATACTTAATGTATTATGATTTCATTATATTATAAACAAAATAATATATAAAAGCACTTACTACTGATTCTACTCTTTTTAAATTCTACATACTAAAATTATCATAAAATAGTTTTAATGATAAAATTATGATTTGTAAATTTATATAACGATATTTTTGTTTTGCTGGTTTTCAAAAAGTACTAAATCCTTAATGTAACTTTCTCCAATAAAAATATTCTTTAACATGCCATTAAATTATCTAATGGTCACTAAACACAATAGTTTGGATATAGTATTAGAGTTCTTTAAAGGAACAAAACTGATACATCAAGGTTTGCTCTGGATATTATGTATGAGACTTACTAAACTGGCTCCAAGATGTGGCCTGAGTAGTCCAACAGTAATTATCTGACACTTCTAGAGTTGTTGTAGAGTCTACAACACAGGATGCCTTAAAGTTTAATATGGTTCTGGAGTCCATAAAGATTCCTGGGGAGCTGCTGGCCTTCATTCTACATTAAAATCTTGAAGAATTTCGTTTCAATACTGACCAAAGTCTTTGGATAGATAAACTTGCTAATAAGAGACAGAACAAGCAAGCAAAAGCATTTTCCTTCTTCCAAATTCTTTTATCTAAGCTGCCACTAGAAAGTGTGGCACAGATTTAGGGTAAACATTCTTCAAATAATTTGATTAAGAAAATCCCTCAAGAAGAGACAGATATCCTTAGAAAAGGGAAATAAATAGATGGATCAGGGACTAGGTCAGGAGTTTTGAGGGGTCAGGGAGAGGGGTTTGAGACACAAAAAATGGTGCGACATGGCTAAAATTAATGGACATTGAGGAAGAACATGGAAATGTAATATAGTAGAAATTTTCTGAACTATATACATATTTGAAGGCAATTTAAATCAAATCACCAAATATATGGGGAGATTGAGTCCCAGAGGGCCATCTCTCATTAACAAATTAATATTTTAGTTTTAGGAATCCATATCTAATTGAGTTGTTGTACTAAGGGGTTCCATGTGAATTCCTAAAGAACCCAAGCTGTTGCCAAGACTACAGATTGTTCTCCAATAATATGACAGCAAGACCCCATTGCTTACATACTTATAAAACACTTATACAATCCATTAAACAGGGAGAAGTTGAGCTGTTGTTTAAATAAAAACTTCACCTCTATATTCTAATCTCTTTGGTACAAGAATGTACTCTACATGCTCCAAAAGAAAAAGGGAATCAATAAGCCAAACACATAACCTTTGGTCTACAATACTGTACTGCCTGCAGCACTGCAGACACAACAGCGCAAGAACAATGGTGGCACAGAACATATGGAAGTAACCAACTAAAAAAAACGATTTTACTTAAGGACTGCTCCATGAGATGGGACCAGTACCCAATCTTGCCTGGGTGACCAAAAACCAGAGACTAGATATCCCAGAAACCTGGATAAAACCAAACACTATTGGTTTGAAAAAAAATAAAAAAACAAATACTGATAAAATGACTCTGAATGGTATTCTGGGATAATTATAGATTATTGTCTTTGGGAAATTATCAGAGAAACTTCCTCCTATAGCAGATGGGAAGAAATACTGAGACTAACAATCAGATACTAGGCAGGTAGACTTTGAAACACTCAGACCTAAATGGGATGCTTCCATCAAGTCCCTCTTTTCAGGGCTCAGAGAACTCCATAGAAGAGGAGGCAGAAAGACTATAGGAGACAGAGGAGATTGAGGACATTAAAAAATACAAAGTCTTCTAAACCAGCATGAGCAAAGCTCATGTGAACTCACAGTGACTGGATGCATCAGTCTGTACCTGATCCTGCGTTTATATAATTATAGTTTCCAGTTTCCAGATTTATGGGATTTTGGAGTGTGTGAATGAGTGAATCTCTTATTCTTTTGCATTCTCTTTAACTGTATTACTTCTGTTGCTTGGTCATGTCAAATTTTGATGTGATAGTGTTTGCTTTATAATTTATTTTGTTGTATCTTAATACTGTGTTTTAGAAGTGTGTCATTTTCTAATGAGAGACAGAAAGGAAGCAAATCTAGATGGGGGGAGTTATTGGGCAGAACTTTGGAGGAGTAGAGGGAGGGGAAACTGTAATCTGAATATATTTTGCGGGAAAAATTTATTTTCAATGAAAGAAAAATATGAAAAACAAAAAACAAACAAACAAACAACAACAACAAAAAACCCTCTCATAGTAGTTCCCAGAAACTTGGGGACCAATTGATTCCTGATAGTCAACTTGAAAACTCAAACTAACCATCACAGATATGAAATGCCTTGCAAAACTTATCTCTGAAAGATTTCCTCTACATAGTGAATACAGTCTTTGAGAGGTGATTCCTCATTTAACCTCAGTAGAGGACTAATGGTTGGACTCAAATTGAATGGCATACTGAAGAAATATTGATGATGGGACCTAGTTAGGGAAGTATTATCTTGGGTTACATTCTTGCAGACTATACCTGTCCAAGCCCTTCTGTGTCATTTTGCTACTTGATTGTTTTGTGATAAACATCTCTTCTTTAGTGCCTCTCTACTATGATTTTGTCCTATATCACAGGCTTCAAACAATGAAGTCAGTTCACATGGACTGAAGATATGAGCCAATATAAACCTTCCTTTTCAATCTGTTTTTCTCAAATAATTCACAATGACATAAACAACTAAAACAAATCTTAAACAGAAACAGTCTACACAGGTAAAGATGGATAGTCTCAAGAATTAGTATAAATTTTCTGTATAATGTCCTGAAAAGTGGTAAGATACTAATGGGTATTATTTTCAATATATGTTGTCTATGACATATTTTTAAGTAAACACTGAAGTGGGAGTTTATATTCTCTTTACTACACCCAGTTTAAAAATGAAGTGTGGGTTGAATTTCCATATCTGCACTGCACAGTAACAATTTTATGCATATACTGACCACTACTGTATATTCTCCATGTGTTTAACCCTCATGAAGCCCTATATGACTCTTCTATGCCTTATTACTATACATTATTACTCTCAAAAATACATACAATATTCAGAAAAGATAACATTCAATAATTCATTTGAAACTGAGGAATAATCAACAGTCAATTTCCTTTGTAAATATTCATTTGTTTTCAAATAATTCTTAACTAGGAATTACGTCTTGACTTACATTCATGGATATCATTCAGTATAGTTACTGAAGCTATAATTCATTACTTTGTAAAGTAAGAGGCAATTAGAATACCATAAATTTAATAAAATCTATTCTTAGAGTAAACATTCCTAAATGCAATATTCTTCAGAAGCTAATTAAATATTATTCAGATTCCCTATTCTATACATTAAGTGCAAACAAGTCGAAGATCATAATGTTTAGGTAGTGAGGCTTCCTTATATCACCAAGGTCTTTGATCTTGGAAAGGATTAAAGTAGTTCTTGGGACTGTGAGTTGTTTCTCACAAATACATATTTTTTTTTGGCCTTTTGGATTTGTTTTGAATAACTTGTTGTTGAGTTCTAAATTTCTGTCTGTCTTTTTATCTTGGTAAGATTTCTGACATTATAATATTATCCACCACAAGGACCTTGCTATAACCGAGTGGTTATTGATTCTGTGCACTGGAACTTCAAGAATTATGAGGTAAGTATCCCACTGTGGGTTATAAAGTATTCTACTATAACTTTTTCATTATAGTGTCCAGAAGGAAGATTATTAGATGGACATAACATGAAAAACAGAAGTTAAATTTTGCAACTCTTCACATAAATTTTAATAGGATAAAATTTGATTTTGACATAAGCCAAATAACTTATATATTCATGTACCTTTGAAATAAAATAAATGCTAATGAATAAAATGTTATACTCACAAGTTTCAAAAGATTATACTCAGTGTATACATGTGCAAACATAATTCAGTCACCTCTCTGTAATAGTACTGTAAGGTGGTAGAAAAATGTGGGAGAGTCAGTCTTAGAAAACTGTATTAGAAGTGCTCGTGAAAAAGATAACTTGCATTAGTCAAAGCAGAATCAGTTCATAAAATAATTTTTTTGGCTGAAAGAAGAAAAAAATACAGGTTACAGGGGATATGAACTATATTTCTCAAATATCACAAGTGACTCATTTATCTTCTTGTATCTTTTTGATAGTTTTACCTCCAGAAACACTTAGCAAATTAGGAACAAAAGACCAGTGGAGTATTTCTATAAAAATTATTACTAATACATTTATTTTATATATTTATCAAAATGTAACTTATACCCTCATTTGTAACTATGAAAAGAAGTCACTCATGTTTTTTGATAAATATAAAAAAGCTACTTTTTATTGTATACACACTACTAAACTTGTGTCCAGGAATCATTTTTATTGCATAATGAATATGGATTGTTTCATTCATAAGTTATAAAAACAGAAAGTGAACTGTGTCCTTGTCATGAAGTGAAGCACCGCTTACACATTTAGCTCCACCTTTGCTTGAATACATGTGGGAACATGTGATGTATATCAATGGTTGAAATGTGGCTAAATAAACAATGCAATCAATTATTTGAAATGACGTTTCAATGACAATAAAAACTTCTATCAGGATGGAAGATTTAACTTGCACAATGTCTTCAAGTAATTTTATTTATATCAGTGTTTTTGGTTGTGAAATGTCCTTTCAGTTTTAATAGGTGATTATTTATTATATTCTAAGAGAGTTTAAATGAGCATTCCCACTTCCTACTCTTAAAAAGCAAAAAGCATAGACTGACTACTCACTTTTTAAATAGATAAGATTTAAACTCTGGAATTTTTTAGTTTAATTTCATCTGTAAATCAAATGGTATGGCTTTTTATAATGCATATTTATACAATGTTGAACTTGAGCCCAAAGAAGTTGAAAAGAGTGAACATGTATTCAAATAACAAAGTTTTTCCTAATTTAACTAATCTATTTAGCTTATCTATACAGTCATTTCAGAGTGTATTATTAAATTGAACATATAACATGAATCAATGTATACCTATAAGTGTTTTTTTAAAAAAACTAAACAAGTATTGTCTCTTGTAGCTGTTACATAATTAAATAAAAATGATCTTTGTAGCTAATTCTAAAGTCACAAAACTAGGGAAAAGTAAGTAGAAAATACTGAAAGTCAATCCAAAAATGCTATTAAATTTTCTATTTAATATAATGTGTTCATATATAAATGCTGACATAAAATTTTAAGTTTGGAATTTTCTTGATCACATCATACATTGATGCAAAAAATATTCTTATGTGATGTAAAGTAAAGGAAATGTTGTTCACCAGATATAATTGTTATCTTAGAAGCTTGCTGCTAAATGAGCTCATCCTTTCTAGTTCTTTCAGTTATTTGGTTGGCTGATTCAACGTAGCTCTTCTGGCTCTAAATTCATCTCCAAGCCAACTGAGTCAAACTGTCTCCTTATTCTCCGTTTCATTCTGTCTTCACCTGTGATTGTCTCTGTAAAAACTCCTCTCTCTCTCTCTCTCTCTCTCTCTCTCTCTCTCTCTCTCTCTCTC
>JANHMN010000009.1:46509776-46526043 GCA_030674055.1 Rhabdomys pumilio | reverse complement strand
TCTCTCTCTCTCTCTCTCTCTCTCTCTCTCTCTCTCTCTCTCTCTCTCTCTCATATTTCTCCCCCATCTATTCCTCCACCTCTTCTTCTCAGAAAAGGGGAGGCATCTGATGAATATCAACCAGCTTTGGCATAGTCAGATGGCATAGATCAAGTTGCAGCAATACTAGGTGCATCTTTTTTTTATCTAGGTGAGACAAGGTAGCCCTGTTAGGGCAAAGAGATACAAAGGTAGGCTATGTAGTCTGAGACAGGCCTTTCTTCTGTTTTAGAAGGAGACACAGCTGCACAATTGTTACATATGTACAGAAGGCCTAGGTCTCTCTCATGTGTTCCTTCATGTTGACAGTTCAATTTCTATCAACTAATATGCATCCAGGTTAGTTAATACTGTAGGTTTTCTTACAGTGCCCTTGACCCCTGTGGTTTCATCAATCCTTCTTCCCTCTCTTCCACAGGATTCCATAAGCTCCAGATAATGCTTGGTTCTGGGTCTCTGAATCAGTTTCCATCAGTTGCTGAGTAAAGCCTCTCTGACAACAGATATTCTAGGCTCCTGTCCACAAGTACTTTAGAATTTCATTAATAGTGTCAGGGGTAGGCTCTCTCCCATGACATGGGCCTCAAGCTGCCCAATCATTGATGCACCTTCCTTAGATGTTGTTCTACCTTTTCCTTCTGCACATCACATAGGTAGGACAAATTGTGGTCTAAGATTTTGTGACTGGATTGGTGTTCCAATCCCTCCATTCGAAATCTAGCCTGGTTACAGGAGATGGTCCCTTCAGGCTTCATTACTAGGAGTCTTAGCTAGGGTTATCCTCATCTATTTCTTGAACTTTCTATTCTCATAGATTGCAAGCTTATCCTAGAGATGCATCCCCAATTCATCTACCTCTCAGTTCCCCCCAACTCATCACTCCTATTCCCATCCCCACAACCACATCCAGATGTCTCCCTTCATCCATTCCCAATATCTAACATATTTCCCCCTCTGAAGGAGATTCAAGGACTTCCTCCTCCCAACCCTCCTTGTTACTCAGATTCATTGGGTCCCATGTTTTGCAGAATGGTTATCTTATACTTTACTACTTATATCCACTTATAAGTGAATACATACTCTGTCTTTCTGTGGTACCTCACTCATGATAATACTCACTTGTACAGCTTTACAGAGACCTGTTGCAGCTGAAAACAGAATGAGACAGAGAATTAGATGGTACCAGATGATTAGAACAGATTTCAAGTTAGTTTGAGGCTAAGATGAACATTTCAGTCAGAAGCCTAGAGAAGTCAGTTTAAATAAATCAGCTTGGAGAGAAGTTTCAGCCAGACCAACTGAGTTGAACCAGATAGCCAGAGTTTAGAAAGAGATAGAAAGGGTGAGTTTCTTCAGCAGTAAGCCTCTGAGATGACAATTACATCTCCAATAAAGATACTTTTACATATTTCACACAAAATGATTGGAGAAGAATGTTGTAGAATGTAGAGGATATCTGACAGAAACCTCACAGTAGATAGGAGACATCTGACAGAATGATGCAGAGGGGAAATTTTGACTGGGCTTATCTCCAGAGGAAGTATCCTTCATTCAAGTTCATCTGGATGCTCACAAAACTTGACTCCGAAGCAGTGGTAACCTCAAGCCCAGAGCAAGAAATGTTGAAGGAGCTTCTGAGGCAGGAAATCTCCATAAGAAATCCCCAAAACATTATTTTAATTATTGAAAGACTTTTTTTGCATTGAAAAATGGGAGACTCCATTTCAGATCTTTTAATACTAAGAGTAAGAGTTGAGATGATAGCAATATTACTTGAAAAAGCCATTGTGGTATTTACTGAATTAGATTTATCTGTATGCTTTCAGATGTTTTAACATTTGAATGGAAGTTAGGGACTATGTTACATTCAGGAAGAAGTTTTGTCTATATTTCCTCAAGTGATGAAAGAAAGATAGTAGATTCTATTAAATCTATTAAAGATCCAATCTGAACAACAGAAGCTTCCACATAAAAAGTACTCCTCTGAGAGACAAAACCTACTCCATCTTGAAACCGGCCTCCATCTTAAAAGAAAAAGAGCCTGAGATCTTGACCTGCTGCTGAACCCAAGCTGCACCCAAGTATCAAGAAGGACCCCTATGGGTGTCCTTGTCTCATATATATCCAGAGTTCCTCCCTAGCTACTTCCTAGCAACAGCCAATCCAGGTTATTCTGATTGTTTCAAATGTACTCTAAGACGCCTTGTGTTGTCCATAGTTCTGTTTCACAGCACCCACCTGTCAGCTTACAAAGTCATTCAATTAGATGCTTAGCAGGCTAGAAACCTAGCTTGCTCATCATTTCATATAAAACCTTGTCCTACTGAGGGCTCAGGGCTTCACTCGATATCCTGCTGCGTGAGGGTAGATGGTAAGTGAGCCCGATTTCTAGCTTGAATAAATGAGACCCTATTGCTATTGGGGGCTCTTGAACCAGCACAAGTCAAGGAAGGGATATACACAGAAAAACAGCAATGCAGATGACACAGAAAGCTGACCTCCCTCCCCTGTGTAGAATAAGATCAACAAAATGGCTGAAAAAGAACAGTTTGTTCATCAGAGTGACTTTCTTGAAAATGGACATTTACTAAGTAACAGATCATCAGGACTATCGCTATGAAGAATCAGTAAATTAGCAGATTTTCATAAGGACATTCAGACTGTTAAATTAGTGGGGTTGATAATTGTTTCTGTTGTAAAAAGTTGTTTCAGGAATTCAGAATGATAAACATATAGGCTATCATAATTTCCTATGAGGTTTACTTATTTTCCAAGAATAACAAATCCCAGCATTCTAGAAAGTTACCTTTGTGTCATCTGGGATGCTTATTGCTGAATAAGCTCACCATCTCAAGTTCTTTCTGAATTCTGGTCAGCTGGTTCAACTCAGTTGTGGCTAGAATTCCCCTCCAAACTGCCTGATTCAATCTGGCTGATTTTACCTTCTCAATGAATTGCTGTTTGGTCGTGAACTAACTCTGGCAATTTGTTCTATTCTTATGGCTCCTTCTTATTCTCTGGCTTCAACTCCCTCTGATGATCTACAGTAAACTGCAGGAACTCACAAATGAATTAAACTTTACTGCAGTGCACTCACAACTGACCAACTCTCTCTTCCTCCCACTCTCTTAAATACCTTCACTTTCCTGTGCTGTTCTTGTGAGATTTGGGCACATCTCTGACACATTCTGTCATATCTTTGTCTGATCCATCATTTTGCTTTACCCTCAATTACTTTCAAAGACATCAGCTTCCTTCTTTAAACAAAATCTATATTTTGTCTAAGGGCATGTCTGTATTCCAATTTGAGGGATTAAAGGTGTGTAACACATCTACATTCCAGATTACATAGACCTAGGTCTTTGGAAGTGATCTCTTGCCAGAACAGCCTTGTTGCTGGATTAAAATTTCTCTACACAAAGGTAAGCATTTCAAGATGATGTTGAGAGCAAGTGAAGGCAACAAAAGGAGTCAATGGGAAGTCAGTGCTCTTCTCTCTCAGGGTTTTTGCCTCCCCGTACACATACTGTTACTATATAAGAGGCAGAAAGTTTACAAAGGAAAAATCCATTGCACAGTCATAAATTCCTGATCACATACTTAATATGTAGTAGAATGAGCTTGAAACCAGGACCTTATTTAATAACTGGCAAAAGCTAGTATTTGTGAAGTTAAACTGAAACTTTAAGTCATCATCCCCTGAGGGCACTTTCTGGAAAGGCAGCTGTATTCTCTTTTCTAACTTAATTTGAGACAGTTTCTAGGAAATCTGAGTTGTCTCAATAGGTCTAGTTTTCACTGCAGTGTTTTCTTTCCCCAGGCAATTATCTATGTAATCTTATTTTCTCTATAGTAATTATTTTCCAATTAGGACACCCATATTTTTATACTTAAGTATCACATTTATCTGAATTTACTTTCAGCTTGTTGAGAAGTAGTGACACAATTTAAATATAGTCTTTTCTTAATCTTTCTATTTATGATTTAGATTTAGAGTACAGAATTAGAGGAGAAACAAACATTCAGTCCACAATATCAGCTACTGTAACAAACAGCAAAAGAAAGAGAGAGAGAGAGAGAGAGAGAGAGAGAGAGAGAGAGAGAGAGAATGAGATGATTCTTGATGGTTTCTTCTTAGTCCATAGAAATCATTTACATTTGATGATAATTTCAACAAAGTCAGTTGATTATAAATGTCTTAAATACATTTATCTTTCATGTTAAGAGAAGTAAATGACCAAGCATGCTGGATGGCATTCAAGCACTTAGATGCAGATAATTGATTTATGCAACACATGCACTGAGTAAAAAACTATAGTTTATCATACTGCTTTTAAGGAGGTAAGAAAAAATTTTCACACTGGTTTTGCTTCTTAATCCATTGACCCCAATGTGTATTTGTGTTTAAACTAATGGTCCAAAATTGTATTACCTTAAATTAAAAAAAAAAAAAAAAAGCAGGCTGAAGCCTACGTTTTATTTAACTTTGTCTAATAATAATCTTTTAAATTAAAAGTAATATTTGAAGAGTTTTCAAAACATAAATATTGGGCGTTCATTGCTGCTGCTGTCCCATCTTGAGTATCTGTGACAAGGTCTTCCTATGTACCTAATCCTTTCTAGTCTTAGCTTCCATAGCTGTGAAATGATAGGTGAGGCCCACTAGGCTCAGGAGAATACTTTTATTTTCAATGGCCCTCCCATTTTTAAAGTGTAAGGCTTATTTTAATTTCTATTTTCCCAAGTTTATTTTTAAACCATCATACAAACATATTCTAAAAATAGGTAATATATTTTTATGCAAAATCTCCAGTATTTAAAATCTATTTAATACATTTTAAAACTGTCATAAGTATATGACATGTATTAATCAGCTTGAGCTATGATAACCAACTATGCTAGCTTGGTCTACTTCCCAGATGCATGGCCTATTACCAGTTATCTTGCTCCCACCCTGTCGTCCTTCTTTATTTGTGCCTCAGTGGCGAATCTCCACATCTCACCTGAGACTTTCTCTCGTACTCTCTGTGCATGAAGTCTCACCTTTTCATCTTCTGTCCATATATAGACTCATCAGCTCTTTATTGGCCAATCAGAAGATGATGATGAACAATGTTTTATAAAATATTGAGTCAGTAAATACTTCATATTAATGACAATATCAAAGACCAGACTACAATCAAATTTCCTGGTACAGAATTCAGCACTCAAATACCCATAAAACCATCTATCAACATATCAAACCTTCCACTTTTAGTCTAATAAAAGGTTCTTTTTTTCTACATTAATAAATCACATACATACATACACACACACACACACACACACACACACACATATGTATATATATATATGGAACAATTATGAAAACTATCAGGTAGAATTATACCCACAATGTCCAGTCCATTTGTATTTGGTAGCCCTGGATAAGTATTCTGCAATCAATCTTAACTTGGCGAGTTCAAAGTTCTGTGCTTAAATCACTATCTATCACAACTTGCATTTATTAACCTGTAAATACTCTTTTAGATCTTAAAATGTGTTTTTAAATCCTAAACAACTTAAGCTTAATTGTGAGACTGTCACTATTTATCTAGTCTTCAATCCATCAGAAACCTGAAAAGGATAAATATTACATGAGTAAACAGGAAGTGTAGAGCATGCACCTTCCAAAACTATAGAAACGATAGAGACAACTAATTGCCTGGACAGTTAGCTAAGCTTTCTCTGCAGCATTGGAGCATCCATCTTCTATCTTCTGATCCACATTATGACATACTTCCCTATGAAGCAGGAACTATGAAAGATTTGCCTCTCTTGTCCTTGCAAAGTCGAGCAATTGATTTCTTCCGATCTCCTGCTTGTTCAAAGCTTAGACGGCATACTGTCTGTAATTGAGGCAAGGGCAATTTCTTGCCCAGTAGCTAGGTTGTCACCTTTGAAGCAAACTTCATAATGTTTTTTGATGCACATTACCTTCTTTGAAGTGGGATGGGGGTAATTCCAGGAGCTGAGTTGTCACACATTTTTTTTTGAGTCAGGGTTTCTCTGTATAGCTTTGGCTGTCCTAGAACTCACTCCATACACCAGGCTGGCCTCCAACTCAGAAATCCACTTGCCTCTGCCTCCCAAGTACTGGGATTAAAGGCTTGAGCCACCACTGCCCGGCTTGTTGTCACACATTTTTTTTAAAAGGCTTTTTAATAGAAAAACATCTTAAATGTTACATTCTATAGATCTCTGAGGTTTTTGAAGACTCTATCTATCTATCTATCTATCTATCTATCTATCTATCTATCATCTATCTATCTATCATCTATCTATCATCATCTATCTATCATCTATCTATCACATATGATACAATATATCAAGTATTACTTGGTTCTAGCTATTAACTATTTGTTCAACTTTGAAAACATCTACAGGAGGCTAAATAAAGCTTACCTCTGTAATTAACCAGTACTTAACATAACAGCAAGTTTGACTGACTATTAATGTGAATTTCTTAATTATCCTAAACAGTGTGTAATAGTAGTATGTAAAAGAACTAGAACTTCACATTACATTTTTAATTGAGTTATAGAGGTACAATAATCAAGCAAGAATTGAAGCATATAAGCAATATATTATAGCAAAAATAACTATATTGTATCAATATACAGAATTCCATACCAAATGTAAAATACATAGCTTGTTAATACACTTTAACAGTAGATTCAATAATCTAACTTTTTAATCCTATTATTTCTATATCCTCATTTTTTTCTTTTTATCCCATCTCCCCTCTCAGAGGCAGCTTTTATCAAGTATTACATGAAGGACTTTCACCTGGATAATCGACTCTGATATTGTGAATCTGTTCTTGCTTTTTGAGCCCTGCTGGTTGAGAATTTTGTAATGTATTTGAACCATAAAAATGAATGTCTTTTTTCAATTTTATATGCTCCATGCCTTTGAAATCTCATTGGTAAAGTCTCAGATTTTATGAAGAATAACTGTCAAAAATATCAGTTGACTTGAAATAAGTTATTGAACTAGAAGTCTAGTGGAATACCCAGTGGCACTTGGCCAAAGTTCTAACAGACTGTTGGCACCAATTTTCCTTTTGTTTATTCAGCAGATTAGAATCCGTTTCACTTGAGTACAAGTTAGATTTTTAAATAAAAATATTCACTCATTTTTCATATTAACTGCAATTTTCCCCCTGAGGTACAATATCAAACTATCATTTTATATGGTCAGTGATAAGAAAATAGAACATAGCAAGTTCTGTGTAAGTGATATTTATACTATTGTATTATTTTAAGGTCACAGCTATCAAATATAGTTGCATTGAAGCACTCTCAATTGAATAAAGGGCTTTTGCTCAGGAAAACAAAATGAAACAAAGTAACAACTGAAAAACCACCAACTTATAGCTAGTAGGTAATAGTTTCTAATTAGAGATTTTCATGAATGCTTACCTCACTCAAGGTTGTATGCATATACATGTATACTGGGTCATATGTAAAACATCTGATTCAAATTAAAGGCAAATTATAAAGACAAAACAGGAACTTTTTCTTTCCCTTTCCACCCCTCACTTTTTCCCCTCTGCTTTCTTCCTCTTCACTCCCTCTACCCTCTCCCTTCTCTCTTCTATTATCCTCTCTTTTCCTCTCCTCTCCTCTTTTTTGTTTTGTTTATTTTTCTTTTTAAGTAAGCATTTGAAAATTCTCCACTGTTATTTTCTATGCCACCAATGTTACTTCTAACTTAGAAGAAAGTGATAGTAGAGAAAGTAGAGAAATTTGTGGATAACCAAGAGAAACAGAATCCAGCATCTTAATTCCACAGACTGGATATCACTCGCAGGACTGAGCACACAGTAATAAAGACAAAATCATTCTGTAGCCTATTTCGTTGAATATCTGCCTTGGCCTTGTAATAATGGAAAGAAAACCAGCAATAATGTCAGGGTAACTTTGGCTCTATAAAGCAAAAATATTTTTCTAGGTATTACATATTTTAATATATTAACATTTGATTAGTCCAATTGTGAAAAAAATCACTGATAAATAATATTAAAAGATTGGTCATACTCATTTTCTTTAAACATAGGTATTTATAATTGAAATTATATGCAGATGTACATGTATATGAATATAATATATAACATAAAATATGAATTATATAATATATATTGTATATGTATATGTGTAAATTTGTATATGTGTATACACATATACACACACACACACACACACATATATATATATATATATATACCTGTATATGTATATATATTTATTTATATATGTATATATACATGAGCATGAAACAAGGAAGGAAATGTGTCAGGGCAACTGTAGGGAATTAGAGAAAGAAAATATGTTTTGATATAACCACAACTCACATACATGTATCAAATTCTCAAATAAGCAATAAAATCCCCGCAGAATTACTTTAATAAAAATTTATACATTTTCTAATTTTATATTGGCATAGTAATATAGCCATAAGATATAATGTTCCCTATATGCAATGTCTCAAGTCTAAGCAGGATATAAACAACAATCCAGAAGTCTGATTTCCTAAAACATTTTATCAATAGACTTGAATTCACATTCAACTACTTTGAAATAAATATGTTAAGACGCATTAAGATTGTCAAAATTAACTTTACAGCTTTGTCCTCATGATGTTCAACAGCAAAACTGATAGTAAACTTGGGTGCAAACTTTTTTTTTTACTGATTTTATATGATCAGGTAATACTGCTGGCTTCTTCAATCATGGTCTAACCTTTATTCAGAGTCCAACTTTTACTGAAAATTTCTCTTTGGGATTTCTGACTCATGTATAGTCAAATATTTTTATGTCAACAAGCACAAACAAAAGCAAGTTTAATGTAACAACTCTTGAGGGATCTGACAAATTAACTAGGAATTCACTAAATATAATATAATGAATCATGTCTTACTTTTCTTTATGAGTCTAATTTGGATTTAAGAAAATACCTCTAAGTATAATTTATGAACTTTATGACATTTTTAGGTATTTTAACGTGTAGAAGCAAGACTTAGATATGATTACTGATCAGTATGGTCCAGCTTTTTAATTTCTGTGTAATTAATCCTGTTATCTTTGTATTTTAAGAAAAAATCCTATAGTTTTAATGAATTTGGCATGAGAAAAAAACAAAGAAAATTCATAAGTATTACATTAATAATTTTACATCAAAATAATATGAAATATAGTTAATATGTATTATAAAATAATTGTTTAATTAGGTAATATAAAAACAACTTTATAAGGACATCTAGTGATGCAGTTTATGATAGGTCAAAATGTGATACTTCTGGATCTAAATTGTTCACTGAAAAGTAGCATCATTTATTCAAAGCTTTATAATTTTTTTTTAAAATCAGATAATACAACTCACTGAAGGTCAACTCTGATGTCCAAAATTCAAACAGCTATTGACACAGAATTTAGTTACAGAACAGAGACTGAGGCAACATTTTTTTAAGAATAAATTTTGCAGTATCCTAGAACTAAGGACAGTCAGTGATTGACAACTGGTAATCTTTAAAAAGATATGGTTATGTCAGAATTTATTTTTCAATTGACATCACTTTTCCAAAAGAAAGCTTACTATGTGTAGAGGTTGGCAAACATATGTAACACTCTGAAATGTGGATGAAGGAATCCACTTTTTTGCTTTCTAAAATTAATATGAAGCCTGTTCTCTCCCTGCAGACACTGACAGCTGAAAAGCCACTGGATGTCCACCTTCAAGACAATTCAGCTCTGTTGCAGCCCGAGCTGCCCCAAGCTTGGGGGCCAAAATGTCTCAAACCCCTCTGTCAGTATTGGAACCAACCGGCACTGCCAAAAGCCTTGGGGGCTAAGTTGTTAGAGCCCACACTGCCCCAAGTTGCTCTGGTCCAAGGGTTGGGGTTTAGCAAGAGAGAGAATGAGGATGGACACAAGGAATGGAGACCAGACAGAGTGTGATTAAATCCCATTTATTCTTCAGTCTCTCCTCTCTAAATCCCTAGTCTTGAGTTACTAGTCCTTAGTTCCTAGTCCCTAGTGCCTCCAAGCTCTTCCTCCAAATGCCAAGTGCCTAATACCTACTTCTCTGTTCCAAGTTGTACTCAACACTTCTGTCTGCCTCTCGCCTTTTATGTCTAACTTCTAAGTCACGCCTTTTAGTCATGCCCTTAAATCACGCACTTAGGTCTTATCTCTAAATCTGATCTCAGCTCTAAATCACACCTTTAAGTTTCACACACCCAAGGGAAGATTCTAGGTATCTAAAGCAAGATGTCATCAGAGTGTGCTCAGCTGTTGTAGGCTATTGTAATCAAGTCTCTTGCCAGGGTATAGGGCTCAAGATGGCTGCAAGGATGATAGTCGCCTTCTGTCAGCTCCCCACACAGCTCCTCATGTTGAAACAGTGTTCCTTCTCCCTTTAAGCACATCTGTATAAAAGATATGTTCATTTTGTAATTTGACAGTTGTAGTTTGTTTGAGGCATGACATTCCATTCAATCAGGTAATTCTCTAGAGGGTGTGTGTGTGTGTGTGTGTGTGTGTGTGTGTGTGTTTACCTGCCAGATTACCTTGCATATGCCTATGATTTTAATTTTCTAATTCCACTTTTTTTTTTACTGTATGTTTACTATAATTTTTGGTGTATTCACTACTCATGCACTCATTTTATTGCTTTCAACAATTGTCATTATGTGCGCCCAACAAGTTTTTTTTTAACTTATGAATTCTCCCATTGATTAAAAATAAAAATATTTCAAACTGTTTGTTATTACTAACCATGTTTCGATCAATATTCATGCTGTTAAGCTTGGCATAATAACAGGCATCTTGATGTGTCATGAACAACTTCATATCGCTACTCATTAAACACATAACAGTCATTTTACAGTATCTTTATAAGTTATTCATTCCTTCCTCAATACATGGCTTTCTTAAGAATATATCTGAAAAAATGAAATGCTATTCTAAATTCTGTACAAAATTTAAAGAAACATACATGCATCCCAACTATTATGAAATAAGACAGAATCTAATTTTTGAAACAAATATTTTGAGAATTTAAAAATAATAAATTGTCTGAAGAGGCTATATTTATATATATGTATATGCACACAAACATATAACTAAATAAAAAATTACCATGAGTTTAAGAGAAAATTAGGAAACCATTTCTCATATTGGGATGCTTTGTCTAGCCTCAGTAGATGTGTCTAGTCTTACTGCAATTTAATATTCCAAGGCTGGTTGATATTTATGGATGACCTCTCCTTTTTTGAAGCCAAATGGAGGAGGAGTGAATGGGGGAGTTGACTGGAAGGAGAAGAGGAAGAGAGAACTATTGTTAGGATGTAAATTAATAAATTAACTAATGAATTAAAAAAGAAAAAGAAAAAACACTGTGAATGAAGTATCCTGGAACCAGAAAGACCAATATAGTATGTATTCATTTAAAATAGATATAACCCATTAAGTAAATGATAATCCAGCTGAAATCCTCAGAATCACAAATGTTAGATAAAGACGAAGGCTATAGAGATGATGCTTGACTCTCCCTGGAAAGGAGAAAATCAGACAGAATCAGAGGGTTGACTTGAGGTGGAGATTGGGAGGAGAGTTACAAAAATCAGGTGGAGGGATGAATGTAGAGAGTGTGGAGTGTGAGGAGAGAGACCAATGGAATTGGGGAGCGTATGGGGGATGCTGTGGAAACCTAGTGCAGTGAAAATTTTCTAGAATTTATGAGGGTAGCCTACTGAGGACTCCTAGTGGTAAGTCTGAACTGGCCATCTTTTATAGCCAGTTGAAGCTTCCAGTGATGAGACTAATTTACATTAAATTGAGATGTGGGTTGAGGAAGTCCTATAAAGACAACAACCCAGGCTGATAACAGGACAGAAGGGAACCCTCTGAAAGCAGACAGAAAGGCCCCATTGTGGAGTACATCTTCCACTCAGATCATTTAATGTAGGCTTGGATCCTTCACTTCTACATTCTAGTTTCTTTGAAGTGAGAAAATGCTCCATAGGCTACTGAGAGAGAAACCTGGACACCACCTCAGTCACAAACCTTCTACCTACAATCTGTCCCATATGCTGTGCTGGAAATGTGGGAATAGTCACCAATGTCTGGTTTTGCTTGAGGCCCACCCCAGGAGAGGAAGCTTGTCTTAGGGTTTCCACTGCTGTGAAGAGACACCATGCATGACCAAAGCAGCTCTTATAAAGGACAACATTTAATTGGGCCTGGCTTACAGGTTCAGAGGTTCAGTCCATTATTGTCTAGGTGAGAGCATGACATTATCCAGACATGGTGCTAGAGGAGGTAAAAGTTCTACATCTTGTTCTGAAGGAAGACAGGAAAAGACTGACATCCTCAGACAGCTAGGAGGAGGGTCTCAAAGCCCACCCACACAGTTACATATCTTTTCAGACAGGATTACACCTTCTCTCCATACCTCCAAATAGTGCCACTCTCTGTACCAAGAATATTCAAATCACCACTGAGCCCATGTTCTACATTGCCTGAATGGCCAGGAAATGGATAGCTCAGAGACCTAGGGTACAGATAAAGACAAGTGAAAAAAATTGATGCAATGATTCCTAATGATATTCTGTTATATGCATACATCCGTGCCTTCTATGGTTGTCATTAGACAGGTTTCACCCTGCAACAGATGGGAACAGGTTCAGAGGCCCACATCCACACACTAAATAGAGAGACAGTCTATATTGAAGGTCACTATCATGTCCCTCCCCTCAGAGATCAGGGAACCTCAAGAAAGATTGGAGGAAACACTTTAGAAGTCAGAGGAGATGGCAAACACCAGGAGAATATAGTCCACCAAATTAACTAGGAAAGGTTCACAAAGATAAAAGTGGCACACCTGGAGTCTTCTAGGACCTGTACCATGTTGTCTGTGTAATGTATTATGGCTCTTAGCTTGGTGTTTTTGAGGGAATCCTAAAAGTGGATCCAGATGTTTCTCTGACTTTTGTCTGTTCTTTGTACTTATTTTCCCCCTTTAGGGTTGCCTTTACCAGGCTGGATATGAGGGCTTTCACCTATATGACTATATTGTATCTTGTTTTGTCCAATTAGACTGTCATCCCTTGGAAACCTGTACTTTTCTGAAGAGGAAATGGAGGAGGGTTGATATGGGAAGAGGGAAGGCTGGAGGATGATAGGAGGAGTGAAGGGAGGGGAAACTGTGATCAGCATATATGAGACAAATTTATTTCCAATAAAAATATTCACAACAAAGAAAAAAAGTATAATGTCATTATTGCCATAAATAAAACTAGATTTATTTTGTTAAATACAAACAAACAGACAAACTCTTTCAATGAAGCAGTTTAAAGATAAGGAACTTTCCTACTATGCACATTAAGGCTTTAAGATATTTGTTTCTAATGGCAACCATGTTTTTAAAAATAAATAAGTAAATAAATAAAACCAGCTAATTTCATAACTAGAAACTGTATAAGAGAAGCCTAGAACATCTTTGCACAAATTCTAAAAACAGAGAGATACAGCTTAGTGACAGAGCACTTGTCCAACCTGTATCAAGCTCTTTGTTTAATCACTAGTACTACAAAATCAAATAGATAAAATTGACAAGGACATAAAAATGAAACACTTCATGAAATCAGAAGTTGCAAGTACACTTGAAGAGGTTATTTGAGATTTAAATAAAGCAAATTTGTGATTCAATAAAATGATGATTTAGATAGATTAGAAAATAATATGTGTGTGTTTATGATGACCTCAAATGGTCTTAAAATTGTTTAATGAACAATAGCCCCATTAATTACAATAAATCGTGGTAAATAAACAGAAAAATAATCTAATTATTTCTCCATTCTATAGTCCACAACCAGACAACCAAAACATGTATAACAGGAGGGTCAATAAAGTTTGACAAAACTAATGAGAACCTTAGAATATGACTAATTTACTATTCTGAAGAAAGTACACTTACGTATTTGTTTAGCAACAACTTACAACACTCACAGGAATAAAGGGAACAAGGGAATATTGAGGGAGAGAAGGAAGCTATGATGTCATTTGCCATTTGCAATACTTGGCTTTGGTTCATTCCCTAAGTTTCAACTCAAGAATTATTTCTTAATTCTCATAGGTCATCAAAATTATCTGATCACAAGTTGCACTTAAAATATATTACACATCTTTTTCATTGTTTTTGAGATGGTTACTGGGTAAGTCTTCAAACACTTGACTGCCACCTTGTAAGAAAACAATATTTTTAGAAGTAAAAACCCTATTTTCTTCTCGTCCTGAAAATTTAGCAGTTAGAGGGCTGTTAGACCTTTTAACATTGTGATAAAATATTGCCATTTGAAAAGTTCATATGTGAGAACCTTGTGATGAGCCATTTAAAAAATCTTAAAATTGTCAATATTTAATTATGTTACAATTTTATATTGAGTTTCATTTATAATCCAAGTTGGCTACATGTAGATGGCTGTAACTCTAGAACTGCAGGTATTACAAAACTGACAGACAGTATTACCTTTTGAATGTGTAACTGTTTACTTCCTCTCATGTTCATTTCAGACAATAAAATTAACGGTCACTATGATTTTAAAAGCAAAAGTCTTGTGAAACAACCTGATAGAATATTATCAACTTTTCTCTTGCATGTTTATTTATTCATTTTTTAAATAATTCACCTAAATCCTACTTTTCCAGATTTATACATTAAGTCACAATGTTTTATAATTTAGTTAGTTATTTACACTAATGTTCAAAATAACTTTGAGTAATGCCTATAATTATCCTAATTTCTTAGTCAGAGACACAGATATCCAGAAAAGTTTCCAGTGACTCCAGATGAAAAAGAACCCAGCTATGTGATTCTTAATTACTTATTACAAATACAACTTTACAAAAAATCTGTGCCAAGTTATTCAAATGTTGGTGTTGAAGTAGTAGATAAAACAAAATAGGGAGAAATAAATTTCACATAAATTTAGGACCTCACTTTTTAAGTGAAAGTGATAACTTCAGTAAATACTTGCCTATATAGCCACTACTGGATACAATATTTAAGGCATTTAACATGCCAGTCGAATAATGTATTACAAATAAAATGATGGAAACTATTTTAAAATCTTTTAAATTAGTTACAAATTTTGAAATATTCTTAACAATGTGGATGCATTTTAAGCATGTAATTGCCTATGGACTTCCAAATGTGCTTTAATTAAACATGTAAAAAATATCAAGTCTAATACAAATTAGAAATAACAGAACCATAGTACTTTTTGAGATGTATTTTAATATTCTGTTCACTGCGTAAGTATACTTTATTACTTGAGAATTTCATCCAATGCATTTCATCATACTTGCACCCTCACTTGCTCAATCCATATCTTTCCTCAGTTGCCTAGTCCATGTCTCAACTCCTGCCTCTCTTTTTTCATTAAATAACTCTTAAATTCCAGTTTGATTTGCATAAATACTCCCGTGAGGCCATCATTGAGTCTGTGAAAAACCCACCAGGATCTACATTGTTAAGGGAAATTAACACTTCCTCTTCTAGTACCTGTGAAATATTAAGAGCTGGTGAGAATTCATGCCAAATTCTTAGTTGTGCATACTGGGATATTTATTTGTCTATCTTGATCTTACACAGTTCTTGCCCATGAAGTTACAATCACTATGAGTTCAAGTGTACAATTGTTTCCTTGACAAAAAATAGCTTTTCATGTTGAAGTCTTCAGCCTCCAGGTCCTTTTACTTTTCTGCATCGCCATTCATTTCATGATGTTCTGATTAAAGTTGAACCTAGCTTTAGTCTATAGTATAGTTAGTTGAAGGCCAATAGACTTTATGAAATAATCTACTTTTAAATTTTATCATAAGCAAGATTTGTTCTTCTTATAAAGTCTGAGGCCCTAGCCACTTATATAATTGTCTTTGCTCTGAATCAACCAGTGCAAAATACATAAATTCATCAAAAATATTTGTAAAATTATCTTTCTAATAAAATCATTTCATTTTTGCAATTAAAAATTTAGTTCTTAAATATAAAAATGAATAAATACAATTTACAACAAAAATACCTTTTATAAAGTTTTATCATAAATTTCAAAGCATAGTTGTTCATTTGAAAGAAAATTATATATATATATATATATATATATATATATATATATATATATATA
>JANHMN010000009.1:46499138-46509766 GCA_030674055.1 Rhabdomys pumilio | reverse complement strand
TATATATATATATATATATATATATATATATATATATATATATATAGTGTTTCTGTAGGGCATAAAATATTTTTAAAATAAAATTTAATATTAGTATTTTGATTAGTTGTCTACAACTGTCAGAAAGAAAAGTATAGCTTTCTTTCTTAATCAAATGTTTGTTTCATTTTCTGTATAAGAGCACTATCCTCTGTAGATTATTAAACATTATAATATTCTGTCAAAAATTCTGACATTTCCCAGAACACTTTTTAAATATTTTTGAGTTGCCTTTGTAGAAGAACTTGTTTGAGAAGTCATTAGGTTTTCTTTTGCTCTGAGGAGGAAATAGACCGAAGTAACATTTTATTCATTTCTTTTATGATTTCAAGCTATCAAAAATAGAAAGTTTATAAAAGACCTTTTGGAAAATTTTGCAGCTGGACCTTAACTTTTGAAATGTAACCATAGCTCTAGAAAGGTTCACCTACAGTGCTCAGTCTTTGAAATTTAAAGCAAGCTAAAGATGTAAAGGGTATATCCAGCTCATAATTTTTTATTTCTACCACATACAATGATAATACTCTTGATGTTTATTATATTTTATGTCAGACTAAATATATTTTATATATTCATATAGATAAATAGAATTATTCAAAGGATAAATGTAACAAGGGCAAGCATATAAACACTAATAAAAGTTAGAATAATTTTCTTTTGAGAGAAACTTTTAAAGGTAAGAACAGGCAAATGAAAGAGCCAAGAGCAAGACAAAAAGTACACAGAAAGAAAGGACTTGAATTCAACCCTTTAAACATAAGGGAAAATGAAAAACGTGAAACTATATTCTAGCCAGCAACTGAGTCATGATCTCATTGATAGAGCTATTGTTTCAGGGATAACAGGAAAGGTAAAAACAACAACAACAAAATTAATGAACTAGTTTCTTAAATGACATAAACCAACTTGAATGGAAAAGTTTCATTTGGTTTGAGAAGTGCTCTCTCCAGTGCAGTTGTACCCTTCAGGACTCATTTTCCCCACTGAGCTGCAAGCCACCTGTGTGCACAAGGAGATCAATGTCCTGATTTCCTTTATTTCCTAATTTCTATTACAGAGTAGGGTTGCTTGTAGGGTTCAATACCTTTTTTTCAATTAATGAATAAGAAAAACTCTTCATATAAAAGATGTTCTTTTAACCTTTATCACTTTTAGTAGTATGCACAGTACGCAGATGTGAGTTTTAGATGATTTTAAAGAGTAAAAGACTTGGATTTTTATATACTGAACATACTGTGAAGCTTTTATTAGTCTGTATTAGTTAAGGATCAAGAACTTAATTGGAGTTCAAAGAAGTAATACTACATTATGGTCTTTATCTTTTCTGTAATTCACAAGAAATGAATTTGACATTTTAGTTTTCCTCTTTCATTTGATAGTCTATCATTTTAAATGGGAGAATGTATTCTAGTCGATGTATTTTCTATGATTATTAGCTCAGGTCCACAACTTGGATGACAGAATGTTGCTTTTATTTTAGTAATGTACATAGCTGTTCAGATAAGATATGGGGCAACTTTACAAAGTTTTGTCTTGGTCAAAAGACCCAGTTAAAAGTTTGGGACTTTTTTTCCAAGCCTTAGCTTAATTTTTAGAATTTTGAGTAAGCTGGTTCTCAGTTTTTTTCCAGTTTTCTCATTATTTTGCAAAGAAAATATTTTTTAAAAGTTTTTTGTGTCATTTAATTTACGTGTGCATGTGAATTTATGTTTGTGTGTGTCAAGAAAATCACACAGAGGACAGTGGTAACGGATAACAAGGTGATTGTGAGCTGCCTGAAACAGGTGTTGGGACTTGAACTTATATACCTGGAAATTTGAAATTACTCTTAGCCGTTACCCTGTCTCTGTTTCTGAGAGGTTAGTGCTGAAGTACCTTATTTTTTTCATTGGTGATTATATTATATTGAATAAAGTCAATTATTTTTTAAATATTAGAATAAAATATATAACCTGTGTTTAACAATGTTGTCTTTTTGTATTTACTTGATCTTCCACTTGGCTGGTAAATTTGAGTAACACAAGTGACGAAGAGTCAATTATGCACATAACAAACAATTATATATAGAATAAGAATATGATATCAGCCTTTAAATTTGACATGACATTTGAATGGATTTAAATGAAAGTGTTTAAATAATTACATGGAATTTAATGTTATAACTATTTTTCTGGATATTAAGATATTTAATTCTTAATACATATGTGGGAGAAGACTGTCATCAATAGTGCAGTTTGTGAGATGCCATCTTACAGGAATGTAGGGTTTTCCTGACTGGTTTCCCTCTTCTTTTCTTCCGAACTCTTAATATTAGTTTAACTCTATTAGTCAAGAATATTTAGCATTCTCCTTCACAGGGAAGCTGTCAATATAGTCCTCAGTAGCAAAAAATGGTCACTCACGTGGTCAATGATGGAGTACTGGCATTGCTATTTTCAAAATTTTTACATTATTTGGTAGTGACTGAAATCATGTTAGTGAATAATTGTCTCTATTGATCTTCTACTTCTTTCTGTACACACACACACACATACAAACACTCTAACATACACATATACACACATACATACATACTCACACATACTCACACTCTGACACATACACATATTCACACACAGTCATACTCACACACATGCACATTCACACACACAAATATTCACACATACATACACACTCACACATACACCCATATACACATTCACTCACGTATACACTCACATACACACATACACATGTTCACACACACACACTCACACACACACATACAATCACACATACACATAAAGGACAGTTGCTAATTGTGGGTCAGGAGCTAATTTCTTGGAGACAAAACAATAAAAGCCATCTGATGGTATGTAGGTTTCAGTCAGAAGCCAACATAAATAAATTTAGGCTACTTGGTGTCACTATGTTTTAAATCTAACAAGACTAGCTTCTGTACTTTATATTGTCTAACCAAGATCTATAAGCACAAACATTTTCAGCCAAATCTCAGTATTGTGATTTTGGTCTAGCACCTATCTTGCATGTTTGTATTTCTCCATGGTCTTGTGAGACTGTCTTTAGCCAGTAACATTTTGGTACTGAATGTCTTCCATTCTGATCATCTTTCAAGCTCTTTCTACAAATATTTACACAGGAGTAGAAGAAAATAAGCTGAATTTGTAAAACAGTCCTACAGTGAACCTAAACATACCATATTCTAGGTGAATGTTCTATGAGAAAATGACTGAACGTTTTTCAGTGCTCTAGCAACAAGCTCCAGACCACAAGCTACACATGTAATTGCCAGAGGGGTAATTTAATTTCAGAGGGTGGGCTACATATGAGGAACAGACAGATAGTCAGCAAAAATACATTAGAAAAACAACCTAAGATTAATTTCTTTATTAGTAGATTTTGAAGAAGGTAAAAGAAATCAGGGTCTTGCCCTGAGCTGGATGTTGCCAGGAAATAGATGTGATTCTGTCTTTGTTTCTTTTATAAGTTCTTCATGAGAAGATAATAGGAGAAATATGAGGCTATTTTTAAAGTTACCTGTCATTTATGTTAGCCACAGTAGGAACTTGTTTGTCTCTTTTATGTTTGAGCTATGTTTTAGTTTTTTTTTTTTTTTTTCGTGGAAATTGGATTTGAATCTTGACAAAGTAGCCTTGTTTTTGGCTTGATTCATCACAATCACAGATTACACTAGCCTGTTGTTAGTTTGTGGAGGGAATGTTGATATTTACCTAAAGGAAAGCAAGGCTCATTGTGCCAGGAGAGCTTGTAACATCATCAAATGCTGAGTGCAAATAGGCTAGTTCCCCAGATGTTGAGGCTGCTTTTCTTCATTTAGTATAATCAGTAATCAAATATGTCATCGAGATGGAATTTATCTCTGTCAGATGTTGGTACATTTTTTAGCATCCTGTTTATCCCTGGCATTCATTACATCATGCTTGTCAAAGAGGCAAAGTGTCTTACTGTTTACATGGATAAATAATCCTCTCATTATTGACAATTTAAATTCTGATTGATGGGTTTTGTGTCTTCACAATGTTATACTCAATCTTGATAAACATTTCCTCAGGACAGGTTTGTTTTCACATATTTTCTAACCTTGGTGCTTTGTAAAGTAAAAGCTGCCTAACTGAATATTCTCTTTTATGACATCATGTTTGTGTTTGTGAGATTCCTTCTCCCTATGTTTGTCCTCAACACTGTTTCTATGATACTCTTTGTATTATTAAAATCTTTAGATATTTATATAAACTTAAATACATCCTGAGTGGATGCATCTTAATACATTTAAATGTAAACTTAAATACAGTAGGAGTGGATTATTTTTCAGCTCATTTGCAAGTCTTCACAAAATTGCAAACTCTTGTTTCTTCAAAAAAGCTTCTTGGATTCAAATATAACTCCATTTCTTTTAAAGAACAGACTTTTTAAATTGGATATTTATTTATTTACATTTCAGATGTCATTCCATTTCCCAACTTCCTCACCATAGAAACCCCCTATTCCATCTCCCCTCCTCCTTTTTGCTTTTATAGTATTTTAATTACATGCAAGTATTAAGGTCAGTTCTAAGTTGAGGAACTAGCAATACAATAGATGAAAAATAGTCAAGGAACAAGGAAGACAATAAACACAAATAGTCAAAGAACAAACAAGGCAATAAACAAAGTTCTGTGAACACTACTGCGATCACTGTTTCTAAGGGCTTATCAGGATGACCAAATTATCTGAGCCAACTTCCCTGTCCTAGCCAAAAGTCATCTTATGTCTGAAGCCTACTCCCTTGTTCTAGTCTAGGATTAGATTCTTGCCTGAAATTACTTCTTTGTTCTAGCCTAATGTCAGATTCTTGGCAAGTAGCCCCAAAAGCTCTCTTCCTCTCCCCCTTTTTTATTTCATTAACAAGACTGAGCCTCTCTTAGGTAATTATGACAAGAATGCCTTCCTTACCCATTATGGAATATGCAGTATCAAAATAAATTCATTTATGTCTTAGGTTGGTAAGACTCTGTCCAGAATCTTACCTATCCTTGGCTTGCCAGCCTGTTAATTTTATAACTCTGTCTGGGGGTCTATTTTCAGCTTCATGCCATGTACTTTGGCTGCCAACATGTTGATATTGTTAAAGACAAACTTTAACACAATGTGCAGAAATAAAAGTATTCCCAGGACAAAAAGTGCTAGCATGATCAAGCTATATATAACATTCTTGAAGTATGATCAAAATAAAAATACTGACCTCAGGCCATAGATAATTTTATCAGCAGTATCTGCTGCATCAATGCTCAGCAGAGAAGCATTCTTTAAATTTATAAACTCACTATGCAAAGTTAACAAATGCAATTACATATATATATATATATATATATTCACTTATATAAATGTGTTTGGTTAAATGGATGGAGGACTTTAGAGTATGGCTTGATGAGACTAATATGATGAATAATTATGATGCCTAAACTAGACTACAGGTATTTTTATTTGAGAATTAGAGCAATTCCAATTAATTTTGTGAATAAGAGTTCTTTGAAAAATAATAAATACACCAGTAACACAACAGATGCTGGAGCAGAATAAAAGCTAACCCTCCTATTTTAGAGAGTGCTGGAGGAAAACCATAAAGTTAGGTGACAGGTTCTGTTAACTTGGTAGTTTTGTGCACTCCTGTGCAACTAACATTTCCTGTGTTTTATAAATTAGGCAAATTATCTACAAAAATCATCAAAGAAGACAAAGCTTAGTAGATTCTTTATAAGAATCATTCAGGAATATATGTCTATTTTGTCAGAAATGCAGAAACATTGTATAATATATAGAAGAAATTCAGAAATCAGAACTAAACTTATAATTCAATTTTTTTGCTTTTATATATTGTGAATAAATAATTTCTTAAACTCTTTAAGTTTCCATTCCGTGTGCAGTCTACATTCTGGTAGTATTTAACATTCACTCATATTCTTACTTTTTCATTCTCTTCTCAGAAATCTCTGTTATCTTGCGTTTAAGACATCAGCATTGAATTTCTTCAGTTTCATTTCTATAATAATAGTGTTATTCTCTAAAAAATAATTCTGATCAAACATTCATTTTATAATCTGCTATTTGTAGTGTACTATCATAACTATGTCACCAGGACTGTGGAATTTTTTTGTTTATCTGGGATATTTTCCCCCTATCTTTTGCCTTATTTTGCTTTTTAAATCTACTTATGAGTAACACTGATTATATTCTTAGTTAAATTTTTATAGAGGAATTTTGATTCAGCATCAAGGCTTCTCTTTTTTTAGTCTAAAGATCTTTTAGGTCTGTGACATCCAAATCCAGCAAGAATGCAGACACACCCTTATTCCCTCTGCCTGAAATCTCTAATACACATCTTTAATTTGAAAAAAAAATATGCCTAATTGAGGGGCAGACAAAGTAACTAATCAGAGAAAGATTTGACACAATGAGTCAAAGATAAAATACACTTTCTCAAGAGAATGTTCAGTTAAGTTTGGACAAGCTCAGTTTTGTGAATTGAGCTCAGATTAGTTCATTCAGTTCTGTTTGGTTCATGCAGTCAGTACAATTCAGTTCATGGAATTCAGAGGCAGTTTGTTCAAGCAGAAAAATGCAATGAGAAGCTGGGAGAAGTCAGATGGAATCAGTCAGGTTGGAAGATTAGATTGTGTGAAGGCTAAAACTTCCAGTCTAAGGCCTAGGTGTAATTAGAACAGAGAAAGGAAACTCTAGGCTCAGCCCAAACCATGTATTCTCATAGCATAGGTATAGCACTCACTGCATCATTTCAGCAGAGGAGTTTTAAGTAAGAACATCTGAGTCGAACTAAATAGCCAGAGTTCAGAAAAATCACAAAAGGGTCAACTTATTCAACATTCAGTGTTGGAGATGGCAATTATGTCAGGTGAATAGAAAACACATTTACAAATGTTGAATATTATCTTTGCAAGTATTCCTTAGTTTTAAATGAAATTATCTTCTCTTAAAGAGAATTCAACTTTATCCTTATGCAATTTAAATATATATTCACAGATGGATACTAATGATTTAAATTTCTTTTCAGCAATGACCCTATATATCACCCTTTCACTTGATAGTAATATCTACTAATAACAAGCTATAGATGAGAAAACTTTAGGATAAAGACGCTAAGTTCCTTTATTTCTTTAATCTTTCAATGAGGAATCTTTTGAGTTCCTGCTAGAAAACTTTATATGTGATTCAATTGTAAATAGGTCTAATTCCAGGAGTCACAGTTAATTTATGAGCTTAAAATCAAATGGGTCATATTTTAATGTTGTCTTGGATCTTACTTGTTTTTTAATATCAGACTGCCAGTTAGAAATATATTAAGTCAAGAGAGCCTTAGTTCTTTAATTTAATTTGTAGATTATAGTGACATCATTTCTTCTTCCCTTTCCACTTTACACTTGCCCTTGTTATCTTTCAAATTCATGATCTTTCTTTCATTGAGTGGCATTATATTTATGTTTTTAAGTATACCCTGCTCAGTCTGTGCATTGTTACTTGTATATATCCTTTCAGGATTGATCATTTGTTTTTGGATAACAAGTGGTTTTCTCTTCCCTGGAAAAGTCTTTGTCTCCAGCTCTTGGTGTTCCTTAGTTCTCTATAGTTCCTTGTGTAGTGTTGAGACCCAGTGATCTTTCCTTCATTAGTTTTGGCATTTCTATTGCTATTGTCCTTCTTCAGCTAATGGTTAAGCAACTTTTATCCAGAGTTCAATTTCTTAAAATGATTTGCATTTTTCCAATTCTTTGCTTTAACTGCCAAGACTACAAAGTGCATTTTTATAGTTGGATAAAGTAATGACCTCCAGGTGGACACTTTTTCTTTTCTCCATTTCCCAGTTTATTCTCAATTACAAAATACAGGAAAATTTTTGTATGTCTTCTCCAAGTTTCAGGCAGCACTGTAGTCTCATACTGCCTTTCAGTGCAAACTACTCTTCCTAAGCTCTAAGAAACTCTAAAGAATCTAAAGAAACACTTCTTTACATTCTTCTCTCAGTCCCCCTTACTCATCACAAAGACTGTGTGAACTGTTTCCAGAGCAGCCAGCTTTTTTTTCTCCCCTTTCCTGTAATTTGTTTTTCTCTATCCATGCTTATGAGAAACACTACTTTGATTCTCATGACATGTCCAAGTCATATAGAATCAGAATGGCTCTTATGAAATCATAACTTAAAATGCTTCTCATCACTTAACATAGCATAACAATTTGGAACCAAAAGCTTTCAAAAAATATTTGTTCTGCTCCTTTATTAAGTTTTAAATGTGAAAACAAAGAACTTCAGTTGTTTCCATTACCTCTCTTAATGAGGAGATCAGGTTTAGGAAAAACTAGTTTGTTTCTAGTCTAGTTATTTCTCAAGAACTATTATTTTTCCTCTGTTCATTAAGTTTTTTAATTATTTATTTTAATTATTATTTAATTATTATTTTAATTATTTTGATTTTAGATTAAAACTAAAGAGACAAAGGGGTATGGATTATTTAAACATACATCAGGGTATCTATTGATAGAAATGGAGGATATGAATACTTCTTTTTTGTACTGGGCTTACTATGTTTTCCAAGCTGGAATGAACTTAGCATCACCTTGTTCATACATCCTGAATGCTAAGATTTAAAGCAAATTCCATCATTTCCTGTACTCTACTCATTATAACTGATAATTGATATGGAATATCAGAGACCTCAAATTAGATAAGTATTATTATTTAAATATTTATTTAAAATATATATAAGTGTATTTAAATACATATGTGCTTAGGCTTAACAAATGCTATTATTGATTGTTTATAATATTAAATAAAGAAGAATGAAAATGTTCATGATATATTTAATGGTAATTATTATAGTAAACTCAACACTGTATATTCTTAGAAATTTGTTTACCAATCATATCAAGTTCTCTTTGTGCAATTTCTTTATTTTTTTTTAATTCTTGAAAAGGTCACAAGATAAAATCCTGTTTTATTCCTTTTCTTGTTTTCCTTCAGGAATTATTGAAATTGAAGTTAAATGAATAATTTAGTGTAAGAGTCACACACACTGTAGTACACACTTGAATTTCACTGTGTGCCATGCACTAGAAAACATTTATTTCAAGGCAATGCTAAATGCCTCCACTGAATCTTTAAGCGCTTCTTTTTTTAGAGGGATTTGTGGCCTTCTGTGTGACAGATGATAAGGAATTTCATTGTTCTGGCTTCCCTCCTTAGCTTGACCTATTCATCCTCAACTAGCTAATCCAAGAGAGCATTTGCTTCAGGGATAAATTAATCAACAAAGCAGTAGAAAATAAATCTTACACTAAGTATACAAACTTGCTATAAGAGATTTGAATAATATTCATAAAGTTCCAGATCACACCTCACCAAAAATCAGCATGTTCACATGTAGAAAACTTTGTCACCACTGAAAACAATGCATGGACTATGATGTAGTTGTATTAAATATTATGCCATTTTTGTCAAACTTGTAAAATTATGTAACTTTACAATAACTGAGTCAATACAGTGTTATAAACAATTCACATAAAAGCAGAATTAAATTTAAAATATGCAAAACACTCAAGCTTCTTTTCATTTTTCTTATGAGTTAAAATAAGAGTGAATTTAGAGTATAAATATGTTTTTCTACTTAAAAAAATGGTAAATAAGGAAATGTTTCCTAACCCAGATCATTATTTTAACTTTCTTATTATTACCAGTTACTATTTGGTATGAAGCATCCATTAAAATTTTATCTAATGGATAAATGAATATGAATAATCAAAGTCCATTGTGTTGAGATTACCTTGAGCTGAAAACTCTCCTATCTAGCAACTTTTAGGAAAGTTAACATCTAAAATAAGCATTCATTTCATACTGAGTCATCCTAGAACTACAACTAATTGTACAATATCTAATATCAAACATGTTTTTACAAATATAAACAAATTACAGAGAACATAATAGCAGATATGACCAGTTTATACACCTTTGTTAGCATATCTTCCTTTTTTACTTATTTTTAAGATCTATTTTATTTTACATATATGAATGTTCTACCTGCATGTATATATGCACACTTCTCTGTTCTTTGAGTTCCCAGAAGCTGTAAGATGTCATTTAACTATGAAATTGAAGTCACCCAGTGTTGTAAGCCACCAAACATTTGCTAGGAAATAACCCAGATCATTTCCAAATGCACTAATCTCTTTTATCACTGAGTTAACTCTCTACTCCCTCATTTTTTTAATATAAGAAAAATTTCACCAACAACCCTGTTTTATTAAAAATAACTTACTTAAATTTAAAAATATATCTTAAAGAAGAGTAACATAAATTTCCAAAGCAATTTGTTAATATTGATTTGAATAATTGGAACAGAATCACCTAATCCATAATAACCAAATTTTCTCTATCCTTGAGGCTCATTTCCAAGTCTGGTATGTAAATTTAAATATTAAAATACAATTAGTAATTATTCCATTTATTTTCATTGAAAATAAATTTTGATTTTTTTTTGTGTGTGTGTGTGTGTGTGTGTGTGTGTGTGTGTGTGTGTGTGTGT
>JANHMN010000009.1:46485772-46499128 GCA_030674055.1 Rhabdomys pumilio | reverse complement strand
TGTGTGTGTGTGTGTGTGTGTGTGTGTGTGTGTGTGTGTGTGTGTGTGCTGGGTGACTCTGGTGGTTCTATTTACATTTTTTTACATGCAGATGTCTATTTTGATCAGCAATATTTGTTGAAGATTGTGGGTTTGTATGTTTTTTTGTTTCTTTGGTTGGTTGGTTGATTTTTTTTGTTTTTTTTTTTGTTTGTTTGTTTTCTTTGCTTGTTCAGTGGGTTTTTCTGGCTTTTATTTCCCACAAAAAACTTCATATCCATAGGTGTGTAGATTTATGTCTGGGTTTTTAATTAGATCCCATTGATCAATGTATCTGTTTTTATACCAATACCATACTGTTTTTATTACTATAGAATTTTAGTATGAGATGATGATACTTCTTGCAGTACTTTTGTTGTTCAGTGCTGTAGTAGTTATCCTTGGTATTTTGTTTTTCTATATAAACCTGAAAATTGTCTCTTCAACTTTTGTAAAAAACTGTGTTGGAATTTTGGTGAGAATTGCATTGAGTCTGTTCATTGCTTTTGGTAGGATGACCATTTTTATGGTGTTAATCCTACTGATCCGTGAGTGTGGGAGATCATTCTATCTTCTGATATACCCTTCAATTTTTTTCTTCAAGAACTTGTTTTTAAAAAAAATCAAATAGGTCTTTTACGTTCTTTGTTAGAGTTACTTCAAATATTTTATATTACTTGCATCTATTGTGAAAGTTGTTTTTTTTTCTGTCATTTCTTTCTTAGTCCATTTTTAGCTTTTATCTAGGGAGATGCTGATTTTTTTAAAGTTAATTTTGTATCCACTTTATTGAAAGTTTTTGACAGTTGTACAAGTTCTCTGATGGAAGTTAATTTTGGATTCAATTTGTTGAAAGTTTTGACAGCTGTATGAGTTCTCTGATGGAACTTTTAGGGTGACTTATGTACCCTACTATATCATCTACAAATAGAATTATTTTGAATCCTTACCAATTTGTATCCCCTTGATTTCATTTTATTATTGTTATAGCTAAAACTTTAGGTACCAAATTGAATAGATCAGGAAAGAGTGGTAGCCTTGTGTAGTTTCTGTTTTCAGTGATATTTCTTTGAGTTTCTTTTCATTTAATTTGATGTTGACTATCTGTTTGCTGCATACAATCTTTTATTAATTTAAGCTTGTTCCTGGTACCCCTAAACTCCCTAGGACTTTTATCATAAAGCAGTGTTGCATTTTGTCAAAGGCCTTCTCTACATCTATTGAGCTGATCCTGAGTTTATTTTTTTAGTTTGATTATATGATACATTCTATTAATTAATTTTAATATATTGAACTCTCACCTCATCTCTAGGATGAAGTCTATTTGAAAGTGTTGAATAATCTTTTTGATGTATTCTTTGATTCATTATATGAGTATTGAGTATTTTTGCATTTATGTTCATAAGGGAATGCTGGCAACAATGTGAAATAAGTGAGACACTCAGACACTCATCCTTTGCTCATGGGAGTGCAATCTTGCATTCTCACTATGCAAATCAGTGTGGTGGTTCTTCAGGAAGATGGGAATTGATCATTCACAGGATCCAGTTTTATCACTCTTGGACATATACCCAAAGGATGCTTCATTCTACCACAAGGAAACTTACTCAATCATGTTTATTTCTGGTCAATTCATAATACCCAGAAACTGGATAGCACCTAGATGCCCCTCAACAAAATAATGCATATAGAAAATACAGTATGTTTACATAATGAATTATTATTCAGCTATTTAGAAACTGACCCTATTAAATTTTCAGGTAAATGAATGAAATTAGACAAAAAAATCATCCTGGCACACAAAACCTAGAAAGATAAATATCTTATTTGTATGTTTATATGTGGCTAATAGCCATTAAATAAATGGTGGCCAAGCTACAATGTGTCATACTCTAGAGGTCAAATACAGAAGAAGAGATGGGGAGCACACATGGATAATTCTGGGAGAGAGAAATAGAATAGATATTGTGTACTGGTGATGAGGGAGAGAGAGGAGCAGGAAGTTCCTGGGAAGAAAGATGGGGTTGAAAAGGGAATTCAGGGAGAGAGAGCTAGAATTGCATACATGTCAGAAGTGATATAAAAACCTGGTAAAGTGGAAATTTAGTCGAGTATATAAAAATGATTCTAATGAAGTTACCATGTAATGAGGGAGACAGAATCCCAACCAGTCATCTCTAGATACCAAAAGAAGCTTCGAGTACTGAAACTGGATTGCATCCAATTGAGTTGTTAGTCAAGGGTTCACATGGAAACCCCCAAATCACCCAAGCAACTACCAAGAAAATACATTTTCTCCTCAAATGGATAAGAAGGACCCATTGCTGTAGAGAACACTCACACAACTCACTGAACTTGGTAGTAGAGCTACTGGCTACATAGAACCTTCACCCCTGTCTTGGTGCCTTTGGTTCAGGAAAGAACTCTTAAGCTACTAATAGAGAAATATAAAAACCAATCTAGCTGCAAAACCTTTGATCTACAATCTGTACTGCATGTAAAATATAGTAGAGCAATGAAGGTACTACATTTGGGGGAGTAACCATTCAACATCTGATTTGATTAAAGGCCTACTCCACATGTATGAAATTCACACCTGACCCTTTTTTAGTGATCAAGTATCAGAGACTAGTTTGCAGTTCTAGAGTAAAAGCAAATAATATTTTTTAAGAAAGGATAGCAATATAATGACTCCTAATGATATTCTGTTATACTCATATATCACTGCCTTTTTCAGCCATTATCAGAAAAGCTTCATCCTGAGGCAGATAAAAACAAAAGTACAGAGACCATAGCAAGACATTACCGAAAGACAGAGCATGGAACACTCTGCCCTAAGTGGGCTGTCTCCATTAAATCCTTCCCTGCAGAGCTCATGAACCCCACAGAATAGAAGGCTGAGAGAGTATAAGACCCAGAGGGGATTGAATGCATCAGGATAACAGGCCTTTTAAATCAACTGATCATATAAAGATCAGAAGAGAATGAAGCCACAAGCACAGGGCCTGCACTAGTCTGTGCCATGTTCTTAATATATCTATTATATGTTTGAGATTTAAAGATGCTGTATTTGTCATAGAGACATAGAAATTATTTATTTATTTATGATGATTGTATCTTTAAAAGAAATATATCTGTCTGTCATGCTTACATCCATTAGTCTTCTTATGGAAAAATGATCTCCTACCTCTGCCTCCTTCTGCATATCCTACCAGCACAAAAGCTCAGAATACTCAACATACAATTCACAGACCACATGCAGCTCAAGAAGAAGAAAACTAAAGTGTGAATACTTCGGTCCTTCTCAGAAAGGGGAACAAAATATTCACGGGAGGAAACACAGACGAAGTGTGGAGTAGAGACTGAAGGAAAAGCCATCCAGAGCATGCCCCACCTGAGGATACATCCCATACACAGTCCGCAAACCCAGACACTACTGTGGATGCCAAGAAGTGCTTGCTGACAGCAGTCTTCTATAGTTGTCTCCTATAGTTGTCGCCTGAGAGGCTCTGACAGAACCTGAGAAATACATAGCTAGATGCTCACAGCCAACTATTAGACTGAGCACAGGGTCCCTTATGGAAGAGTTAGAGAAAGGACTGGAGGAGCTGAAGGAGTTTGCAATCCAATAGGAAGAACAACAATATCAACCAAGCAGACGCCCCTCCCAGAGCTCCGAGGAACTAAACCACCAACCAAAGAGTACACATGAAGGGACTCATGGCTCCAGCCACATTTGTAGCAGAGGATGTCCTTGTCAAGCATCAATGCGAGGCCCTTGGTCCTATGAAGGCACGATGAACCAATATAGAGAAATGCCAGGGCAGGGAGGCAGGAGTGGGTGGGTGGTTAGAGGAACACTCTCATGGAAGTAGGAGGTGTGAGGATAGAATAGTGGGTTTCCTGGGAGAGAAACCAGGAAAAGCTACAACATTTAAATGTAAATAAAGAAAATATTCAATTAAAAAAAGAAAAGAAAAGAAAAATGGGACTTGTAAAGAAAAGAGAGAGAGGGAGGGGGAGGGATGGGGGAGGGGGAGGGAGAGAGATGATCCTATAATGCCCTGACCATCAAGCTCCAAACTTTGCAAAGGAATTTATTTCACTTGAATGAAGAAAGGGTCTAGTAGATCACAGATTTATTCTGAGAACTCAAAAAAGTCTAGCGATTGGTATAAATAATTTTCAAATAATAATGTAATTTCTATTACTAAATACTTTGTGGCACTGAGTTTATTGATCTTCTTCCACAAGGAAGAACAAAGCCTTGTTTAGGACCAGAGGGGGATAACAATTGGACTGTAAAAAAGATTAAAGATAATTAAAACAATGACAATAACAAAACAATCATAACAAGTATGTGACAGTTAAGTTTTTCTTGAATAAAAATAAAGGACATTGGAAGAATCATTGGTAGAATTCACTAGGTCTATCTCCTTTACTTCAGTTTCACATTAAATACACTTACAAGTCTTAATATAAATTTAAAAAATTAGTATTATTATCTACCTGTTCAAAGATTAACTACCAAGATGAAGAATACCAGAAATATTGAACAAATGTAAAAAGCAATGTGAGGTGAACAGAAAAAAGAATAAATTTAGTAAATAGTATATAAAAATGCCTAAAAATATAAATTTTAGACCAGAACCATCAACACTCAAGATTGTTAAAAATCAGAGCAAGCTGGTTGCTTTGGATAGAGAATTGATGCCAAGTTACTATAGAACTGAACTTTACTAAGTAGATAGTACATGTAACCACAAGGTCCTTAATCAGGCCTGAAGTGAGCAAACATATAAAAGGACAGAATGCCATATCAGAGATTAGATGACAGAGCCTTAATAACAAGTTTGGGTTTCCTTTCAAAAGGAGTAATACTGCATTGAAAGAGGAAGCTAAAAACAAGACAGAGAGAGGCTTCATGGTCATAAGGATGACAGAACCTCAGAACATAGCCTTCAGAAAAATCTTTCAACAGAAGTGAATTTTGGCTTATAGATCTGGAGAAGTTCTACACTATACGATCTAGTCTGGGATTACCTATCGCCCAAGGAAGAGTAGTCAGTATACTGGGGAGGACCACAAATTAGATGCTGCAAAGGTCAAGCACAGCATGACCTTTTAACTCTCTGTTCTATATACAAAGAACAGCTAGAGTGAAAGTCTGACATTTAAGGTTGTATAATCTAGTCTCTTACACTGAATAACTCTTTTAATTGGTTCGGCTATGACCTAACAATGAAGATTTGGGATTCAGTGACAGAATAAAAATAAAAAAGGGGGAAAAAGATCTTGAAATAACATTTTAACTTGAAAATAAAATTTAATAAGTTAAATGAAACATATTTATTCACATTGGCTCATTTTCTTTTGTCTTGGGAATCTCATAGAAGTCAGCACTGGATGACAACGAAATAGGAGAAATTAAATATACAGTATGCAATTATATTTGTAAATGCACAAATAAATATGTATTTCTAAATAAGTTTTTGAGGAAGAAATTAGATAAATTCTGGAAAAGAAAATATTGAGCAAATATTTTTGACAAATGACCTTGTAAACACAAGGAATGCCTGGTTTCAGAATTATGAGGGTGGGTGGTCAGTTCAGAGGGAGAGGCATTTAGATCACTAAGATGAGACAGCTGTAGATTAAAGCTGCCTTATGTATGTCTGAAGACTGTATACTCTTGGTGTGGTTATTACAGTAGTTGGTAAGATGCAAAGCTCCATTCTCTTCTTATGGGTACCGAGATTTTCTGTGGGTTTTCTGAGGAAGATCACAAATAGATTTTAAACAATATAATTAGATGTCATAGTAAATGATAGTAAATCAGAAACCTTAAAGTAAATGAACAACATACTTTTATTATTCTTTTATTTTAAGACACTGTAGACTTGAATAGGATCATTCATAACTGAATATAGAAAGAAAAAAATAACTATCTAAGAACAAATTCAGAGGCAACCCATTAATTAAAGATTGGGTAGAGGAAAAGAAATTATTAAAATAACGATGAAAAGTAAAAGAAGGTGTAAAAGACCAAACTTAAAAAGCAATTTATGAGTAAAGTCAAGTGGGCAGAAATTGAGATATATTACAGTATGAAGTAAATTGGTGAATAAGCAACTTAGATATCTCATAAATTATTGGAAGCAAAGAAGATGGTAAAAGCAAATATACTTAGTAAAAAGTCAACATACATGTTATAAGAAAGAAAGCATTAAAGAATATATTTGAAAGTACCCCCCAAATAATTTTTTCAGAAGGAAAGAAATTGTCATATTAAGTGAGTAAATCAGGATGGCAGATGTCTTCCAAAAGATGCCTTGGGATGTTTCTAAGTCACTGAAACTCCTCTGAGTGAGAGGAGTTTAGATCACTAAGGTGAAACAGCTATAGTAGTATATAAACATTCACTATTTCCCACTTTAAATAAGTGTTAGGCTTAAAATGATCAGAAAATCAAGTATTTTATGCAAATGATGCATAGTCTCCATTGTGTCCCTTTTCTATGCTTTAAACATTAAAATTTGACATATAAAGGGGTTTTGCAAATTTGTATCATAAAATTTGTGTCATGTGGCCTTTTATTTACTGAGTAAATAAAATGGCCAACTACTAAAGCTCATCATCAACTTTGGGCCCTGTGCTCTCACACATGAACATGAAAATAATATATATATAAATTATAATATATAATTTATATAAATATATACATATTCATATATACATATGTGTGTGAATGTATGAATGTGTACACATACACAATCATAAAATAAATTTGGTATTTTAGAGATCTTTATGTCTACATGTATGTGTGTGTGTTTTTATCTTCTGTGAATGTATATTGTTTGTATGTATACACATGTGTGAAAAGGTGAAATTTTCTACTCTTTACAGATTAAAATTTGACATATAAGGGGGTTTTGCAAATTTGTAACATAGTCAACCCTGATGCTCCAAAGTATATTTTAACATTAAGATAGAACATCTAGAAATGACATTACAATTGAAATAAAACTGATAATTGCACAGTTATTTTTCTAAAACTTGATTTGAGAAACATCAGCTCAAGAAACTCCATCATGTAATGTAAATATTTACAATAATAAACACAACACACACACACATACACGCACTCACACACACATGCACACACACACAGTCATATGGTAGATTATGTTTGGAAAGCAATATTGTCATTGTTGTTTCTCAGACGACTCCTTAGAAAATAATTTAATGATGCTAGATATATGGCCCAGTATGTGAAGTATTTGCATCAGAAGCATGAGAACCTAAGTTTAGTTCCAGTGTCCATGATAAGGCCAGCTGTGGGGGTATGCACATAAAATCCCAACACTGGGAAAGTTGAGACAAAACATAGAAAACCTAAGGTTATTTGGGCAAGCTAATCTAGACCATTGCCCAAAAAAACCTAAGGTTTTTTTTGGACAAGCTAATCTAGACCATTCCTTCATTGATCTAGACCAATCAATGAGCACCAGGTTCACAGATAAACCTATTATAAAATGTAATCTGGCAAAGGGGGAACCTGGTACAGCCATACCAAGGTGTGCCCCTAAGTAATTACTTCATGCAATAGACCTGATATGAAGAGGTTTACTGGGGGAAGGAAGAGGAGTGAGGATATGGGAAAGATGAGTAAGGTAGAGGCAGGTGAGCAAGCCATGAGAATGAGGCGGGGGAGAGGTGGATTCTGAGGACAGAAAGGGTAAGAGAATCCCTAGAACAGAGAGAGGAGGGTGGAAAGTGGACAGTTTTTTTATACTCAGCACACACCTGGTGCACTTGTCAGCAGCAGGTGATAGCAACAGGTAATGATGTAAGCTGTTGTTAGGTCTCTAGTAGAATTACCTGTAAGCTACCAATACTTTGTCTCAAACAAAACTCCAAAATCAACAACAATAAAACTACTTCATGTCATCTACTAGTCAGTCCATACACTCACACACATGTACACATACACACAAGATTCATTCACAGAAGATAGAAAAAACACACACATATGTAGACATAAAGATCTCTAAAGATCTCTGATATTCCAAATTAATTTTATGCTTGTGTATGTGTGTACATTCATATATATATATACATGAATAGATATGAATATATATGAATACACACACATATATTTATATATAAATATATATTATATATATAAATTATATAATATGTACAAATATACATATAATTTTCATGTTCATGGGTGAGAGCACAGGGCTCATAGCCGTTGATGAGCATCAGCTATAGTTGTTGGCTATTTTATTGATTCAGTATTACTTATTGATACATAGTCATCCACTGAATCTGAACCTTTACATTGAGCTTACTATAGTTAGTCTGCTTGTTCTGGTAATTCCCCTGCCTCTGACTCTAGAATGTTGACATTGTAAAGGACCAACTCACTTTCTTGGCTTCCTATGGATCATAGGGAACTGAACTGCATTCCTCATACATTTGTGGCAAGTGCTTTGCCTATTGAGATATTTTTCAGCCCCTATATTCTTTTTTAATTTCCAAAGAAATATTGGTAAAGATATCTTGAAGAATAGTCATTACACAAGTACAGTATGCATTATGCATGGATATATGTAATCAGTAGCATATAAAACGATTCCTTAGTTTTCAGATCCTTTATTATGTTAATCCTGTAATGATAAGAAAATGTTTTATTTTCTTCTGTTTTCTTTTTGTTTTTTTTTTTTCATTCATACATTCCAAGGCACTGTTATTCAACGGGGCTAATTTAGAAATCTGCTGCCATTTTGCTAAGAACCCATTCTATAATTATTGAGAAATATTACAAGTATTGTAAAACTACTACCTGACAATTATTATTTCTGGGTATTATGTGATACATATGTGTGTATGAATTTATTACACTTATTTACAAGACAATAAAATTATATCATGTTAAGGTAGAAGGTTTAATAATGAAGAAAATAAGTGGTCTATCTGTTTGTTCCTTCACAGATACTTTTCCTCTTTCTAAATTGTGACTATTTTCTTTTAAATATAACTGTGTGCCTCCAAAAGTTCTTTATACTAATTATATTAATACACAGAATATTTTGGGTTTAAAGAGGATATACCACAGTATTTACTAAAGTAACTAAAGAAAAACAAATGTTGGTCAGGTCAATCACACAACTGTCCCACCTAAGTAAGAGAGGACATGGAGAAATCCCATCTGCCTGGTTGTGCTCAAAGCAGACATCAGCAGTTCCCTGTAGAGCTACAGAAAGGACTGGCTATTTGATCGCTGTGAGAAATTTTTGGAATTGTTTTTCCATGGTCTCTTATTCTATGAATCTTTTAAAGTCTTGTTGACTTACCTGTAGCTAAGACTTACTTTCACAGTTGGGTTGTAGGCTTTCTCCAGTGCCTGTTTCAATTCAGTCTTTGAAAAAGACATTCTGACTTTTCTCCATATTTAGAAATATAATCTTCAAATAATATGTTTTCATCAGTTTATGCATTTATTTGAGGGTTATCTTTGGTTTTGCTAAAGCATAACACTTAAGTGGATATTTATATACCAGCATCTCTCCCATTATTTAAATGCTACTCTGGTACCTTCAGAATACAAAAATATAGGTAAGTGCTTCATTTGTTGGTTCTTGTTTTTATGCCAGTTTCTGAAGGCTCTCTATGGAACACAGATTTTATAAGAAATTCAGTGTTAAAAAAGCATTTATATAATTTACCACTAAACTATAGAGATGACTCTCGATACTGTAAAGTTCATTGAGATAAATAGACAAAGGGTAAATAGAAAGATGATAGATTATGGATAAATGACAGATAGATAGGTAGATAGATAGATAGAAAATAGGTAGATAGATAATAGATAGATAGATGATTCATAATTAAATGTTTTTTTTCTCAAAAAGTGATTTTTAAAGTATTTGAATAACATGACAAAAGCTAAACAATACAATTAAAATAAATTTTGAAAAAAATATTTTCTGAATAGCTCTTGTATTTATAAAATAAATATTATGCATTCAAAATGTCTGAGGTAATACTAAGAACCACATTGTGGCTAGAAAGTTTCTAAATGTCTCATCTGTGCACAAAGGCATGTAAGTAAATACATAGACAAATGTAACTCTAAGAATTTAGACAAGTAAAAATCTTATTATAATTTTAAATCATGTCTTAATAATTGTATTTACTCAGCATTTTATTTTTTTAATTGACTATTTCTGAAATTTGCTGCTGGAAGCCTTCAGACTTTCTTCATGCTCTTTTACTGTTATAACAAAGTTCACATGTTCCCTCCTTTGATTATTGTAGAGGAATTTCAATACAGCACTTGGCATCTCTGTCAAGTGATTACATCCAAAGTCCTAGGCCTGAGTGATCTGGCTGGAATACAGACACACTCTTAGTTCACACCTTTAAAGTAAAATTTGTTTGTAGAAGAAAGCATTCATGTTTGAAAATGATATCTTTGAAAAGCAGAGTAAATGACGTACAAGAGAAAGATTTGACAGAATGAGTCAGAGACTGGACAAAACCAACTCTCATGAAAATATACAGGAAAGAGAGTCTACTTAAAACTAGTACAGGGAGAGCATTAAGTTAGGTCAGTTGAGTGGATTGAGTTCAGGTTAGTCAGTTGAGTTGTTGGGAGTCAATGCAGTGAGTGCAATAGAGTCGAGCTGAGTCTGTGAGTTCATGAAGTTAGGTGCAGGGCAGCAGAGGCAGTTCAAACCAGGGCATAAGAAGGAGCCAGAGATTAGAACAAATTGCCAGCGTTAGTTTGAGGCCAGGCAAAGAAATTTAGTAAGAAGCTTAGACGAGCCAGATCAGATCAGTCAGCTTGGAGAGGAGTTTGAGCCAGAACAGTTGAATTGAACAAGTTAGCCTGAGTTCAGAAAGAACTAGAAAGGGCGTGCTTATTTAGCAGTAAGGCTCTGAGACTACAATTACATCAGGTGAATAAAAATTACATTTAGAGATGATTGTGGTAGAATGTCCAAATCATGCAGGCCAGAGATATTAGGAAGAAATCTTCACCTAATTCTGTCCTTGTACTAGTAGTAACAGTTGAGACAGTATCTACTTGCTCTTTTTCTTACTGTTTCTAACTTTGTTTTACAGCCTGGTGCCACAGAAAGCTCTTCTCTTACTAAAACTCTTTTTATTCATCTAGGTACTTTTGAGTCTCCATCTGCATCACTTTCTTGTCCAGATAGGGGACTGAATCTTACCCTTGCATTACAGTCCCAGCACAAGTATCATCATTTGCAGTCTTCCAGATCTACTGTTTATCACTACAAAATATGTAAATTAAACTATAAGAGGCTATCTTAATATTGACATTTTTATACTTTATAATATACACATTATTATATTCCTTAATATACAACCTTCTCTTATTAGTTTCAGGGATCTATCAGTATCTAGACATGAGCTTATAATGTGGTCCTTGAATCATCTATGATTAAAATTGTTAATATGAACTTTGACAAAAGTCAGGGTCCTTAAACGTCCTATAGAAATCCTGAAATAGAGTCACTTGGTTTGAACAGAATGATCTCTCTCTACTTCCAATGAGAGACATGTGTATTTAATTGTATTTTCATATGAACCCTACAAAGTTTGTACAGCTTTGGGAAAACCAGGTTGAATTTGTCCTTTGGGTTACTCTATCTACCCATGCACATTTAAGATCTATTCCATTAAGATCAGTTTATCATATGCTCCTGCGAGTTCCTGCGTGCACATGCGCAGACACACACACACACACACACACACACACACACACACACACACACACAAATATATTGGGGAAGAGAAAGACAGAGACAGACACACAGAGGGAGTTGTTCCTTGTTTCTTTGTTTTTTATTTAAATTATTTTGAAATCCTTTAGATGCTATGGCTCTATTAGAAAAACAAATTATATGTATCTTTAAAGTTTTTTTTGTTCAGTTTTAATTTCAGTAATATTTATCAATATATATTCCATGAGAAATAATTAATCAAAGTGAGGTAAAATAACAAGAATATAAGGTTTAATTTTCTATAACTTATAGAGTGTAATACCAAGGAACTATTGAACCCAAAAAGACCAGTCAGGAGCTGATCAGATGTAAATGCATAAGGATCTTTATTCACAAGCTCTAGCTTGGGCTCAGCCCATTCCTGACCTACAGCACTGGAAAGGTTTTATAGAAAATGGCAAGCGAAGGGTAAGTGTTTCTAGCCTATCAAACATCTAATTGGTGTGCTACTGTGTCTTTTAGCATTATTGGCTGGTGCTTGAAATCAAGTCATAAACTAAACATCTGCTTCCCTCTCCATTGGTGATTGTTAGGTAAGGGTGGGCTTGTAAGCTGGAGGTGCAAATTTATTGGAGGAAATAACCTGGAGACTGGTGCTAGTCACAGGTTTGTTGGGGGAGATTAACCTGGAAATGCAGGTCTTGTTGTGGTTAGCCTAGAAACTGGTGCTACACTCAAAATTTGTTGGGAACAGGGGCGAGGGGAAGTAACTTGGAAACTGGTGCTAGATATCAGCCCGCCTGTTAGTTTACTTGAATTTAATTTTAGGTCAGACTCTCTAAAATGAAGTCTGAACTTAAAAAATTTGGTGTCTCAAGAGTAGTTACTTTTTAAAAGTGCTACATATGCAGCTAGAGCTATGGGTCCCTCCAGGTGTACTCCTTGGTTGGTGATTTAGTCCCTGGGAGCTCTGGGTGTCTGGTTGGTTGATATTGTTGTTCTTCCTATGGGGTAGAAACTCCTTCAGCTCCTTTAGTCCTTTTTCTAACTCCTCCATTGGGGACCTCATGCTCAGTCCAATGGTTGGCTGTGAGCATACACCTTTGTATTTGTCAGGCTCTGGCAGAGCCTCTCAGGAGACAGCTATTTCAGGCTCCTGTCACCATGTACTTCTTGGCATTCACAATAGTGTCTGGGTTTAGGGACTGTATACAGGATGGATCCCCAGGTGGGGCAATCTCTGCTCCACACCTCATCTATGTATTTAATCCTGTGAGTATTTTGTTCGCTCTTCTAAGAAGTACCAAAGCACCCACACTTTGGTCTTCCTTCTTCTTGAGCTTTACATGGTATGTGAATTGTATCTTGGATATTCTGAGCTTTTTGGTTAATATCCACTTATCTGTGTGTGCATACCAGGTGTGTTCTTTTGTGATTGGGTTACCTCACTTAGGATGGTATGTTCTAGTTCCATCCATTTGCCTAAGAATTTTATGAATTCATCGTTTTTAATAACTGATTAGTACTCCGTGTGTAAATATACCACATTTTCTGTATTCATTACTATGTTGAAGGA
>JANHMN010000009.1:46465699-46485762 GCA_030674055.1 Rhabdomys pumilio | reverse complement strand
GATGAGAGCACTTCTGAAATCTATACTTGGAGATCCTAGTGTTATATACTCTGTAGTGGCAACCTATCAGCAACACAGTACTCTGAAAGCCCAGTACTATTAAGAATTATGATTGCACATTTTCAGAAACATTTAAAGTATTTTATTAAAATCTTGACACTAATTTTAAGGATTTTTTTCTTAAAACTTTAACATAAAGATGGAGAACGCTGGTGGTTCTTAGTAGTTGTTGTTTACTCAACCTGATTCTTTCAAGTTGTACTTCTAGTGGCTCAATTTTGTAATGTGTAATTATTAAAAAAATAATTCACGCTATTGCTGGCTAGGCACTGGCAGGCTCAGTCTAATACATAGCCTGGTACATAGCTTGAGATGGAGACCTTGTGTTTCTCCTAGCCTCTCCCTCCAAGTCCAGCTACTGCGAAACTGCTCTGTTCCTGTTGCAAAGCCTGGCCAAATTGGCTAAATTCTTTCCCTCTGGCCCACCTGAGTCACAAAGAATGTAAAATACCAGACAATCTTAGTTTAGAATAGACAGATGATGCAACCGCTGGGTGCAGAATCTATCATCCTAAACCACCAGCTAGTCTATGTTAGAAATCTTCCAGCAGTAGAATCTGCCATTAGATCTAACAGTCCCTGGTCTACATTTTGGTTCCTTTTGTTCCCACCTTGCTATCCAAAAAGGCTGTTCCTTCCTCCTGCATTCCCTCTTCCTTTCTCAGACCTTGAAGGTCCACCTCTTGCTCACCTAGTAATTGGCTTCTTGTTGTCTTTATTATCCAATCAATTAATTAGGGGGAAATTCCACTACACAATTTCCCTTTTAGATTTTGTCTACATCTTCACACAGAATCTCTCCCCAATGGCTCATATTTTCTCCTTTCATTATTTTAACATTTCTAGAATATACATTAAGAGTACATTTCAATGAAGTTCCTTCAGATGAACACACGTCTACATACAGAAAATTCTGTTTAAATCCAACACAGCCTACCGTTAACAATTTTCATTTGGGTTAACTCAAGTTTCACACACAAAGGAGAAAAGGTACCACTGATCTTTCTTGCTTTGCCTTGGTTTTCTCAGCTAATATAATACCCAAGTTTCTTCTGTGTTCCTCAACATATACTTCTGAGATAATTAATTTCCCTTTTAAGCTGTCAAGAGTTTACAGCCACACCAATATAACAGAAATATGTCAGAATTGTATCATAATTCTTTATTGACTTTACAATGTATTACACAAATCAGGTTGAAGATGCTGAACACATGCAATAAATTTGATAACTAAATAATGAAATTATACTTATTATAGTCTTTTCAATAATGCATTTTGGTGAATGAAATTCAATTAACTTTAATGAAGTACAATTTATCAGTTCTCCTTTGGGCACTGATTCTTTTAGACCATGTTTATAAAGTCATTACTGACCTCAAGGTAATAATATTGTTCTGTCATTAATATGTAGATTTATCAGTTGAATTATACTAAAAATGCTATACTCTCATCACAGCATTGTAAAGAACCAAATTAGATGGGGGATTGAATCCTCTATTTCACTGGGTCAGTATTCTGTCACTGTATGAATGTCATACCATTAAATACTGTATTTTCTCAGTAACTGACCCAGTGAAATAGAAGATGGAATCTCCCAGCTAATTAAGTGTGTGGTAATTTTGATTGGCATTTAACTTCAAATGATTTTTTTGCAACAATGTGATATTCCAATCATGTATACAATATGTTATGATAATAACAGGATAGTATGTGTATCTCCTCAACCATTTATTTTCTTTCTTTTTTTGGGGGGGGGAGTTCGAGACAGGGTTTTTCTGTGTACATCTGGCTGTCCTGGAACTCACTCTGTAGACTAGGCTGGCCTTGAACTCAGAAATCTGCCTGTCTCTGCCTCCCAAGTGCTGGGATTAAAGGCATGTGACAATACCGCCCAGCTCCTCAACCATTTATAAATTCTTCCTCTTCAAAATATTAAAAATTGTCCACAGTTGCTATTTTTGAAAATATATTTATTGTACTTTATAGTTCCTTTACCATGCCAGGGAATATTAGAAGTTCTTTTCCCTTTTCAGTTGTAGCCCTCATTCTGTTACCATTTGTGTCTGCATTCATGCCGCCTCCCTCTCCCTCCAAGCCACTCCAGCAATCTTCTTTATTTTTTTATATAAGATAATGTTTTTAGTTACTACATATAAGAGAGAATTCTTTATACATTTTTTCTAGACCTGATTATTGCACTAAAAGTTTTCTGGTTCTAACAATTTTTTTTTCTTATTTGTATATATTTATATGACTATAAGCCCATATGTGCTACTTGCATTCAGTTGTGTCCACAGAGGTCATAAAGAGCAATAGATCTCCTTGAATTGAGGTTATAGGCAGTTGTTAGCTACCATGTAGGTGCTGGGAACTGAACCAGATTATCTGCCAAAACAATTTATCCTTAAACACTAGCTTATACCTTCAGTATTCCTAAAAGCTTTTGAAAATGAACCAATTTTTTAACTAATATCGAAATAATCTGTCAGTATTCTAGTATTTGTGTGCATATTTTAGTCTCAATTCTGTGTAGTGTGTGTGTGTGTGTGTGTGTGTGTGTGTGTGTGTGTGTGTGTGTGTTTAGAGGTCTGTATAGGTGAATTTAGGTGCCTACAGAGTCTGATTCATTTCTCCAGCCCCACCTTTTCATTTGCTTTTCATTTCTTGATGATACCAAAGCTGATTGTTGCACACAGTTTTCCCAATTCTAACCAATTTTTATTAACTTTTTCTTATATATATTTGTATTTCTCTCTAAGAATCCGTGTAGAAATTTAAATTGATTCCAGGCCACAGCAACAATAAATAGCACTGTAGTAAATATGTGTGCATAAAGATTTTTCTGACACATTGATTATTGATTTTTGTGTTTTGCATCTCTAAGTTTGTGTGGTATGCATTGGTGTATGTATAGGTGTGGTGTGATGTGTATGTACACACATGCACACATACACACATATGCAGTCTTTTGTAAAGTGAGCATGTAATGGCCAAAGATTAACACTGAGTGCCTTCATTCATTGTTTTCTACATTGCATATTGAAAGAGAATTCATCATTTGAACCCAGAGTTTGTTGGTTCAGCTGATTTAGCATGACAACTTGCTGAAGGGATCTCCTGTCTCATCCTAAGCTGTTTATGCTGGAATTAGAACCAGACCACCACCATTTCCTGCATATATGGAAGTGTGTGGTTTTATGTCTAGTTGTCATGCTTTGCATAAGAAACACTTTTAATTCCTGAACCATTTCCCTAGCCCCATACATTTTTATACTCACTAGTTGGAAAGCTATGTTATATTTCAACCTTATATTTTTCAAGGAAACTCAAAAATGTTTTTTATTATGATTGTGCTAATTGCCAGCCTCACCAGCAGTAATTAACCATTCCTGTTTCTCTATTTTCAATAAAGACTCTGTGTGTCTGTGTGTGTGTCTGTGTGTGTGTGTTGATAATAGTCTTTCTATGTGTGATATGATCATAATAATTATAATTTTTATGGTAAATTGATTTGGAAACTAAATTAAAATACTTTAATCACATTTTTATTTTAAAAATTATATTGACAATTATTGAATTGTAAGTATAAGCTTGTTTAATTCAGCTTAAATCGTATTTTCCCATTCTATAGAAAGAAGACTCAGTCATTTGGAGGAAATGTTGCTTTTTCAAGGGAAACAAATTTGGTTTAAATGACTCATATTAGGTACCAGACAACTGCCTGTAAGACCAGTACCTTCTTGTTTCTGCAGGTACACAAATATCTATCTACCTATCTATCTGTCTGTCTGCCTATCTATCTATCTATCTATCTATCTATCTATCTATCTATCTATATCTATCTATCTATCTATCTGGCACATACACACATACAGCCAGACACACACACACACACACACACACACACACACAGAGAGAGAGAGAGAGAGAGAGAGAGAGAGAGAGAGAGAGAGAATAATAAAAAGAAAATTTAAAATACTTGCATGTAATTAAAATGGTATAAAACACATTAGGAAAATTTTTAAAAATCTGCATGTTTTTTTGTTTAGATTCTATGCACCTATAAATGTGTTTGAATGTAAGGATATGAAACCTTAAGATGAACAGGTTATATATTTATTAAATTAAAAAATTATAGAATTTACATCTTTGATAACTATTACTTGGCTCTCAAATGATTTCACATTGCATTAAGTGTTATGGAGAAAATCAGAGACACCTGTTTACTTTTTGGTGAGTTTGCAAAATTCATTCTACTGTAGTGAAGGATCACACTGTTAATGAATTATTGTCTTTGAAACTAAGCTTGGTTTTTGCTTCACTTACAAGTGTTCAATGCCTCTTGTGCATTTGTAATATGATCTTTGCCTCTGCTGAGTGTATACATTAAAAGGATATTTATATAAAGAATTAAGTATTGATTTGTAAAAAGCTTCATGATAATCTCCTGTAATACCTCATATCTAAATGTTTGTCTTTCTGTTGTTAAATGTCAAACTCAACCTACTTATTTTATTATTTGTCTCACCTAATGATCAGTTTGCTTTGAACAGTTGCATAAAATAAAGATAAGACTGTCATTTCAACTTTTGACATAAGAGATGTTCTGGTTTGGGCCATTTAAAATGCTTTAATTAGTAATACTTTAGTTGGTCACACCATTTACTCTGTTTCCCTACAATTGTATGCTTGAGTATTAACAGTGTCATCACCTTTTATACTGGTCATATACTTCCTAGGTATGTTTCTATTTCACTTTAAAAGGCTTACATTGATTTCCTAACTGAAAAACAAAATACAGTATATTTTTCTTTTGGTAGCAGAACAGATGTCTCTATTGTCATGTCTATCTTCTGTTGTCTGATTATGGAACTTAGCATAGCATCAATGAACAATGAATATCCATAGTAGTCTGACCCTGAAATACTAAGTACCTGATTTCTGTATAGAATGAAGTTCTGTTGAGGGTTGGTCTGTTGCTGTGTATTGCAGAGTTAAATTCTGTACCTGAAAGTCTAGTTGCCTATGAATGTATTTTCATGTTTACTAGTTTTTGTTGTGGAAACCTTGTTCCTTAATTTAAAACTACTGGCTAAATAAAAATGGTACAAAGAATTATGGAGGGTTTAAGAGAGAGGAGATTTTTAGTTATCTAGTTGGGCATTGCCCATCCAGCAGATGAGATGGAGGATAAGGATGGAGGAGAGAGGTGGAAGCAGCCATGACAAGAGATGCACCTTGTGCACATGGCCAGGAGAAACATCAAGTATTGTGGGGTATACTGCAGGGGAAGTAGCCAGCCCAGAAGTTAAAAAAGTAGATTATGGTTACTCCCCAGTAATTGTCAAAATCAAATAGAATAGCCATAATCTGAGTCTCATTCATTTGGAAGCTAAATAGTGATAAATTTAAATTGGTACAACTGCACTGTTCTCTGAGTTTCTGAGCATTCTCTATCCAGGGTACAGGTAATATTTTTTTTAATGAACTAAAACCAATGAATATAAGAAAAATCAGTAGAGGGCCAGTGAGATGACTCATCAGTTAAAGGTACTTGCTATCGAGCATGGTGAGCTGAGCATTAGAGGTGCCACATGCTAGAAAGAGAGAAGAGACACATAGAGATTGTTATCTAACCTTCACATACACATTGATGTGACACTAAAGCTACACACATCACACGTACATATATACACATGTGTACGTGCACACACACATGTACATGCACATATACAGTGTAATATAATATGTTAGAAGAGGAACCATTGAGCAAATATCCAGACATGCTTGTTCCTTTTAAAAGCAATCTTTAGGTCTGTACTAGGTATCTTTCTGTGCCCCATCTCCCACTGAAGAATTTCTAATTGTCTAGAAGCATCACCTCACTAATTCTCAGACAGCTTTTTCACCTTTTCAGCTTCCCTGCCTCCTTTTATCCTCACAATCTTCCCTGTTATATCTGAATGGGAGAGATTTAAATAATCTATGATGGGGATTGTACAAGGAAAAGGAGAATGTCTATTCTGGTTTGACCATCTTAAACACATGGAAACAACATAAATCCTTTCCTGGTAAACTTTGTAGCATTTCTGCTGAAAACAGTCTTACGTGGCCCTTATATATAACACTGTAAGCAGAATATCTGAGGTCTGCTTATTAACATAGGTAGGAACGGCAAGAACTTTGACTTATGAGTTCATTGAAAATCCAATCTACATAAAATATTTTAGCATTATCATGGAGATATTTCATCAACTCTTACTTTAGGCTCACAAAAAAAAATGTTTCCTTCAATAACTGAGATAAAATACCATGTGCAAATTTCTCTCTCTCTCTCTCTCTCTCTCTCTCTCTTCTCTCTCTCTCTCTCTTCTCTCTCTCTCTATTTATGTGTGTGTGTGTGTGTGTGTGTGTGTGTGTGTGTAATAGACAAAAGTATTGGTAGAAGAGTTCTCTGTTTCTAAGATTTTTTTTGATGTACCTTCAACTCTTTACTAGTTATCCTGTAACATATCCTTGATATTGATGATTATGGGTGTGATCTTCAATCTATGTGGACTACAGCCTTTTATTTATCAGCTTGTCTGATAAATAATCCATTTCTAATTCTGATGAGTCTTCACTAAACAAAACACTTTCTTTTATTTTACTATCTTCTGTGTTAGCTTGCTTTTTTTTTTTTTGTTTCCGTAAAGAACATCATTTTCAAAAGTATTTGAGAGAGGTAAAGGTGTTTTTCACCTTACTAGTTACAGTCTTTCAGCCACTGAAGCTAAGCCAATAAGTAGCACAAGGCAGAAGCCTAGAGGCAAAGACTTCAGTTAAATAGATTCTTAAGCCCAAAATACCATATAAATGGCATTGTTAATGAATACATCCATCTGAAACACTGCAATGAAGTGACTCCACCATCTGCACATCTCTGCACATTATTTTTTCCATATTCCATAACAGTTTAGTAAGCTCTGAGAACTCAGTGGCCTATTCTACCCCAAAGCTGCAAAAATCCTTCCATGATCTTTCCAGACAGAAAAAAAAATAAATAATCACAGCAACATTCCTTTGTAATGACAATTTACATTTATGTTATTGTGATAAAGACCATAAGCAAGAATAATAGGGGAAGAAAGATTCTATTCTCTCTGGCTTATTATACCTATTATTTAGGGAAGCCAAGGCAAGAATCCAGAGATGAGAGCTGAATAGAGACTGTGGAGAACTGCTAATTAATGGCTTGCCCTTCGTATCTTACTTGGCTTGTTTTTATAAAGCCTAACATCATGTGCACTGACATGACAACACCTACAGTTATTTATCAAAAAAATAACGGACCTGAAAAATTTCTCCACAGACACGCCAGTCTGGTGGAGGTAATTCTAAACTGAAGTTTCTTCTTCCTAGGTGACTCTAATTGGTGTCATGTTGACACACACTAACAACACACCTCCTATATAATGTTCTTTCAGAGATCACTTTTTGACACGTAGTGAGTATGTAAAATAGTCATTAAAAGGTACATTGTAGTTCATGTTTGTGTGGGTGAAGGATAGGCAACAAGGTTAAGTAAAAGAAGTAGATTCGCCATGAATCCAGTAATAGGCAAGAATGATGACTCTAGATGTTTGAAGCTACAATGTTTACTAAGAATCATTCCAACACAGCTGAGACAACTAGTCACTTACACAGCTAAAGCTGCCAATCAATAGATGTGGCAATGACAATGTGTGACTTGGGCTAGATGACATTCTACAATAGTGGCCATCTCTGAAGAAGGAATAATTAAAAACTTTTAATAACACTCTCAACTGAAAACTATATTCTTTTAAAAATCAAATCAGGAAGACATAGCACCATTTGCACTACATATTCCAGAAACATGGCTGCTCTGGTAAGAAAGACATGACATTAAAAGACCAAGGTCTGCGTGATATGTCTGGAATACAGATGCACCCTTAGTATACAAATTTAATCCTAAACAATAAATAAAAGTTACATTTACAATTTTATATTAGCTCTTTTACAGTAATGTTTGAATGAGCCTTATTAGAGTTATTTATGTGTCTTATGTTTTTAAAACATCTTAATTATTTTTTCCTTTGGTAAGCTGTAACCACGATTTCTTTCTTCAACTATATTTTCAATATATACTCTCTCCTCCCACAGAAAACCATCACAAGTGTCTTATACGTTCATGAACTCAAGTATAACCTTTAGCAACTTGTAGGTAGCTCTTCATCCTCATGCCCAGATGTAGGTTCCCCTTTTTTGAAGGCTTACAAATGGCACGGGAAGGAACTAAGTTCAGTAAGGATAGTGAGACAGCATCACTGCACTGAGTACTCCTATCTGGAAAGAAAATTATTAGAATGTGGAAGTCCACAGGAGCTACTGGTACTAAAGCAATTATGAAATATTTCCAAGTAGTCAGGGATGGCCTCATTTCAAAAAGAAGCCATTTTATTTGTTTAGGCCCAAGCTCCTGTCCTAAAGGGAGCTTTGTAAGATCCTTTGTATCTATGGCTCTGAGATGTGCACCGTGTGATCTTTCTTTTAATTACACTCCTTGTCACATCTGAAGGAGACTGCCTTTTACCTTTCTTATTTACAGAGGTTTCCTTGAACACACTGTTATCATCTTATAATATGATGACACGAACTGCCACATTCTTTTGTCTCTTCCATTTGCTGTTGCTCTGCAGAAACTATCTATTCATCAATCTGTTCTCGAACTCTTATCAACACAGTTGAAAAACACGTTCAAATAGCACCATGGAAACATGTTGTTAGGGAGAAAATTATTTTTCTTTACCACAATTTCTTGTTGCTAATAATATCTTTAAATATCATTTCAAGTCCATTCTTTTTTTTTTTTTTCATTACCTAGAGTGTTCAGAGTTCTTTTTGCTGAGCTTTTAAAAAGTCTCATATGAGAAGGGAGTCATAAATATATAAAATGAAAATTCTAGTGAGATATACTCAAAAGTGTGTGTGTGTGTGTGTGTGTGTGTGTGTGTGTGTGTGTGTATTAAGATTAACCAACATCTATGTAACTTTTTTTTTCCGTTGAGCCTAGACTGGGGGATTTTCTTTTCATCTCCGTCTTGCTCAATTTTATTCAGGATCATGATTTACAATGCAACAACCACAATTTTGGTTTCCAAATGCCCACGACATATGTTTATGTTTTTAATATTCCATATACCACCTCCCTATAGTAAGAACTGATGATGCTCAACCGACTTCAGGAAGAATACATTTGCGCCTTTGGGCCAGAATATCATTTCTTGTCTTGGGTATTTCCTCTTAATAGTTTCCTAAGCAGTGCCTGTCATCTGCTTCTATTTTTTTTTCAACCACATTCAGAACTTAGACATTACAAAACTAACTTCTTCCTATATGAAAATAATGAATTGAAATAGTCTTGAGTAGAATTAGTGTATATTTCAACCTGGTTTGATTTCTAACTTTATCCAAATATACTGGGCTCATTATTCAAACAGTGATAAATTCCTGTCAAGTGCTGATGGGCATCTAGTATTTATCCAAATACCAATACAACATAGTGAGTGGTTATGGTTATACACACTGTCAGAGTACTTGGTTTATATTCTAGGCAGAGGAAATACTTGCAGTAAACCAACATTATTTATTTGTTATTTTTCAAAGAAAGCAATAATTAATACTAGCAATTCTTTTCAGGTTCTAGAAGTAATCTAAATGGTGTGCACTAATTACTCACAAGCCAATGGCACAGCTGACACAGGTACTTTGTTTTACAACTTAGAGTTTGATACTCACGGACATTAAGTAATTTGTCTTCTCTCACATTCTCAAAGTCTTCTGGCATAAAACTGTAAGTCTAAATAGTATGTAATTTCCAATGGGAGGGAAGACAATAGATATTTGAGGGATATTTTCCTTCTATTTAATGGCACTTTAGGAAGAAATCTCTCAAGTATACAAGAATTCTTTTATCTCCTAAATATTGACAAGTTTCCCAGGCTTTCATAAGTGTGAAGCTTCTCTTACACAGCTTCAAAATAACCTGAACATGGAGGACAATGGTACACTAGGCAAGGGAGATCATGTAAAGATATTGTACGACAAAACTTTCCTGAGGTTAAGTAAAATATACATCTACTCAGTCCAGATAGGGAGCTTACTACAGACCAAAATATGGATACCATCATAGTCTAAACTTAACAAGCTATGAGTTTTACCAGGGTTACCTTCAAGAGTATGGTGAGTGTTTTTTTTTTTTTTTTTTTTTTTTTTTTTTTTAGGACCACAAATGATTCATTGACAGGATCATTAAAAAGAGACTCAGCACAAGTGACAGCTCATAAATCTAAGAACCTAGAGAACACTGCACAGCCTGTAGCTAGCTCAACAGGATGGAGAGTCTTCTGTCCAGATGCCTGATTTGGTTGTCCCCTCTTCCAGGCAGCTCAGTTGGTTTCTGTTTCTTCAGGAAGCTGATCTGATCTCTTTAGAGTCTTATTTTCAGCTTTGCTTGTTGGAAGGAGACTCTCACCCTTTGTTCACTATTCTAGCGAGGATAGACGTAGTGAATTGGTCAGTTTCAGGGACTTCCAAAATGAATTTTTTTGTTGCTTAAGTTCCCATTTAAGGAGATAACCTGAAAGATGGAATATTTCAGTCATAAGAAAACCATTGTTCAACAGATGAGTATTTGGTAGGTTTCAGGCTTAACTGATGGGGGAAAAGCAATTTTAGTACTAATTCGAAGTTTTTCTTCACTTAAGTATCCCTGTAATTAAATGTGGAAAAATATAGTTTCTACGTCTTATATTCTTTTAGAATGCCTTATATTCTATATGACTTCTTGAAACTTAATATATTTAAATTTATATTCAAAATATATTTTGCTTCAGAAATTTGATACATACATTCAATACATTTTTATTATATTTTTCTTGCTTCCTAGTAGATAAGAAAAGTGGTATTATGAAACTTGTTATTTTTAAAGTAATCAAACATGTTTGAGAGTTCTGAAGATTTTCTGAAATGGATATAGAGTACTTAGCAAGCTGGAAAATACTCTACAGTGGATCTCTGACTGTAAGGCTTAGTGACATTGGGAATAGATTCAACATAGAATAGAAGTCTGCTTCCTAAATATGCTTGAGTTTGTCCTAGGTGCTACTCCAGATGTAGGAGGAAAGAGAAGAACTTTTTTTAAACACTGTTAAATAGAAAGTATATATTTTACTTTTGAATGGTACAGTACGATGATTATAGTTCATAATAAATTAATATGTAGCTTATAAAATATTATATGGTAAGATTTCAGTGTATTCTAACATAAGAAAACAAAAAATATTTATGGATATAGAATACTACTTAGCCTGATTTAGTTGTTACATATTATACAATGTATTACCACATTGGACCATATAAAATATTAAATATGATAGTTTTAAACTAAAAAACTAAATAATACCACTTTGGGAAATATGAATAAAAACTGATTCTTACCTTCAGGATGCTATGAGCAATTTCTGTAAGTAATCCCAATAAAATACTTTGATTTACATATTGTACATTAGTGGGAACCACAGTTTGGTTTATCATGTACTTATCAGGCGAGAGTGCAGGTCTGCATTGTATCTCCCCAGGAACAATACTGTCACAAGGAAACCTACAATGTAATGTACTTAACTTAATGTTAAGGCTCTTTCATTTTCTCAAATAGATTGGGTCTATAGTTAGAATAAATTTTTTTTAATTATTTTATTACTTTCTACATTTTTATTCATCAACCAAAGAAATTATCCTATCTCTTTTGCAAAGAAATTAACCACAGAGGTTATTATTTCATTTTTTTTGCACTGTATAAGACACAAAATCAGGATAACTCTAAGTGATATGTTGAAGCCGGAGAGTATTGTTTCTGTGCAGTTTTGCTCAATTTTTTTCCATAGAAATAATAAGGAATAATATTTTATAAACTATGGTGTATCATTAATTTTCTTATTTTTATATTTTAACTGAAATAGAATTACATCTCTTTGTCCCTTCTCTTTGTTCCCTTCATCCCTCTACCCACTCTCAGATACCCTTCTTCCAATTCCTTAGATGTCCCTTTCCACTTTAAAGTTCATAGACTCTTTTTCTTTGATTATCATTGTTTTACACAATTATGTGTGCCATGTATATATGTACGTACACACAAGTATATATGTATGTATATCCTCATGTGAGCATGTGCATGCAGGCATATATGTGTGAGTGCGTGTGACTGTGTCCATGTGTGTCTGAAATGCTTACTGAATCATTGTTGGTATTTGAAGGGAGCTCATTCCTGGGAGGAGATAATTTTTCTTTCCCCTGTAGGCATTAGTTGGTTGTCATTATTTGCTTCCAGGTAGGGCATTATGAATATTTCCCCATCCCACATTCACATTCATTAGTATTACCATTATACAGCATATAAGAGATAGTTGTATATCACAGTCATCTTGGTGTGCCTTTATGTTTTATCTTCCATTGGTTGTTGTTTCAGTACAAATATCTACCAGAGTATCTACTGTATGAGCACTCTGATCTGTCTTTCTGACTCATTTTCTGTTTGTTGAGACATAGTTTTACCCTATAATCTATGCTGGGATGAACTCTTTGTGTTGATCAGGATGGCCTCCAATTCCTGGTAATCTTATTTTCTTAGCATTATAAACGTTGAGATTACTCAGTGTGAGTCACCATACCAAACTGAATTTTAATTAAAAAATATATTAAATTATTTCTTTATTTCTTTCTCTCCTTTGTTCTTTTATTCTGTCTTTCCCACCTATTTCTGTTGTTGTGTATGTGCAAGGGAGCTGCATGAAAATTCTTATGTGTATGTAAAAGTTACAAGACAACTTACCAGTTTTTGTTGCTGTTGTTTTTCTTCAACATGTATCTCAAGATTGAACTCACAAGGTCAGCCTTGGTAACCTCAACATTTACCACACAGCCATCCCATTGTCCGTGACTTTCAATTTCATAACTTATATTTTTATTCAGAAAAGTGTTCTGTGTCAAAAACATTAATAGCATGCTTAACCTTTGTTTCATTGTGCATATCTTCATCTGACATTATTTTGTAAGATACTCATGTATTAGTGAGGAATGTGATCACATTTCTCCCTTACCCCTACAAGCAGCCATGAGTTAGTTCTTTTGATACTGCCTTGTGGGAAGAATTATTTATGCTTCTGTGAATTAATTCTGACTGAATATGAGAATCAAATAAGGATAATCATTTGAAATAAAGTAACTACCATTTTTAAGTTGTTGTTGTAAAATTAAAAAATATATTTTGATTATTTTAACCATGATTGCTAAAGGATAAACTGGACAAATAGCAATTATTTATAGTCAATATGCCAACCGAAACTGTTTTGACTTTTAAATAGCATGCATCCATGAACAACACTCTGAAACATTTTTTTAATTTCCTTAGCTACAGATAAATATTACTTTCTGGTTTCTAGGGAATATAAGGTAATTGAAAATTAAAAATTTTCAACAGTTAGTTTTTGTAGAAACTATACTTTGTGGGCAGCTACTAAGTTTTACTTTCACACTCTTGTTTAAAACTGTGAAGCAAGAACAAAGAGATCCATTTATACTTTCCTTCTAATAAAAGACAGTGTATAAGTGTGAAGGGCAAAAGAGTCATATTTTCAAGTTTTATAGCATGAATGAATTCCATGAGTTTGTATGCTAATCCAACAGACCTTAGATAATACCTGACTCTTATGCACCATAAAGCATACAAAAGGAAAAAAAAATATATTTTCTTTAAATCTTAGAGGAAAGTAGGTCACATTTAGATGTAGATTTCCCATTTCTAATTATCCATTAAAATTCATTGAATATTTTGTGGTTTTATTAGCCCCACTGAAATTTTGCTTTTTTTTTTTTGTTTAAACAAATTATTTTTGAATTAATTATCTAGTAATCTTCTAAATAGCATAAATACAAGAGACTATGTGTATTCAACAAGAGTAGTTTTATGAATTAAATAATATCAGTGATTATTGTGTTCTTGAAACTTGATAAAATATCAACATTGATTTCAAATAATATTGGTAGTTTTTGATATATTTATATTTTATTTCACATGCAAAATTTGGGGACCTCTGTCACTAACATCCTATTTTGACAGAGATTGAATGCTTAATGACTTGTTAGCTTCAGAAAGTATACAAAAGCAGGGACTCATTTTCATTATATTGAAAAGACAGATAACGTCTTAGTAAGCAGTGATATTCTTCATCACTGTAAGCAGTGAAGTAAGTTCTTCAAAACGTTTGGCTCTGTTCACTTCTCTACTTTTATAAAACATAAAATATCTAGAGATAATTACCTTCAGCTTCTTATCTCCTCTTGAGTATCTCCAGATCATCTCAATGTAATAGACAATACATGGCCTGTTCATTATTACATCTCCATCTTATTTTGTCATACTAAAGCTCATCCACATCTATCAACTGTTCATACTAGGAACAGCTCAGTTATTTGTTCTCACTAACTAATCAAAATTCATTAGGTGATGTTGTTAATACTTGGTGTAACTCTAACCAAGGAAGGGAAAGATCTGTATGACAAGATCTTCAAGTCTCTCGAGAAAGAAATCGAAGAAGACCTCAGAAGATGCTCGTGGATTGACAGGATTACTATAATAAAAATGGACATTTTGCCAAAAGAAATTTACAGATTCAATGCAATCTCCATTAAAATTCCAAATCAATTCTTCATCTAGTTAGAAAGAGTAATTTGGAAATTCATTTGGAATAAAAAAAAAACAAACAGGATATTGAAAACTATTCTCAACAATAAAAGACTTGCTGGGGGACTCACCATCCCTGACCTCAAGTAGTATTATAGAGCAATAGTGATAAAAATTGCATGGTATTGGTACAGAGACAGCCAGGAAGATTAATAAAATAGAATTGAAGACCAAAAATGAACCCACACAACTGTGGTTACTTGATCTTTGACAAAGGAGCTAAAAAAATCCAGTGGAAATAGGACAGCATTTTCAACAAATGGTGTTGGTTCAACTGGAGGTCAGCATGTAGAAGAATGTAAATAGATCCATTCTTAACTCCTTGTACAAAGCTCACATCCAAGTGGATCAAGGACCTCCACATAAATCCAGATACATTGAAACTAATGTAAGAGAAAGTGGGAAAGAGCCTCCAACACATGGGCACAAGGAAAAATTTCCTAAACAGAACAACAATGGCTTATGCTCTAAGATGAACAATCAACAAACGAGACCTTTTAAAACTGCAAGAGTTGTAAGATAAAGAACACTGTCAATAGGACAAAATAGCAACAAAGAGATTGGGAAAAGATCTTTACCAATCCTACATACAATATAGGGCAGGCTAGTATCCAATATATACAAAGAACTCAAGAAGTTAGACTCCAGAGAACCAATTAACCCTATTAAAATTGGGGTACAAAGCTAACCCTATTAAAAATTGGAGTACAGAGCTAAACAAAGAATTCTCAACTGAGGAAATGCAAATGGCCAGGAAGCACCTAAAGAAATGTTCAAAATCCTTAGTCATCAGGGAAATGCAAATCAAAACGACACTGAGATCCCACCTTACACCAGTCAGAATGACTAAGAACAAAAACTCAGATGACAGCAGATGCTGGCAAGGATGTGGGCAAAAAGGAACACTCCTCCATTGTTGGTGGGATTGCAAGCTGATACAACCACTCTGGAAATCAGTCTGATGGTTCCTCAGAAAATTGGACATGATATTACCTGAAGACCCAGCTATAACGCTCCTGGGCAAATACACAAAAGATGCTCCAAAATATAAACACATGCTCCACAATGTTTACAGCAGTCTTATTTACGATAACCAGAAGCTGGAAAGAGCCCAAATGTCCTTCAACAGAAGAATGGATACAGAAAATGTGGTACATTTACACAATGGAGTATTACTCAGCTATTAAAAATAATGACTATATGAAATTCTTAGGCAAATGAATGGAACTAGAAAATATCATCTTGAGTGAGATAGCTCAATCACAAAAGAACACACGTTGTATGCTCTCACTGATAAGTGGATATTAGCCCCAAAGCTCACAATACCGAAGATACAATTCACACACCATGTGAAGCTCAAGAAGAAGGAAGACCAAAGTGTGGGGGCTTTGGTACTTCTTAGAAGGGGGAACAAAATACTCACAGGACAAATGCAGAGACAAACTCTGGAACAGACTGACGGAAAGGCCCTCCAGAACTACCCCATCTGGGGCTCCATTTCATATACAGTTAGCAAACCCAGACACTATTGTGGATGCCAAGAAGTGCATGCTGACAGGTGACTGATATAGCTGTCTCCTGAGAGGCTCTGCCAGAGCCTGACAAATACAGAGGTGTATGATCACAGCCAACCATGAGGTCCCCAGTGGAGGAGTTAGAGAAAGGACTAAAAGAGCTGAAGGGGTTTGCAACCCCTAGGAAGAACAACAATATCAACCAACCAGACCCCTTCAGAGTTCCCAGGGACTAAACCACCAACCAAGGAGTACACATGGAGGGACCCCTGGCTCCAGCTGCATATGTAGCAGAGGATGGCCTTGTTGGGCATCAGTTGGAGGAGAGGCCATTGGTCCCGTTAATGCTGGATGCCCCAGTGTTGGGGAATGCCAAGGCGGGGGACATAGCAGTGGTGAGTGGGTGGGGGAACACCCTCATAGAAGCAGAGAGAGGAGGCATAGGATAGGTGATTTCAAGAGTAAGAACCGGATAGCGGGATAACATTTGAAATGTAAACCAAGAACATATCCAATAAAAAATATTTTTAAGGTGATTTCCTTCCATGTTGAATCTAACAATCCTGTTTACAGCCTTACCAAGACCATAAGCTTTTGCAGATATCCTCAGGTCTTCCTATGTGTATGTTACAAGCTTGTGTCCAGAAAAGCAATTCAAATTACTTTAACTTTTATTTGCTTCTGTCTTACACAGATTGATTGACACTTTGAAGGTTAAATCAAACCTCTTAAGCAGGAACTGCATCTCTAGACTCTAGTTAATTTGTAATTTTATTTCACCTAAAAATGGCAGCTTCTCTTACTTTTTGGAAGACTACAGGTGAGTACATCTTCCAATGTGTGGATATCTGCTCCCTTCACTTGAAATGGTTTCAACCTAACGTTTTTTTATGACTCAATCTTATGCTCATCTGAAAACCCAAATATAATCTTCTTGGAGAGTTATTTCTGGATTGTGTTGTTTAAAGATGTTTTCTTGGTTCCTTTCTTCCCTTCAAACTATTGATTTTATTGGTAGAAAAGAACATATTTTACAAATGATTCAACCTTGTTTTTAAAATATGGCGCTAATTTAATTTAGATATACTTTCCATGAATGAAAATCTTAATGTGGTTTACTCATTGCAAGTTTTTAGAGGATGATTTATATGAGATCATGAAATATTTGTTCCATACTGGAACTATCAATAACACTCAAATTACTATTAAAGGTTTCTTTAGTAAATTTCAGAATCATTACTGATTTTGTCTTTTGTTCTTGGTAAACCCTTCTAACTCCCAGGAGCCTGTTCATTCTGATTTAGTACATGCTTCACATGTTGTTCATATTAATATTAAAATGTTTGTTAAAATAATGATGAATAGTGTTTGCTAATGATTAATATGTATGAATATATGAATTTAAGTAGATTAAATGTTCGATAGCTGTAATATATATATGTATATATATATATATATATATATATATATATATACTTTATTTTATTTAATATATGAGTTCTCTGCTGCATATATATCTGCCTGCTCAAAGAGGGCATAAGATCTCCCTATAGATGGTTATGAGCCACCATTTGGTTGCTGGGAATTAAACTCAGGACTTCTGGTAGAGCAGCCAGTGCTCTTAGCATTTAAGCCATCTCACTAGCCAAAAAGATATTTTAACATTCATACTTCGTTTACATAAAAAAACCCATTGGATTAAGAGTTTAATAAATATTCTAAGGTTGTCAGCCAACAATTTAGTTCCAAAGATCATTCAGAAGTAATGAAATAATAAACTACCTAGAAAGCTAATTTTTAGCGGTTATGGCATTTTCTTTTGCACCATAAAATTATATCCACAATTACGAGATTAAAGCTATGTGAGTCAAGCCATTTCCAAAGCCCTAACTTTAATAGAGTTTAAGAATTGTCTGTATTTTATGACAGATTAAATATGACTCATATTACACTGGATTTACTCACATCACATCAAAACTATCTTTTACTGTATGTCATCTTTTAAAATATAATTTCCAATTATTTATTTTGTTAATTTTTTATTGAAAATAGATTTTTCTTACACAGTATATCTTCATTGCACTTTTTTTTCTCTATTCCTGCCACTTGCTCTTCTATCCTTACCTACAATTTTTCTGTCTCTCATTGGAAAAGAACAGGCTTCCAAGTGATAACAACAAAAAATGTTTAAATAAAAATAATAATATAAAACAAACACCATTACTTGGAAGTTGGACAAGACAAACTACATAACGAAAGATCCCAAAAATAGGTACAGAAATCAGAGAGCCATTCATTTACACTCTCAGAAGTCTCACAAAAATACTAAACCCCAAACCACAACACATATACAGAGAACCTGGTGCACACCATTGTCATCCCAGTTCTTGCTGCTTTGGTCTCTGTGAGTTCATATGAGCTTTGCTCAGTTGATTTAGATGGTGATGTTCGCCTCAAGTCCTCTGTCCTTTCTGATTCTCACACTCTTCCATCCTCTTCCCTCACACTCTTCCATCCTCTTCCATGGAGGTCAATGAAGTCTGAGAAGAGGGATCTGATGGAGATATCTCATTCAGAGCTGTGTGTTCCAATGTGTCTCTCTTTCTGCTTAATATCTGGTCTATGTATTTGTTCTCATCTGCTGTAGGAAAAAGTTTCTCTGATGATATCTGAATAAGTCACTGATCTATGAGTATAGCAGAATATCAATAGGAGTTCTTTTATTGTTAATGCTTTTTGCTTTTTTGTAAGACCAGTAGTATTTTATATAAAAAAAAATCCCATGACTCATGATTTATACATATGCACAAATTCAGTCCTAGACCTAGATTTTAAGCCAGCCTTTTAGACTCTGTTAGATAATTATGTGTGTCATCTGAGTTAATACAGAAATGCTGTGAAGTAGACTTCTTTATCATCCTTTAACAAATGGGATAAGTGTGCCATAGCTTAAATAATAATGAATAATAAGACTATAGTAAAGAAGAGTCTGCCTCAACTTAAATTTTATGCATTCACCTTTTAATACTTAAACTTGTTCACTATATCATAATAAATAATGTGCCCTCTTGTCTCCTCTCCTCTCTCTCCCCTCCCAGGATATTATGATTTTGTTGAAAAATATAATTAGACATATTTTATATAATAAAATGAAATACCTTTCAATAGACAAATTAAGGTTGATTGGAAGAAATAATTGGAATACTGAAAAACATCTTATTTTATGCATAAAATGCTAAATGTCTTTGTTTCTTGTTAGAAAATTCATAAATATCATTCTCTACCCATTTTAGTTCTTATCTCATGGCATGAATGCTGCCTCCACAGTGCTGTCCTTGGGCTTTAATTATTTTTCTCCTCAACAACTACACAGTGAAGGAGAAGAAGCTAAAAGAAATGGGAAGGAAATAAAGATGTTAGCATCTAACATCTTTGATCATGTTCATTTTACCTGCAAGTTAAGGCATTAAAAGGATGAAAAAAAAGTTTCATGTCACTGGGTGTCTACAGAGCAAATCTCAGACATACTAAACAGAATCAACCTATGAAAAAGATAGGGCAAAAGAGGGGTGAGAAAACATACTCAGCAAGGCAGATACACACACACACACACACACATACACACACACACACACACACACAGAGAGAGAGAGAGAGAGAGAGAGAGAGAGAGAGAGAGAGAGAGAGA
>JANHMN010000009.1:46430852-46465689 GCA_030674055.1 Rhabdomys pumilio | reverse complement strand
AGAGAGAGAGAGAGAGAGAGAGAGAGAGAGAGAGAGAGAGAGAGAGAGAGAAACCTGCAAAGCAAAAGATTAGAATGGGATTAGAATGGGGGACTCAGTAGCCTAAAGTACAGTTCTTCATTGAGGACTGGTTGGTTTAAGGGAGTTTGAGGTGCCGTTTTTGTCCCCCTACTTTAGGGCTGGTCAGTTTAAACAAAGACTGGTAAATTGATTAAAGATCTACAACTGTGGCATAATTCATGTTGATCTGGCCGTGAATGTTAGCACCAGCCCACTATAAGGAGAACACTACTGGGTGGAGAGAAAGCATACAAAACTGTGTTGTTCAATTTTACCAAATGAAGACTGAGGAGCCAGATGCTGAGGTAGAAGCCTCCTAGCTCAGAGATGCACAGAAAGCACTCAGCTGACCTTCTTCCTCAACTGATGTTCCAGAAGAAACAGTTCTCTACGCAGTCTTAAAAACCCTTTCAATGGCATATTCTACTTCTTAAGTGTCTCTATCCTTCCTCCTGACTTCCTCTATGTATTTTTCCTATGTCCACTCTCTGTCAACTAGATGTTTGCTCTACCTCTTGACCTATTGTTAACTTTATTTAACATTTTTTTTACAATGAACAGAAACAATAGATAAACATAAAAAATTACAGCTGTATGATAGGGCTGAGCTACACCACAACCAAAGACAGGTTTTTCCAGTATACAATCTCAGGGTTCACAGTGTGATCAAATATCCTGCAAGATGCTTTTGTCTCAGGTAAAGAATGTGAGTAAATGTCAGAAGTTGTCTTCTTTATTGTGTTTCTATGGTACTTCTTCCTGCCTGTCTGTTGATCTATAATCTATCTAGCTCTCAGTAATTGAAGTGGAGAAAATGAAAGAAAATGAAGAGAAAGAAGACAAAACCCTTCTTAAAATTCTAAACTATAGGTCACGCTTGTCTCTCCTACAACATTTCACTGGCCTCAGCAATTGAACATAACCTTTTCTTGTCATAAAATTTCATTTTGTGGAGTTTAAGTTGTATTGTTTCTGCCTTAATCTAATAGATACAATGTTTTGATTACCTTAACATTGTTGAGACTGAAATAAATACTAAAGGACGAAACTTTATTTTCTGTCTGGTTCCTCAGCTGTCTACCCTAAAGAATATTATTTTCATATGAGACTTTCTGAATTTTTTTAATATATTTCATTGTCTCTTGTTACTGTTCTTAGAATTTCATTTGTATCATTCTAAAGTCACATTATATTTCATCTAATGGCATATTCATCTTTTACTAATATTGTATAATATATATGCACTCAATAGGAATGTATGTAGTACTTTCTATTACACTTACATTTTTACTTTACATTTACATTTTTCTCTACATTTGCTTTGCCTTTTTTTGTTGGTAGTGGTGGTTTTTAACCCCTTGAAATACATTTCAGGTCTGTGAGACTGTAGGCTTGCAGTTACAAGAGGATCATTTTTCTTTCCCTAGAATAATGATACTAGTTGAAGCCATAGCTTTCCTTTGATGGTTTTTAAATCATGTTTATGTTTATTTCTAAATTTACCCTAATGAATAGAACAAAGAAAATTGTTTGCAGATTGGCAAATTGTAATAATGGTTTCCAGCACTCTATTTAATGCTTGCTACATATATTTATCATTTTATGTGTAACCCACACACTGTTTTACAACTCATTATTTAGAACAGTAGGTTGTTCCCTCCCCGAAACAGAATAAACTAATTTCAATTTGCCTTCTAACTAGAAACAACTGCTAATAATATGGAAATGTAATGAACAAAAGCCAAGAATCTTTCTCAGAAACTATTTCCATTAGATTCACATAACATTCTTTAAAAACTACTGCATTCCCAAGTTCTTTGGTAATGGAAGAAACAAGTCATTATAATTTCATGTAATCATGCTGTTTTCCTAAATTGTTTTTTACTATGACAGGTCATTTTTAATTCAAGTAGCTGTTTACATTATATTAATGTGAAAAACCCAAACTGCAAATTTGCAAACTCTTGGTGCTGAAATAATGTCTGTCCTTAAATAGCTTGTTTCTTGATTCAGCAGTAAAACAATTTTTAATCAGTTTATTGCCTACATCAATGGCCATTAACAGCAGGACAGAGTTGGTCTTAACATTTGTCAGTATGTTTACTGCTTTGGTTTCTGGGACATTTGAAAGAAAGAATGAAAAATTGTATTTTTCAAAGAATTGTCTGGTCAGAAAGGAGATGAGAAAAAATATATCTAATCATAAACAAAGAGTTCTAGACAAGAATTAGAAAATCAAATGACATTTTGGGAATTACATCACTCATACAGATTTTCTAGAAAGTTTTGAAAAATTGGGTGAACATGCCCTATTTAACAAGTCCAGTAAGTTTAATAAGACCTTATGTTAGTTGCTTGTATTTTCATAGATAAATGATATTATTTTAACTGGAGCTGAGAAACACAGGTGTGTACACACAATTCACATTAGCATCCTGCACTGCTAAAATTGTCCACCTTCAGTGTACCTTGTAAAATTAAGACAAAACTCTTGATTATTGAATATTGTTTTTTCTCTTTAATCAGAATCTGGGCATAAGAAACAATGGTAAAAGACAATGAATTGATCTATTTAAAATAAACTAAAACCAAAAAGGAAAAAAAAAGTTAAATTTGTCTCTAGGTTTCTATCTCTGAAAAATATTCAATATGATTTAATCAAAGGTACAAGCTAGTAACCAACAGCTCTACAGTCAAAGCTGGACAAAGCTGTCTCCACACACTAGCTTCAATTTAAAGAATTTTAATCTGTTTGTCAAAACCCGTGAGTGATCCTTGCAACGATACACGTAGGGGAGGATGGCCTTGTTGGGCATAGGTAGGAGAGGAGATCCTTGGTCCCATGAAGGCTGAACAATGAGTGGGGGGGAATTCGAGGGTGGGGAGGTGAGAGTAGGAAGGGTAGGTGGGGGCACATCCTCATAGAAGCAGGAGGAGGGGGGATGGGATAGGAGGTTTCTGGGTGGTGGGGGGAATGAGATAATGGGATAAAATCTGAAGTGTTAATATAATATCCAATAAAAAGAAACCAAAAAAAGAAAAGAAAGAAAAATAAAACAAAAACAAAAAACCAGTATTCCAATAGAAATATTTATTCAGAGAAAGTCTGTTGGGCCATGGAAGGGTGTCCTGGTTCTTAGGTTGTGGGTTTGTCCGTGCCCCCAGAACCTTGGTTCCTGTCACTGTCACAAGGTCTAATTTCCATTCCACCTTTACCCTTAAGTCACATACACAGGAGCAGTGTGACAAACAGTCCCCAAGCCCTAGAGAGATTTACATACTAAGGAGGTACCTGAAAGCCAGAGGGTGGAGCCGACTAAGCATTCCTCCCCAGTCTCTCCTCTTCTTCTCCTCCCTATTTAACTCAGGTCTGGCCTGGGTTTGGGGGTGTGCATCCAGATCCATCTACCATCCACCATGCCAATAAACCGGTTTTGGAAACCCAAGGACTTCCTCGTGTTGGGTCCTCACCTTGAGGAACCATGATGAACAGCAGAGCCTAACTTCCAGCTGGAGGAACCCAGGGCGTTCTCAGCCAACGACACACAGTTTGGTGTGAGAGACCCTGCGGATCCCCAAACATTTTTATTTTTTTTTCCTACAAAAGTCATATTTGTATAAATAGCAAAATTGTGTAAGATAAATTATATTGGTAAACATGACAGAGTATAAAAAAGTAAATATTTAACTATATTTGAATTGCATAAGCAAACATATAGCAGAGTTTAAAACTTAAAAATCAACTGACAGAAGAATAGAATAGATGATTAAAAGCTGTTGGGAGACTGCTGTCTAGGTTTTATATAAATAGCCTCTCTATTAGCTGTATTAGTTACTTGAGTTGGTACTATAGTAAAATACCTGGAGAAAGCAATTGGAGGAAGGTTTCTAGGGAAGATGTAGCAGCATGAAGAGAACATCTCATGTGTCTTATATCAGGAAATAAAGAGAGATGGATGCTTTTGGTCCTCTTGATTTATCAGTTTTACTCAGTTTGGGACCCTAGAACATAGAATAGTGCTGACAACACTTAGTGTAGCTTTCCAACCTTTATTAATATGGTTTTTCAATCTTGATTCATCTAATATGAATTAAGCCCTCATAAATAGCCTCAGAGATCTGCTTCTATAGTGATACTTAGCTAAAAAAAAAAAAAAAAAGTTCAATAAAATTTATGCACAAGATTGACATAAAAGACCATTGGATAAAATTTGCCTTTGATACTGTTTCTATATCTTATATAACCTCCGAACTGAGGTGCATAGAATCCTAAGATGCTATGTTTACAACAGACAGTTTGCATTTTGGGTGGAATGGGATAGTATGGAGGAGATAGTGTTCTGTAGTTTAAGACACCTGGGACTCAGGCTGGAAGATAGGGAACTATTATGCCTGTGCATTGTGAAGTCTGTATACTCAATCTATAAATATGCTATCATGAGAGTGATAATCAAATGTCAGTAGGTTTAGCGTCAGACATTAACCAGAGTGTTCTCATGTACTCAGTCCTGCTCTATAGGACTTTTCTCAGCATGGTGATTGGCTATGCGGCCTTTTAGAGAGGGATGAACCAATAAATTTTAGTAATTTCTCTCAGTGTTTATTATCTTTATCAAAAATGAGAATTGGGTGGCCTTCATTAACATAACATATTAGCATAACAGTGATTATAATATAGTGTCATTTTTACTGTATTCTATTAGTCACAGGAGGTCAGGTCAAATTCACAGAAACGAAATATAGGCATTGCTTCAACTTACTCTGATTGTATTTGGTTTCAATTACCATCAGACACCCATGCTGGCCAAAAAATAATTAAATAAATAAAATAACAAAAAACAAAAACAAACAAACAAATATAAAACAAATAAAAAACCCACACATACATCAAACAAATAACCAAACACCATAAACTAGATATAACTTTCCTCAATTTCTTTTAATGTAAATATAAGCACTTCAATGTGAAACCTGTAAATAAATCATTAAACACACATTAACCCAATGTTTTGAAATTAAAGGTTAAGGGAATATTTATGACCGTTAAAATGTGCATTTGTTTTAATAGTCTTCTGGAAACTTTCTCAAGTGACCTTGCTTCAGTCTGCTTTTTCACACATTGATCCAGTACCTTCTATTAATTCCAAATCTGTAGGGCTAGCTCAACAGTTGGCAAAGCCTTTGAACCTGCTCATGCACACCCCAGTTCCTAAACATTCATAAGCTTTCATCTCAGAGTTTACTTTAACAGTCCTTCTAAGCGAGACGCACCTTTCTACTTAGAGATTTGAAAAGCTCCAATAATGTTTTTAGAAAGTAAAACTGAGTTGAGAAGAAATGTATCAGGGACTTGCTGCCTTGAAATTGCCCAGTAGGATACACATGTTCTAAGAAAATGTTTGAACTTAATTGCACATTTTTATCCCTGTTTGAGAGGAAAGGTAGTTATACCTGGAGCAGGTTAATATTTCCACTTGAGAGCTAAATAAAAGGAAACTCTTTTTGAGCCGGTTGAAGTACAGCAATTAATTTGGCCTGATAAGGCATAAATCACATGTACAGCTATAGATTGGCTTAGACTGCATGGAGGTAGTCATTCATAGACTATAAAGAGTGCATATTAAATTCCAAATAAAATTACATCTTCTCATCTGAATTAAAAGTCCTACTTCATATCTTTAAACCCATTCATAGTTTTAAAGTCCCGTTTAAAAGTCAATGCCTGTATGGCACTTTCTACATTTGCCTTAGTGGTTAAGCAGTTCTCTTTCGAGTACCTTCTTTCTGCATTACCTGTGTAGTCTTAGGTAATACCCTGGGCTGCAGCCCTTCTGTGCATGCTGTGCAGTTCCTCTTTGACACTCAACTCATTTTACAGCTTTGCCAATTCTGTGAGGTTAAAATACAGTAATCAACTGAAAATCATTACAGAAGATCTCCTCAATGTGCAAATCTGTGCTTGATAATGGTATTCTATCACATAATTTAGAAAAGGCTTTCAAGTGAAAGTCCCAAGGAAAAAGAAAACGTTTATTAACATTGTATCCAAAATCCATTAAGTAGTTTTTTTGGATAAAAGCATAAAAGAAATTTAAAAATATATATTTCTAATCTTTAATTCAAAAATCAAATAATTTTCCCCTTTTCTTCTCTTCTCTCTAAACCTGCCTGGGTACTCTCTCTTGTATATTCTGAATATCATGACCTCTTTTCTCTTATTTTTTCAAAATTCACTTTACATCCATAACACAGACCTCTCCCTCCTCTCTTCTGGGTTACATTTTTACAAATTTCCCTCACTATTGTCCTCATCTCTTCTCCTCAGATAAGGGGAGCCCCCTTGGGTATCACCTTACCATAGGACATCTAGTCCCAGGAGGACTAGTCACATCTACTCTGACTGAGGCCTAACCAGGCAGTCTAAGTAGGGAAAAGGAATCTAATGGCAAGGAATAGAGACAGAGACTGCTCCCATTCAACTTGTTAGGGGACACACATGAAGACCAAGTTGCATATTTCCTACAAATGTGTAGGGGGTTTAAGTCCAATTCATGCATGTTCCCTGGTTGGTGGCTCAGGTTCTGTGAGCCCCTATGGTCCCAGGTAAGTTGACTCTGTATATATTCATATGATGTCCTTGATCTCTCTAGCTTGCTCACTTCCTACCCTGACTCCACCAAAAACTCCACATGCTCTGCCTGAATAAAAAATAAAATTTCCTGGATTCAAGGCTACATATGCTAGCATGTTCTTAGTAACAAAGAAGGGTAACAGTACAACCAATACCAACTCGACCCAATTCTTGACTATACATTTTAAATAAATATACTACATGAATGTACATACAAAACATAGGAAATATTTTAAAACAAAAATATTAATAAATATTACTGTTTACTATTAAATAATAAACTAATAAATATTGCTATTTACTGTTAAATATGAATGTCAACATAATTCTAATATATATTTTGATGTTATGTTACTTAAAACTGTTTGATTTATTTATATCCATGATGTACAATGCTGTTATGATACTAGGTACTCATATTTTAGCCAGACTTTATGACTTAATTAATCACAAAGAACTACCAGTGAGAGGAACTCCACCTTAAACATCAGCTTGGAGATTCTGAAGCCTGTACACACTGGACAAACTAACCACAAAGTGGAGTAAAGTTATTTTTACTTTGTCCGTAGGACTGACAATCCATAGGGACAAATGTGAATTCCACTACATTTTACACTATGTCCCTAGGTTTGACAATCCTTTAGAACAACTGTGGATTCAGTACATACATACCACTATATTTAGTGATTGAAGTTTTATTTTAGTCAAAACAGAATACAAGACATGCCTTAAAAATGAGAAACCTGGTGTGAGGTCTCCGAGGGCTTCAGATGTAAATATTCCATTTCTGCTACCCATGACTTAGGATGTATCACTCTCCACATAAATTCGTCAAGAGCAAAAGGAATGATGATTGCTAACTAGGAAGCCCACCATGAATATCATTTACCAGAGATTTCAATGCAGTTTCATTACACAAATATCATCAACATATTACGCTGGTCCTGGTGATTAGACTCAGTCTTTACACACTTTCCATCTTGGAGATCGAGCTGATCTCACCTGGTTCACAGCCTACCTTCACATTAGAGAGTTCATTATCCTGAAGTCTACAATCCTCACATTGAAACATTAGTTAATATAACTAGAGTAGATCAAGGAGCCAACATTAAGGAACAAAAATAATCTGCCAATGTAGATTTTCAATTGGAGACAAAAACCAAAATTTGGTTGCTTGCATAACAATAAAATATTTATTTGACCTAACTACATCTGTATCAAATTTGTCAGAATTTATTTGATAACAATGTATGTGAAAGAGAAATCACCAATGTACATCATACTATGTAATGTTAAATTCTCAGTATGTATTTTCATTTAAACTATGTAGATTTGTGATAGTTTATATTGACTCTACTTGTTTTTTGTTTTTTGGTTTTTTGTTTTTTTTTTGTAAAACAAGTTCTCAGAATGTAGCTCCAGCTCTCCTGAAATCCACTATGTAGACCAAGCTGGTCTTGGGCTCACAAAATTCATCTGCCTCTGCCTCCTGAATCCTGCGATTAAAGGCTTGCCTCACTGTGCCTGGCTTCATTGATTGTTGATTTTGACAGGATTTAGAATTATTGGAGACAAACTTCTTGCCATATCTGTATCAGTGAGAGATTACTTACATCTGTTCAACTGAAAGGAGATGTCCTCTCAATGTGAGCTGCACCAAGTTATGAGGTTTCATAGGGCAGTGAAAAATAAATAGAGAAATCTATTCATTTCTCTCTATATCCTATGTATGGATGTAGTGTGATTAGCTGGATCTGTCCGTGATACCAAGATTGTCATGCTGGTGTATATCCGATAGAACCCTGAGCCAGTATGAACTCTTTCTTTCCTTAAATAGCTTTCACCACTTATTTGTCCACACAATGAGATGAGTACTAATACAGCATCTATAAGTTAAAATGCATTTGTCAGTTGTCATGGTAAAAATATATTTACTCCTAAAGGGAGAGGCAGAAAAAGATGATGGTGATTTCCAGGGTGTTTGCTTGCTTCTCCTTTTCCTCCTCCTCCTCTTCCTCTTTCTCCTCCTCCTTCTTGTCCTTCTTCCTTCTCCCTCTCCCTCTCATTCTTTTTCTCCTTCTCTTTCTTTTATTAACTCTCTGCACCATGCAACTACACAATTAGAGCACACAATTTAATATGTAATTCTCTATATTTTGATACATTTCAATGATTCAACTTACATAAATATTTAATCAATGTATAAAGGATATGAATCTGCCTGCAGTTTAACCCATTCATTTTCTTTCCTACTAACAGTTATGATCTAGCTGGATTTTAAGCACTGTAAAAATATAGTGAATGTTTCAGATTCTGTGTTACAATAATAATATGGGAAAGTAGCATCTATAATAAGATCAGGCTTCTTTTTATGGAATATTAAAAATGAACTGCTAGTTTAGAGCTCTAAATACTTGGAGCTTTAGTTTGAAATCATTGAGCTTGCTTTTATCTTATATAGAAGGTTTTTCCCAGGTTAACTGTACTATTTACATTCTTATCTGCAGTGCACGTTCTAGGGTATAGATGAATATATTTTGTCGATTAGTGACTTCTGGGTAAACATATTTTTCTGGAATGAGGATCTAAATAGATGTTAGAAGAAAGAACAGAAAGACATAGGAGACTATTAGGACATTTTTGACTTTTTGGAAACTATACAATAAATTGCTTTTCACATCTCTAAACCACACACACTTTTCCATACTCTTTAACATATTTGATTCTAAAATTATTTTACTGCATAAATGTTACTGTATAATTTATACATTTTGCTTCTGAATTTTACATGACTTTTACTCATGTAAGGTTAATTTGATGTCAACCTAGGTAGTCTCATGTACCCATATTTTGTCTAAATGCAGGTATAGATTTTGTTGCAAAGGTATGATTTATGTGAAATTAGCATTTAAATCCTATATCTGTGGAGCTGAGAATATTTATCTTATCTTCCGTAATGTAGCATTCCTTCATACAAGGCCTTCTGAGCAAAGGTTGAGGTCACCAGAGGAAGGAGAAAGTCTGGCTTCAGATTGCTTTTGGGCCTCTACTGCCCCACTACTGCTCCTAAGGTCTCCAGCCTGCCAGCACTGTATCTGCCAGATCTACAACCATATGAGCCATTTCTTAAAATAAATCTCTAAATGTATGCACTGGCACATCCTGTTGTTCCGTTTCTCTGGAGAACTCTGTGTAACACAGTGACCATGGCAATGCCCTATCTCATTAGCAGTGTAGCTAGACAAATACTTAAAGGCAAGGACCAAGTAAAACTGTGACATGTGTGGAAGACAAACCTGTGTAGACAAAGGATAAAATTCCTTTCTTGCATAAAAAGGACTCTTTGTCCTTTTATTTTTTAGCCTAAGGAGAATAGTAAAACAAAGCATATAATTCTGCAGAATAAATTGCATTTAATATCAATGTAGCACAAATTTGTCACTGACAATTTGGTTTGAAATATGACTTGGAGAAATAAGACATTTCTAAAATTAACCCCCCCCCCATTTTTTTTTTAATCTTATAAATAGAACAAGCACAATTTTCTCTCCTTGATCACCTGCCTTGGATTATCTGAAACACCTCATTGTCTGCCAGCTGTCAGACATACTTTTAATTAGGCACTAATGGAGTAATATATGTGTGTAAACCATTTAAATCGTGTTCCAGTCTGCAAGGACATCTGTGAGGTGGAAAGTGAGAATCCTTGATCTTTGCCAGACGTTACAAATTATGAAACTATAAAACATGAAACTCAGGTACCCAGAATGACTCAATTTAAAACGAGGGAGGGTGCTTTTAAGAAGGTTAAAAAGGACATTTTACTCTACTTAGTAGAAAATAAGTAATTTCTTTCCGTCTCGTTATTCTCTGAGGTTATATTTTATGCTGACTTAATACCTTAATGTCATATACAAGCAAATGTCGTTAAATGTGCTGACATGCTTGAAACTAAGATTTAAAACTCAACACAAAATATCAAAGAGAGAATTAGAGGTTTTGTATATTATCAGTATTATATTTCAATATGGTTCTATTCTTTCTGTTCATAGTACTGAATGTTTTTCTTACATTTAATAAATCTGTTTTTATGAATCTTAGTTTGCTTTATATTTTTATTACCTCATATACTATAGTTTATTGTTAAGCTCAATGTAAGCTCTTATGATTAATTTTCTGAAAACTTAATGACTTTGTCTTAAAAGATGGCAGAAACATTGACTGCAATATTCCATACATTTTTGTGTGTACATGTGTGTTGATGAGTGTGAAAACAATTTAATTGTATCAATGTATTAAATGTATCTATGATACACTTAAACAGCATTCCTAAATTTTGACTCATTCACTGTGGGCATGATATTTTGATTTTTAAAATGATTATTCTTTTCTAAATCAAAAAATAAGGAAGGGAAATGTAATGATTAGAGCTTAAGCTTAACATATTACTGAGAAACATCTTTTTATACAATAAAATTTTCGAGAAAAATTCATCAAGATAAATAAGCATTGGTTTCTGAAAAGTTCTTTAAATATTATGATGTACATTTATGGATTCTGAAATACATATCAGGACCTAGCTACAGTGTGAATATTTTGTTTCTTAAAGTGGCAGATATTCTATTGCAATCTGCATATGTCTACATTTATATTATCTCTGGCTATTTCAATTCTCTAAAACAATATACTAATACTGAAGTGAACATTTTATATTCTATTCCTACATTATTGGAATTTCACTCTACATTTTTATAGGATATAACTTATGAATATGCACAATTGATTAAATATTAATGCACAGAGTACTCATAATTTAATTCTGCAAACTTGTATGCTACCTGGCCCATAACATATGCACACACAAACACACACACACACACACACACACACACACACACACACACACACTCACAAACACATACAGAGAAAGAAAGAGAGAGAGAGAGAGAGAGAGAGAGAGAGAGAGAGAGAGAGAATTGATATATACATATCCACTTCTTCTTGTGCTTATGGAACTATTCCAAATAACAAGACCATTAACACAAATATATCTGTGACATCTCAGTCTAACCCCTGTGCCCTTTATTATGGTTAATATGAATCTTTTGTAAATTTAAACCTATAACATCATCAACTGCAAGCATAATATATTACTAGTTAAAGGTACTTGGCCAAGCAATATATTCCTAGAGTCATGAATTTTGTATAAATTAAACTTTGATTCTTTGTTCATCATATCCAACTTTGTCTCTCCTTTGGCTTCTACTAAGCCTAACTCTACACTTCACTTCTGTGTGTATCTTAGGTTGCACATATGGGTGAGATCCAACAGTATTTCCTTTTGTCTTTCTGGCCTGTTCAGCTTGCTTCTGATTCATTCATGTTCTTATACAACAAGATATTTTATATTTTAATATATGAACACACATATCTTGAAATCCTACTACTAAACTTTTAAATTCCAAAACAATGATGACACATGAGATACATGGTGAGTTCTTTATATTTTTAAGATTAAATAATGAATATTATATTTAATACATAAATAATAATAATATATGTAATTGTAACATACATATAATTACAGTTTGCTTATTGATTTATCATTAAGGGGCATTGAAGTTATTTCCATACCTTGGCTATTGTTAATAATGGTACAATGTAACAAAATGCTCAAACCTCATTAAAATCATGTATTCATTCTTTCATGCTACTGTGACCACAAAAACTAGCTGAAACAGCTTACATGAGTAAATCTTTATCATGGGTTTCACTTCACAAGCTATACTATATCGCTGTGGGAGATGCACAGTAAAACAGTTCGGTTCATGATTGCAAGAATTTGTGATAGAGTTTTACCACAACCTTGTGGCTCAGGAACCATACACAAAGGGAGGAGTTAGTGTCTGGGTTTAACCTTTAGAGCTGTACAGCTAAGCTCAAATTTTTAAATAGATGTGGGGGAACCATACCAATAAATAAATAAATAAATAAAAATAACATGGGCCTGTGTGGAACATTTCAGATTTAAGCCACAAAATTCTGCTGTTGGTTCCCATAGGGCTGTGGCCATCTCATAATGCAGAATGCATTTAGTCCAACTTTAATGCTCTCAGTAGTCTTATTATCTCCAATTTTCAATGTCACTTCTGAGACTCAATTCTAACATTTAGGAATGAGCCTGGGTTGATTAAAAAACAATAAACAAACAAATACAAATTTTACAGTGCATATTGGCAGAGTACAACATTCCCATTTCAAATAAGAGCCACAAAATGGGGCAATTGAAATAAATTAATACTGACCTTCATGGAAAATCATTAAGACCTAGAGTTCATTGGTCAGCAGATTGAGCATGTAGTGCTATGATGTAATCTACAACTGGTTTAGACATCCCTACTCTTCCTGCATTGTCATCTGTAGCACCTGCATTTTCTTGAGCCAGTGGCTCATTTCCCTGCCTTTCTCCATCATCCTGTTCCTGCCACTGCAATATAGACAACACCTATAAAGATTTCTGTATATTATCAAGGTTTCTTACAGAGAATCTACACAACTCTCAAGAAATTTTGTAGAGGCTATAATGTCACTTTACCTCTATATGCCTGCAGAGAGAATGGATATGGACAAAGCCAGGGTTTGATGCCAGCTAGAGAAGAACACTTCCTTCAACTTTATCAATCTTGGCTTATGAGACTCTGAGTATCTGTTTCAGGAAAAAGCCTTCCATAGCTGGCCCTACTTGAATATAACATCTTTAAGGGGAAAGTCTTTTAAAGACAATAATCCAAATTTGAGGTTTTACAACCTGAGCCTTTGAAGTGTGTTCTGGGTAATTCCTAACATGACCTTAAAGTATCTTTTCTACTGTTCTAGTGCAAAGTTCTTAGTATCTTCTTAATTATGCCAATTAGTCTTGCTAATAGCTGTTTTGTTCACAATATTAAGAAAGTTCTTTTGCGGGGCAAATATGTTTTCTACAGATTTCTGAACCAATCTGTATTTTCTTGTTGTAAATCTTGCTAAGAGGACTCAGTCATAATCATGTCAAACCCTCAATGCTAAACTGCTTTGAAATCTGCTTCACCAAATTAATTACTTTATTCCTTCAAAACTCACATCTTTATGATATGAGCAAATTATTTTTTAAAAATGCAAGAATACATCACAAAATTACAATTAGGCCAATCTTACATAGAATCACTGGTCTCATCTGAAACTACATGAATATAGACTTTGTTGGCAATGATTCTTCTGCAATCACAGCCTTCTCACAGTAATTTGCACTGAAGTCTACTTCTGGCATTCTAAGACTTTTATACAAAGACTCTCCACGTTTTTACAGATTGGTTTACAAACTCGTTTCCAAGGCTTATAAGCCACACAATTAGGTCTATTGTTAGTTATTTGTTAGTTATTTCTACATCTCAGGGGTGACAAGTTTAAAATTTAAGAGATAGCTAACATGTTTTTTCATGGCAGCAAGAAAGTTCACAGTATAACAAGTTAGGAATCAGAGACAGATGGAGGAGCCAGGAACTACTTATACTCTTTAAAGGATCACATATAGGGACTAGTTTGTATCAATTAGGATCTACTTATTAAAGTTTTTTTCAGCTTCTCAAATTAGTACTATTGGTTGAAGAAAAGCAATTCAAAGCATTAGCTTGTGGGAGACATTTTAGAACCAAATCATAACAGATGTGAGAAAGATGACTCACATGGCATTTTTCTTTTTATCATTTTAAGAGTCTCCATAATCTATACCTATTTTTTCTACTGTGGCTAAGCAATTTATATTGTCACTCGAAAGTACATAAGAATTCACTGCTCCCTACATTCTTGCCTCTTTATAATCTTGTCAAAAGTTCATTTGAATATATGATCAAGTATAAAAAAGAGGCAATTATCTTGAATATTTCCTGTGATCATAATGTGGGCTGAACAATGTTAGGAAAGTGTCACAAACTCAAAAATATTATAAACAACTGGAAGCTAGCACTAGCAAAGGGAGGGGCATGGGGGTTAGTACCCAGAAGGAGTCTTCCCTTCTAAGGGGAATGGGGGTAGGACTTACATGAGGGAGTACTGGGAGAAGAGAAAGGGATGATATTGGGTTGCAAAGTGAATACATAAATGAATTTAAAGGGGAGAGAGAGAGAGAGAGAGAGAGAGAGAGAGAAGAGAGAAAGGGAGAGAGAGAGAGAGACAGAGAGACAGAGAGACAAAGAGACAGAGAGACAGAGAGATAGAGAGATAGAGAAAGACAGAGAAAGCAGCATTATTATGGTAAAATATCTGGGGTATTTTCTCAGGGTCATCACAGAATCTGAAGTTCATGGAGCTGGCAGCAAGACTCAGTCATGTTTATGAGTTTCCCAGGAGGTAATTGTTTAGAAGACACGAAAGGGTCATGAAGGGTTGCTGAAGCATGACACACTATGGCAGGGATGAAGTCTCCCTGATTGTCCCTGCTTTAGAGGACACAGAACCTGGGAGAATGGGGCCATTATATGAGGAGCACTAAAGTCTCATCCAATAGCCAACTTTCTTTAGAGACTCAGAAGTAAACTCATTCTTATCTGCTACAGCTGAGAGGAGCACAAAAACACATTTCAAGAACAGTTCCATGTTTTGAAGAAACTGAGGTTTATTTAGTTCTCAGAAGCCTCGTTACAGAAAGACATTCCTGGACAATTTTCTGAAATCTGAGGACAGGCCAGAAAAGGGCAGGGGTAAAGAGAAGAAGCCTAAGTTTTAGCAATGACTCCAGATATTGGAGGTATCTGAAAGTTGGATGTCCATCAAGGGCAGCAGTTGTGCGGTAGAGCTTGTGAGATGAAATATGTTTGCTGTGAATGGGATTGTACAAAAACCTTTTTATTCAGAGGAGTTTGAGTAAATTTTAATTTTTAATATATGAATTAATATTTATTAACCCAAAAGTCTGATTTCACAATCATTACAAAGATGCTCCATAATGTAGACATTATTCTTCAATGTATAGCATAATTAATATATATGTGTGTGTGTGTGTGTGTGTGTGTGTGTGTGTGTTTATTTTATTTTTGTTTATGAGTCTGTGTATCTGTGTATGTGTTTGGTGCATACATGATGTACCAGAAAAGTTTGGTTCTGGGAACTCCCCTTAGGTCCTCTGCAGAGTAACAAGTACTTGTAAACACCAAGACATCTCTTGAGTTCTTAACATTAAGAATAATTGTGCATAAAAATACTATGCAAGCTTCTATGGGAAGAAAGCAATTAAGCAGTCCTACCCAGATGTAACATACAGGAACCATGTTAATTACTAGCATGGTGAAATACGCATAGAAGTGAAATAAGTGCCACTTATCAGAAACAACCAACAGCTGTCTAATTGGACTTGAGGCCTACTCAAAAGAGGGAAATTATTCCAAGTACTCTAAAACTGGCTACCTTAGCCAGAGCTATAAGGTCATAGAACTTAGAAAAGAATCTTAGCTAGATCAGCATTATTGCTTCCTACATTATAAATCTCATACACTCTCATACATAACAAAGCAGAAAGTTAAAGTTAGGGAGAATCATTTACTTATGTAAAGGACATTTTCTGTAATTCCTTTTGCTATACTCAAACTTTACTACATATTTGATACTCAGAAAACTTCATTTTACTTTGTTTCCTGACATTGTTATTTATACAATGAATAAGCACAGTCCTAGACTGTACTCAAAAAAAGTTCTAGATAAAAATAACACCTGATCTGTATTAGTCAGATCTCATAGAATGAATTCATCTACTTAAAAAGGGCATCTATTAGAGTGGCTTAAATGCTGTGCTTCCGGTTATCCAATAATGCCTATTTCCCACCAGAATGTCCAAGAATCCAGTTCAGCCCAAGAGAATGGATGTCTTAGCTGGACGCATCTTTCTTCAATTTCCTTTAAGTAGGCTGCATGAGAAAGTATGCCCCATATTTAAAGTGTGTCTTCTGACCTCAGATGATCCAGTTAACTATAATTTTCTCACAAATATGTTGAGGAAAGTGGGTTTTTAGTAAATTCCAGATGTATACAAGTTGACAAAAAGAATAGTCATCACAAAGACAATTTCAGTTTGCCTAGCTTCCTGAGATTGCTGCTCATTTATACGATAAATAAACATGGTCTTATGTGGTGCTGAGAAAAGACCTAGACAAAAATGAGACCTGGTTTCTAATTGCAATCATGATGCTCATTATATAGCATTAAACCCTGCACAATCATATGTCTTTTTTTAATCATAGTTTCTATCTTTAAATCAAAAGATCTCCCTAGATGTTCTATATGGTTATATTTAGTTTAACTATTAAAGAACAAAGTTGTACACTGAGTATGATTCTATTTCTCACCTTAGTCTGTGTTTCAAAGCATGTAATAATTATTCAGCTGTGAAGGGCAGTGTAAAAACAATTTTGTAGAAGAGACATTTTATATTGATTTTAGTTTACCTGATGATAGAAAATTCATTTATTCTAGGCTAACGTGCCTATTAATGTTAGTTCGGCTACAACATAAATGTGTGTGGATTAATACAAATACAGTACAGCAATTCTCCCTCCATAGCTAATAAAAATATTTTCCTCTAGTTTTTTGAGATTTCAAAGTCATATTGACTAATGAAACTATTATAAATATGAAAAAATATTATAACCAGTAGAGATGGCAATTAGTGATTCTGGTCTCCTAAGAATGCCTCTTTTTTTTTTCTTCTGAACTACAATGGTTTGGTATAATGATCTTCATTCCCCATTATAAATATTGTAGATTGTAGAAGGTGTGAGAACAGCACACATATCAATACATATTGTTTTAAAAAAGAGAGAATGTGAAATAAATTGCAAGATTTTTTCAATTCCCTTTATTCATTTGAATATCATTTATATTTAAAGGTTTTGTGTAGAATTATTTTTAATATTTTATCCACTCATTTAATTTTCTTTTTAAGGAATTTTTTATGCACACATTTTTGGTACCATTTAATTATTTGTTATGGTATTGTGGCTATGTAATATATTCACATCTTCTTATGTTGTATACCAAAAATCACATTATAACCCATAATTAGATACAACTCTTTTTTACAGATTAAAAAGAAAAAGAAATAGTAAAAGTAGATTGAGTGAAATGATCAGAGAATACTAGGAGCATAGTGTTTAGAAGGTGCTTTAAAAATAAGTCAGCTGTACAGACTTGTATTTTAGCTCATGCCTTGTAATCCTGTATTTTTCTCTGTTTCTTTTTTTATTTTAGTGTGTGCTGCCTTTTTCCTTTTCTTGTTTTATTAATTATTTTATTTATTTAAATTTCAAATGTTGTCCCCTTTCCCAGTTTTCCCTCCACAAACCCCCATCCCTTCTCCCCTCCCCTTTGCATCTAAGAGAGTACTTCCCCTTCCCCACTCACCTACTCTTTACTTACCCCTCCAGAACCCCTCTTCACTTAGAGAACAATCCTCCACAAGATCAAGTGCTCTCCTCCCCCTCATTAATGCCAGATATGCCAATCTTCTGCTACACGTGTAGCAGGAGGCATGGACCCACCCATGTACATTCTTTGCTAGGTGATTTAGTCTCTGGGAACTCTGTGGATCTAGTTAGTTGATATTGTTGTTTTTCCTATGGGGTTGCAATCATCTTCACCTCCTTCAGTCCTTGCCCTAACTCTTCCATTGGGGTCTCAGTTCTCAGTCCCATGGTTAGCTGTATTTGCATCTGTCTTAATCAGGTGCTATTAGAACCTCCCAGAAGACAGCCATACCAGGCTCCTTTCTGGAAACAATTTTTGGCATCAACAATAGTGTAGGAGTTTGGTGTCTTGGGGTGGGATGGATCCCAAGGTGAGGCATACTCTAGATGGCATTTCCTTCTGTCTCTGCTTCATCTTTTATTCCTAGATTTTTAAAGAAAAATGACCTGTGTGGAAGTTCCAAAAATCTATCAATAACCTTATCAGCATTAATTTTATTAGCGTTATCTGTAGCATCGAAGGTCAACAGAGCAGCATTCTTTAAATTCATATAGGAGACAGACAGCAATTAGAAATTTCAAGTCAAATTTTATTATAATGAATCTTTTTTATTGGATATTTTATTTATTTACAATATAGACATTCCCTTTCCCCTCCCTAGCGCCCCCTATCATATACCCCCTCTTCCTTTATGCTATTATACCATTTTGATTATATGCATGTATTAAGGTCAGTTCTAGGTTGAGGGTCTAGAAATAAAATAGATGCAAATAGTCAAGGAACAAGTAAGACAATAAACACAACTAGTCAAAGAAAAAGCAAGGCATTAAACCCAGTTATGCGAATACTCCCATGATCACTGTTTCTAAAGGCTTATTGGAATGACCAAAGTATCTGAGCCTACTTCCCTATCCTAGCCCAAGGTCATTTTCATGTCTAAAGTCTACTTCCTTGTTCTAGCCTAAAATTTAGATTCCTGTCTGAAATTATTTCTTTGTTTTGGCCTACTATTTAGATTCCTGCCTGAGATTACTTTTTTGTTGTAGACTACGATTAAGACTCCCACCTGAAATTACTTCTTTGTTCTAGTCTAATGTCAGATATCTGCTTGAAGCAGGAATCCTACTTCCTTGTCCTTGGCCAATGTTATATTCCTGCCAAGCATCCCCTTTCCTTGTCCTTGGCCCATGTCAGCTTCTTGCCAAGCAGCCCCAAAGGCTCTCCACCTCTTCTCCTTTTTTATTTTGTTAACAAGACTGAGCCTGTCTTAGGTTGTTCTGACAATAATGCCTTCATTACCCATCATAAAATATGCATTAACAGAGGAAATTCACTTATGTCTTAGGTAGGTAAGGCTCTGTGCAGAATCTTACCTGTCCTTGGCTTGCCATCCTTTTAATTTAATAACTGTTTGGGGGTCCATTTTCAGGTTTAAGCCATGGACTTTGGCTGCCAACATGTTGATGGTGTTAAAAATAAGCTTTAACTTGATGGGCAGGAATAAAAGTATTCCCAGGACAAGAAGGGCTAGCCTGATCAAGCTATATATGCCATTCCTGAGGTTTATCCAAAATGGAAATACTGAGCTCAGGCCATGGATAACTTTTTATCTGCAGCATCAAAGGTCAACAGAGCAGCATTCTTTAAATTCATAATCTCACTATGCAAAGTTAACACACCCAGAGAGGTGTTAGAATTATGTTATGTATCCTACAAGTGTCTTTAAACATTTTTTAATTATAATGACAATCATTGTAAATTTTAAAAGTAACACCACTCCAATGATATTTGTCATGACACTTGAGATAGCTCCTAACTCTAGAACCTTGAACCTCTTTCAAATAATTTGAATGGGTTATAGAGCATCATTCATTGTTCCAGATAATTATATAAATTCTTTGTATGCTCAAAATATTAGTAACATTTTTTTGCTATATGGTTAACAAAAATAGCTGTCTTAACTCCTTGAGTCAATGCTATTGCAGAAGCAGTGGTGCTAGCAATTAATGGAATTAAAGCTGTTATATCAGCAATAATCAAGCCTGCTACCCTCTTGCTTCTGCTTAAACCCTAACTTACTTCTTCCAGCACTTTCAAGCTTTTTTCAGAGAATCAAGGTTTTCTATTACTCAGGCAGTGTTATGGTTGATAGACCCCCATAACAGACATGCCAGGTTCAACACACTAACATAATTGGAAATTGTACAGTCAGTGCAACTTACAATAAATGCTATAGAAGAGACAAAACCAACTTTAGCTTGACAGTTAAAAGAGTCTTAAAACATGCACTAACCCTTGTTTGAAATCCAGATCCTGTCCCAACATTATCTCTTGCTATCCTAACATCATAGCAAGCTACAGCCTGCTTCCAAATATGACTCTGACAAAGGCCAGATCTAGTCTTCCAAAAGTAGACTGTTATTTCCCATATTGGATTGATTTCTAGACCTGTACATGATTGAGTCCTAATAGCTGGGCACCTTTAAGAAGAATACAAGAGACATAATTTCTCTTTTCAATTCTCTATCCCACAAGGTCTAAAATCATGAGGCAAGGCAGCTTGTCCCATCTGGGACATATAGGCAAAGGTGGGTCAGAAACATATGTCCAATATAGATCCCCAGTCACTCTTGTCAGGGCACTCAGCAAGCTCAAAGGTTGGCATCATTCTTTGTCTCAGCAACAGTTATGTCTCACCAATCTTTTTAAAGTTCCACGGGCCTCTTCCACAATACTTTGACCTTGAGGATTATATGAAATCCCTGTAATAAATTGGTGACAAAATGTCTCAACTGCTCAACTACAATTGCCAGGCACATTATCTGTTTATTTTTGTTTTGTTTTGTTTTGTTTTTTAAATTGGATATTTTATTTACTTACCTTTCAATGTTATCTCCTCTCCCATTCCCCCGCAAAACCCCTTATCCCATCCCCCCTCCTCCTATTTCTATGAGGCTTTGCTCCCAGCATCCTCCCATTGCCACCTTCCTGCTCTTGATTTCCCCACCACTAGGAATCCAAATTTTCAGGCTCCAAGGCCCTCCACTTCCACTAATGCCTAACAAGGCCACCCTCAACTACCTATATACGTAGAGCCATGAGTCCCTCCCTTTGTGTTCTCAGGCTGGAGGTTTTAGAATGACTACCCCAGCTTTTTTCTTAGGACCGTTAGTTGAAAAATTGTTTTCCAGCCTTTTACTCTAAGTCAGTGTTTGTCTTTGTCACTGAGGTGGGTTTTCTGTATGCAGCAAAATGCTGGGTCCTGTTTACGTATTCAGTCTTTTAGCCTAATGGTTTTTTATTGGAGAATTGAGTCCATTGATGTTAAGATATATTAAGGAGAGGAGATTGTTGTTTTCTGTTATTCTTGTTATTAGTGGTGGCATTGTTTGTGTGGCTATCTTCTTTTGGATTTGTTGGAAGAGGATTATCTTTTTGCTTTTTCTAGGGTATAATTTCCCTCCTTGTATTGGAGCTTTTCTGCTATTATCCTTTGTAGTGCTGGGTTTGTGGAAAGATATTGTGTAAATTTTGTTTTGTCACGAAATATCTTGGTTACTCCATCTATGGTAATTGAGAGTTTTGCTGGGTATAGTAGCCTGAGCTGGCATTTGCATTCTCTTAGGGTCTGTATGACATCTTTCCAGAATCTTCTCACTTTTATAATATCTGGTGGGAAGTCTGGTGTAATTCTGATAAGTCTGCTTTTATATGTTACTTGGTCTTTTTCCCTTTCTGCATTTAATATTCTCTCTGTGTTTTGTGCATTTGGTGTTTTGATTATTATGTGATAGGAGTTATTTATTTTCTTATTTAGTCTATTAAAAATTCTGTATGCTTCTTGTATGTTTATGGGCATCTTGTTCTTTAGGTTAGGGAAGTTTTTTTTCTATAATTTTGTTGAAGATAATTGCTGACCCTTTAAATTGGGAATCTTCACTTTCTTCTATACATATTATCCTCAGGTTTGGTCTTTTCATTGTGTCCTGGCTTTCCTGAATGGTTTGGGTTAAGAACTTTATGCATTTTGCGTTTTCTTTGACAGTTGTGTCAGTATTTTCTATGGCATTTTTTGCACCTGAGATTCTCTCTACTATCTCTTGTATTCTGTTGGTGATGCTTGCATCTATGACTCCTGATTTCTTTCCTAGGTTTTCTCTCTCCAGGGTAGTCTCTCTTTGTGATTTCCTTATTGTTTCTACTTCCATTTTTTTTATGTCCTGGATGGTTTTGTTCAATTCTTTTACCTGTTTGGTTGTGTTCTCTTGTAATTCTTTAAGGAATTTTTGTGTTTCCTCTTTAAGGGCTTTTACCTGTTTACCTGTGTTCCCCTCAATTTCTTTGAGAGTATTGTTTAAGTCCTTCTTAAAGTCCTCTATCATCATCATTAGAAGTGATTTTAAATCTGAATCTTGCTTCCCTAGCGATATGGGGAATTCACGACTTTCTAGTGAGGGAGAAGTAGGTTCTGATGGTGCCAAGTACCCTGGGTTGCTGATGCTTATGTTTTTGTGCTTGTCTTTCAACATCTGGATCTCCTTAGTGCTACCTGCTCTGTCACTGACTGGAGTCTGTCTTTCCTATTATCTTGGTTGTATCACAACTGTGTGGGTGTTACCACTGGGGTTAGAGCTGAGGACTAATATCTGCTTAGTGGTTGGATGTGGACCAGACGGAACCAGTGCTCTGGGCCAGGAGTGAATTCCTAGGTCCCAGTGGGTCCCATTTACTTCCTGTTTAGGGCTGGTGTTGCTGTCTTTTTACCTAAGATACTGCCTGGTTCAGAGCTCCTGGGAGCTCTGCTTCCTTTGGGTTTCGTGAGATTGGGTGCAGCGCTGCCGCCCAAGATCTGCTCAGTGCTAGGACTCAGACCAGAAGGATGCAAATCTACCTATTATAAATCTTATAGTATTATAGTATTACAGGTTCAGGAAGGACAAGTCTATATAACAAAATAATAGTTGAATCGTTTGATATGAAAATAAAATATTAAAGATATAAACTAAAAGGTCTAATGTGTTTATTTGTTTATTTTTACTGAGTGTGTGTGTTTGTATGTGTGTGTGCATGTATCTGTATTTACGTGTGTGTGACATTCATATGAAGAATGTGTGTGCCACAGTAATAATCAATGCATCAGAGGACAACTTTGTGAACTATTGTCTCTCCCCTTTTTGACCTGTGTTTCAGAACTGAATTTATGTCTTTAGAGTTTCATGCCAAACACCTTTACCAACTGATATGTTTCTAAGCCCTTTATTGTTTTAATGTTGTGAAAACTTCGGATCTCCGTGAAAACATATTGCTTATGCGCAACTGTTTCTATTGGAGCCAATCCTTCATATTCCTTAAATTTGCCTTAGTTTGGCCACTTATTAAATAACTTTCTGCTGACAGCATAGTTTTGGTGAAACTTTCAAATTTCGTAGAACTTCCAGACTTCTCATTATCCAAAACCATGCAAAACTGAGGTGTCCATTTTCTACAATGACCGGCATGTCGCTATTGCTCCATCTATGAAGCCTGTTATATGATAGAAGCCACTTTACACAGTAGACTGTGAAAATCATGAGAGAGAAAAAAAATCTTCAGCATAATTAAGAAACCATATGTTTTCTCTCTGCCCTATTTTTTTTCTTGCACTTTAAAATATCCTCTTGAGTTCAATTATACTCACCTAAGCTCACAGCAGGTTGAATCTCAGAAACATTTATAAAAAGAAAATGAGCTTCGTCAGATAATTACAGCATTAAAAGATGGGAGGAAAAAGCCAGGAATTTAGGCAAAGAGGAAATAAAAAGTAATTTTTTTAATTAAACACATTATTTGTATTTTCATCTTAACACTCAAAATATTGTGATAAAAAGAATTATATGTCAATGTGATAAAATGGTGTTTATGCTAATCAATTCTTAAATTCATAATATCATACACATTAATATTGATGAAAATATAGCTTTAATTTTAGAGTTTAGATCTTATGAAATATTTAACACTATGAAATATCCAGAATCTGTCTACCAACAAAAAGTAATTGGAAATGAATCAAAATTTTTGCAGCAACATTCACAAATTAACTGGTAACTTAAATAAAAATAAATATTATGCTGCAAGATGATTATTTCTTATTTCATTCAAATATATCTTGGTGAGAGTGTAAAGTCTGTGCTTTCAGATATAATTTTTTTAATTGAACTATAGGACTGGATTGACAAATATCTAATGTAATAAGTCACTCTAAAAATTAATCCTCATTCTTCAGATGGAGAACTTGTGAATGATCTTTAATTTAAACAAAGTGTTCTTACAGAGCATCTTTTGCTTCATTAATGTTTTATGCGTTTCTCAGATTTCTTTCTGTTCTTCTTTATAGGCAGTAATAAAATCATTCGTGTAAATTGTACTATAGATTTCTCTAGTATGAGACAGGCTTTCAAACTGTTTTGCTCAGTGTCTCTGGGATCTTATGTGACTCTAAAATCAGTAATAGCATTGGAATTCTCCAAGTATCAGACTTACACAGTGTCCTCCAATTGACATAAACAGTTTTTCTTGCTACAAGTTGTACAAGTTTTGTTTCCGAGCTAGTATTGCTTCTTCACTATTTATCACAAATAAATCCCACCCATCCTCAAGAGAATACCCACCTATGCTTGAATTGTCAACCATTGCATCATAAAGGCCATTGACCTTCTATTTCTTCCTTTTCAACTACAAACATTTTACCCATTTTCAGAGCAGGATTAGATACTGGAGCCTTGTTAGAAGGTTCCCCTTATTCCCTCTTTCTCCTTTCTCTCTTTCTCCTTTCTCTCTTTCTTCTTTCTTTCTTTCTTTCTTTCTTTCTTTCTTTCTTTCTTTCTCTCTTTCTTTCTTTCTTTCCTTCTTTCTTTCTTAAGTCAACAAATATTAAGTGTCTGACTCTGGTGGGCCAGGCTGATTTGTTATCCTCATGGTATGTACTATTCTCAGTGGATGAACATTTTGTTCTATCAGTTTGTTTGACATATAATTATTTGACTGACACAGATTTATTTTTGCTGAAAATTACTTAATAGTCTAGAGTTGAGATTTGCATTTTATCTTGATTACTAATCACTTAGCTTAAAGTTCTTCAGTAAGCTTGGAATCAATGTGTTTGAGAACACCACGTGATTTTCATATTATCTTCCCTCAAAGCACAAAGCCTAGTCCACTGAGAATATATGGTAAGGTCAGAAACATTTCCTGTTTAAGTACTCAATTATATTGCTAAAATATACTTTGAAGTGAGTACAGCATAGTATCTTCATTAAGTTTCCATGGCCCACATAGATCGAGTGGATCCCTGAATACTTATTTACCAATTATTAACCCCCTGTCAGGTTGAAATAAGTAACTATAAGCACATTTAATCCAAGAGGTAGTAATTGATAGAGTAAGAAGATTGTTGGCAGTTTAAGGATTTGCCCTGAGGAGAGAAGACTGCTATGAAAAGGATAATGGAGTACCCTAAAGTCAATAAATGAATAAAATAGTCATAAGAATGAAAATGACATAAGCTAGGTAATTAAATGTAAGAAATAGAAAAATTACATTTCAAGTATGAAATAGAAATTGTCATTTCTGATTTTATCTACATAAGGCATGCAATTCAAAATTACAAATAAACTCACATGTAGTGAGTACTAATGAAGACTAGGTTTTCAGGTATCTATGCACATGTAGGGATATTAATTAAATAAACTCAAATCCTAATAAAAGCCAATTATTTATGTTTTAAAAAAATACCAGAATTAAATGATAGCCATGTTTAAAAGGATATTTCAGCATAACCACAAGTGAAATTTTACCTCTCATGAAATATTTTTTAGGAAGTCGTTTTTTACTAGTCCTCTCTAGTTTAAAACTCAGATAGAAGGAAGCAATAGAGTCAATATGCCTAAGTATTTATGTTTTGCTGAATGATGTTGCAGAGAGAAATTATAAATAAAAAAAAATACAGAATATTTTGGCTTCAGAGTCTCCCCAGGGACAGGTTAGAAAAACTGAAGATCAGAGCAGATGATTTCAGCTGTCTAGTTAGTTAGGGTTATGATGCAAATAATTGTTACTGCCATTATCTTTGAAACCAGATGTCTGATGTCCCTACGAGAGACAACAAAATAATAATGGTAATGGTACTGATGATTTTCAAACCTATCCCAGTATTACAATTTAATATAGATTTCCCTGTAGGCTGCTGACAGGCATGCCAAATTGTTAAAATCATATGCACATTCCCCCTACACACACACACACACACACACTAAATTTCACTGGAACATCATTTGTAATAAAGATTTAATTATTTATTAGGAATGTCTATTAATGTCATAATATGCCAATAAGTTTACAGAAATAAGATTAGGGGGACCGGAATCATCTAGTAAACACTGGCCACTGAGTTAAGCTTTAAACACTGATAATTAAACATATAACATGTTTTCCCAAAGTTTCTTCTATATATACAGTGCAGTTTCTGGTACAATGTTTTGAATTCTGGCTTTGAGGCCAATCTCACTCACTCATACAAAAACAGAAGAATTAAAATAAGCCTTTGAGTAAAGCTTCTGCAAGGACTGAATTTAATTAGGGATGACACCAAGCTTTCTACTTAGAATGTTAACTGGCTGGAATTTAAAAGGAAGCCTTTATCTGAGAAAGAACAAAAGATTCCAGTGTCTGTGGAAATGCATGACTGACAAACTGCTGTCTAATGACATCAGCTGAAAGACAGACTTACACTAAAAGGTTTACAAACATGCTGGCTCATTTCATATGGTACAAATTAAAATCTAGCATGCACTGATTACTTTGTGTTCAATATAATGTCACGTTTGCTTAGGTTTATAAATGTTGTCAATAAAAATGGGACTTGCCAAATTATCTTTAAATATGTAAATATATGACTACATACTCATGAGTGCCCAAAGTGGTGTATGAGTATTGAACTTTGCCTTCTGGAAGCTTCTGCTAGTAACCATGGAACTCGCACACCACTAAGACATCAATGCCAATACACAGAAAATAATTTATTATTCAAAGAACTTTTAGGTTGACTTGATGAAGCCAGATAAGTCATGGATTTATATATCTCAATATGATTACAAGCAATATCTGTCCCTCTTCATGAAATGCCCCATTGATAAGAAACTAATAGTCTAGTAACCCTTACTACATTCCTATGATAACTATTGAAGATGGGTTCCTGAACATATTATTTATTTCATTTTTGCATAATTTCTGAAACATATTCTCTACCTTTCATTTTATTTGATATCACAGTTCACATTTAAAGCTACGAACATAAACATCTGAATGTGACTACAGCATGTGCTTTCAAAATATGCATGACCAAAGCCTAGATATAGTGAGATTGCTCAGCACAGAAAGACAATTTCTGTCAAATCCAAAGATGTGAGTTTGATGTATGAGACCTATGCTTTTGAAGGAGATAACTGGCTCTTATGTTATTTTTTTGACTCCAACATGCTGTAGCATTCACATGTACATTTAAGTGTGTGTGCGTGTGTGTGTGTGTGTGTGTGTGCACGCACGCTCGCACGCAAACATACAGGGGATAAATAAATTAAAATGCAACTTTTTTGCAGTCTAATTATGTAACAGCTAAAGGATCTGCCCTGAAGCTCTGACTAGAGGCCACACTTCACAAATGAGAACTAGAATCTCTAAAAGTTGTTTGGCAAAAATATTGACAGCTTTTCTTCCACCACATCTGTGCAGTGGAGCAAAAAGTATAACAGGAAAAATATGATTAGGAAAGCAAGATTATCCCTGCTTCTGCTATTAGTTTTGTTATTAGTCACTAGGTAATGATATTACTTAGACAAACAACTGCATTTGTTTGAAACTGTTTTTTTCTTATTTAAAAAGGAAGCTGAACTTCACACTCAAGCACCAAAGTGAAAAGAATTGGTTGCTTGCTCCACTAAAGAAGTGGAGAGTAGATGCCCCTGGATCTGTAATGAAGCTTATGGCACAGCAATGCACACATTGCCTGAAGCTGACTGAGGCTTTATGATTACTTGTCTTAAATGTATTTAAGAATCAAAACCTTCTAACAGCTGTTGTCATGCAAGGGAGACATTTCTCAGGAGTCTTCAAGTACTGAAATAGATAATTTAATTTTAAAAAATCTGTTCTGAGACTATCTTAGTATATTTACATGTATTCTCCTTAATTCCCAGTCTACACACAAAGTCTCAGTGCTCCTCACAGTGTAAACATGTAACCATGGATGACCTATGGTGATGCCAGAGCTTGTCCAATCAGGAAGCATCTTGATTCTAATAAATGTTAGAAGAGGAAAGCTTTGCTACTTGGCTATTTTCCAAACTCATTTATACTCAATTAAGAACTTTATTTTTAATCTGCAGAACCATTCAAATCAGTAATTAGAAAGCACTGTTTAAAAAAAAAAAGGAGCCAACTTGTTTAGCTCTGTGAGAATAACACAAAAGGAAAGAGTCCTTTCTTTTCTCTCCAGCTGCGTTTTATCTTGTCCTTCCCACATTTGAACACACTTAACAGAAGCGCACTATAAGTATCTTGAAATGTGTGTGGCAACACAACACTTACAGAAAGAAGAGCAAGTATTGTTTCCCACTTAGAAACAATAGTGAAAATCAATTATATTAAAAGTACATACAAAATGCCCTTATATGTATTCCTTTCAATCATATTTTATTTATGAAGAAGAGAAATCAAATGGTGTAGTTGTCTTTTTAAAAGGCACCCAAAGTAGAAAGCAGCTGAGATATGTTCAAAATGGCTGACACATAAATGTGGGAATGTGAGTTCAACATACAAACCGACAACCAGATGGTGAGCTTGGCAATTGTGATGCTCAAAGGAAAAGACAGAGGTGACCCTAGAGTTACATGGACAACCAACCATTCTAGTCAATCAGGGAACTCCAGGTTCACAGAGAGATTCTGTCTCTAAGTACAAAGTTGGGAGCAATAGAAAAAGATACCAGGTGTTGAATTCTGGTCTCTATTTGCTTGCACATAAACATTTTCCTGCACATAAAAGCACAGAAATGTGTGTGCGCACACACACTGAAAAATTTACATCTACATTCATACTCACAAGCTTTCTCCTCTCTCACACACAGAGAAATTATGAAAAAGAAAAAAAAAGACTTGCTTTTTCTGTGTAAAATCATATAATAGGCCTGTACCCTGAGCTGATAAATCATATTTATTGTAATTTGAAGTATTGTAATCACAGTATTTGATCAAGATGTTCACTTTAAATTTATTAATTCTTTGAAAATTTTATTAAGGAATGTATTCTCCCCAAATGTCTTTACATCTCCCTTTTGACTCCCATTCCTGGCTGTTAAAAAATAAATCAATAAGTCATTAGTTCCAATTTGTACTATCTATACATTTCCGAATATGAGGCCATCCACTAGACCATAGTAAACCTAGAGTGTTGCTCAATTTGTTTTCCAAGGCCATAGTTACCCTGATACCCGAACTACATAAAAGCCCCACAAAGGAAAAGAATGATACATCAATTTCCCTTATAAATATAGATACAAAATACTCAAAAAATAGTTGGAAACTAAATTCAAATCAAAGGATCATTCACCATGATGAAAAATGTATGCTTCCTCCTAGAAATGCATGGTTGGTGCAACATATGAAAATCAATAAAAGTAATCTACTACATGAACAAACTGACAGACCAAACCACATAGACATACCATTAGATATAAAAAGGGCCTTTGACAAAATAACCACTTCTTCATGATGGAAATCCTGGGTAAATTAAGAATTAAAAGGAACATGAGTCAACATAACAAAGACAGGAAATAGCAAGCTAATATCCAACATTAACTTAAATTAGAGAAAGTTAAAGCAATCTCTGTAAAACAAGGAAAAGGATGACTGTCATGTCTGTGCATAGCTATTGAATTTAGTACTTAGAACAAGTAACTAGAGCAATATGACCCATGAAGGAGATCAGGTGAATACAAGTTGGAAAGGAAGAAATCAAAAGATCTTTATTTGAAGATGATATAATAGTCTGTATAAGTGACCCTAAAAATTCTACCAAGTGTCTCCTACAGCTGATGAACATTTTCAGCAAACTAGCTAGATACAAAATTCACTGACAAAACCCAATAACCCACCTATGTACAAATAAAAATAGACTGAGAAAGAAATAGGGAAAACAGCATCTTTCAGAATATCCCCTGAATAATATACAATATTTTGAAATATTTCTTACTGAATGAAATTTTATATGATAAGAATTTCTAGACATTGAAGAAAGAAATTGAAGATGCTATTAGAAAATATAAAGATCTCTTATGATCATGAATTCGTATAATTAATATAGTAAAAATGGTTATTCAATCAGAAAAGAATCTACATATTAAATGCAATCCTCATCAAAATTCCAACAAGGTTCTTCATAGATCTTGAAAGGGCAATTTTCAGTTTCATATGGAAACACAATACCCAAGACATACATAAAACAATCCTGAATAATGAAAAGACTGCTGGAGATACCACAATTCAAAATTTCAAGGTATACTACAAAGCTCTAATAATAAAAACTGGCACAAAACAGAAATCTTGAACAATGGCATCAAATTAAAGACACAGCCATAAATCCACACCCATAAGGATACTTGACTTTTGATAATAAAGCCAGAAATACACACTAGGTAAAGAATGGCATTTTCAACAAACAGTCCTGGTGAAATTTGATGGTTATGTATAGAAGAATCCATATACAATCATGCTCATCACAAAACTCAATTCCAAATGCATCAAAACTCCAACATGAAACTGGATACACCAACCCTGGTGGGAATAAAAATGAGGAATAGCCGTGAACCTGTTAGCATAAGAAAAGACTTTCTGAACATGACATAATTAAGACAGATATTAATATCAACAATTAATAAACAGGATCTCATGAAAATGAAAAACTACTGCATGGCAAAGGACACTGTCATTTGGATCAAGAAGCAACCTATAGAACTGGAAAAGACTTTTACCAACTACACAGCCAATAGAGTGGTAATATCCACAGTTTATAAAGAATTTTAAAACCAAATATCAAGAAAACAAATAATCCAGCTTAAAATGGGGTATAGTACATTTATACCCTAGAAAACTAAGAATTCTCAATTCAAGAAGAAACTCAAATAACTCTAAAACTTCTAAACTTCTATAGAAGCATTCAATATTCTTATTCATCTGAGAAACTGAAATCAAAACTATTTTGAAATTTCATTTAATACCTGTAAGAGTTGCTAAAATCAATAAAACAAATCACAGCTCATGTGAGCGAAGATGTGATGTAAGAGGAACGCCATTCATTCCTGTTCGGACTGTAGGCTTATATAGCTACTACAAGTGTTCAATGTGGTGGTTGATTAGGAAGATGGGAATTAATCTAAGAACTAGCTTTACTCTACTGGACATACGCCCAAAGGATACTTATTCTATCACAGAGAAATTTGCTCAAGGCCTACAGAGGTCCCAGAGACTAAACCACTGACCAAAAAGTACACATGGAGAGGCCCATGGCTCCAGGCATATATGTAGCAGCGGGTGGACTTGTCAGGCATCAGTGCAAGGAAAGGCCCTTGGTCCTGTGGAGGCTCAATGCAACAGTTTAGGGATGAGGGTAAGAAGGCAGGAATGGATGGGTGGGGGAACACCCTCATAGAAGCAGGGGAAAGGGGTTTGCAGGGAGGAAAGAGGGAAAGGGGATTACATTTGAAATGTAAATAAAGAAAATATCCAACAAAAAGAAAGAAACATGAAGAAAGAAAAGAAACTTACTCAAGCATATTCACTACTGTTCAATTCATAATAGCCAGAATTAAGAAACAACCTACATAGCCGGGCGGTGGTGGCGCACGCCTTTAATCCCAGCACTTGGGAGGCAGAGGCAGGCAGATTTCTGAGTTCGAGGCCAGCCTGGTCTACAGAGTGAGTTCCAGGACAGCCAGGGCTACACAGAGAAACCCTGTCTCGAAAAACAAACAAAAAAAAAATAAGAAAAAAGAAACAATCTACATATCCCTCAAAAGGGAAAAGTGAATTAAGAAAATGTGGTACATTTACACAATGGATTATTAATCAGCAATTTAAAAATATGACATGAAATTCACAGATAAATGGATGAAAATAGAATATCCTAGTTGTATAAAGGAAACTATGAAATGAATTCACTTATATGTCAATAATAACTTTTTGATCTACAATTCTTTTCTGTCTGGAAGTTATGCTAGGACAATGATGGCACAAAACTTGCAAGAGAAACCAATGGATATGTAAGGATATGTAAAGGCGTTTAGTTCCCACTCCATGAGATGCAATCTATATCCAACTCTGCTTGGATGACCAAGAATCTGAGGCTATGCAAGTTATAACTATGATGATGATCATGATGACAATAAAAGTAATAATTAATAATAATAATAATAATAATAAACTGTAGCACTAATTGTATTTTGCTATACTCACATATCAGTGCCTTACTCTGTCACAGTCAGAAAAGTTTCATTCTGCAGCAGTTAGAAACAAAGATCCACAGCTAGACATCAGACAGGGAATGAAAGACTTTCAACCACACAGCCCTAAACAGGAAGATCTTCATCAAACTCCTGTCTTCAGAGCTCAGGAAACCCCGTGGAAGGAAAGGCAGAAAAGGTGTTAGACTGAGAGGGATGGCAGACACCAAGAAAACAAGGCCCTCAAAGTCAACATGCTTAAAGCTCGTATGAACTCACAGATATTGCGGCAGCATGCACAGAGTCTGGACTGGTCTGCAGCAGGGCCTCTGAGTATGTATTATGACTTCTAGTTTAATGTTTTATGGGACTCCTGAGTGTGCCAGTAAGTGGTAAATGGTTCTGTTTCATGTGCCTTTTCTTGGTTCTTGGGCTCCATTTTTTTTTTATACTCATGTGTTAGGTTTTGCTCAGATTAATCATAATGTTTATAATTTTATTTAAAATTAAACAATTTTAAAATCTCTCCTTTTTCCCCTAAAACTCCCTTCGTAGTCAATTGTAAATCAGCATTCTATAATACCAGACATTGTATATGAAGTGATTTGCTTGGTTTTTAATGTGATATAGCCAAATAAAGAATATTCTCCTTCTTATGAAGGTGTTTGTCTGTGTTTGTCCAAATATCTTCAAAAGACATGATAGGTAATGGTATTCTGAATATGTTGTATTCAGTTTATCACAATAGAAAGGCTTAAGCTAAATAGACCACAAATAAAAGCATGTTCAATGGGATAAAAAGTAATGCTTAATCTGTATTTAATCATGAGTTTGAAAAGAATCTATTTTTAAAAAGAGGTTTCTGGCTGACATATTTCTGGAATAATTGATAAGAATTTTCCAGTTGAAAACAACCTGTAATTACAAAGTGCACATCACCATGTCAAGCAAAATCCCAAATAAATAAATATCTAGTGTGCTCTCAATTACTTCAAAATTTACATGATTCGATTATTGACAAAAATGCCAAAGCTTATGACTGAATTATATTTATAAATAAAAGTGAAACTGATGTGGTTCCAAGTTTTATTCTAAGAAGAATCATGTATTTGTTTCTATAGTTGTTTAGATATCTGTAATTCTTAAATATTATTCTTGTTTTAGTGTCAAATATTGAAGAAACAATCCTCTGAAAAATAGAATCATGTCCACAGGAAATTTCACCAGCAATTTAGACTGTCCTGATTTGAATATTCAAAGTCTAAGTTTACTTTAATCTAACTGACTATAACTATAAAATTTTATAAATGTCCGGTTATCATATCATACCCTCTAAAATCCTTTGAGATGAAAACATTTGTGTGTGTATGTGAGTGTGTGTGTGTGTGTGTGTGTGTGTTTCAAGTGTAAAAAGCAATAGAATGTGCAGCTCAAAAGTGGCAGTCTGTCAGGCAGAGGGCATCATGCACCAATGCTCCTTTGCTATTATACTGATGTATTCTATAGTAGCACCAGAATGAAGGATCTGAGTTAGCCAAACAGATTATTCTGTTTTGTGTGTTCTCTAATAGAGATTTTGATTAAAACCTTTTGGTTCTCTTGAATTTAAGTGAAAGTTAAAACAGAAAACCTTTTCTTTTCTTTTCTTTTTTTTTTTTTTTTTTTTTTGTTATCAGTGAAACCAATTACTGTCCAGTTAATGAAATTTCATCTTTGTTCTCATCATGCGTTAACAGACCCCATCCATTCTTTTCCTTCTTGTGTTAACAAACTGAAAGGTTTCTATTGCTGTGTTTGGGGTAATAGGGCATTTATTGAGGTAAGCTAAAGGCACTGGAGCTTTGTCTCCATGCTCTGAAAATGCTTCATTCATTTCTATCACAAATGTTTTTTTTGTCTGAAAGCTAAATAACTAGGACACAGCTGAATAAAGAGACTTCTTTGTTTGAATAAGGTTCCTGGAAAGAACTGCATTTTTGCAAGGCTGACTGATTGAATAAAACTTTAATGGTTGTAGACAGGCTGGAACATTGCAGGTCCAGTGTCTAAGTCATTCTTGGGTGATCTTTGTTATTTCTGTTTATTATTATTATTATTATTATTATTATTATTATTATTATTATTATTAT
>JANHMN010000009.1:46387341-46430842 GCA_030674055.1 Rhabdomys pumilio | reverse complement strand
ATTATTATTATTATTATTATTATTATTATTATTATTATTATTATTATGTCACTTTATATCCTGCTTATTGCCCCCCCCCATACTCATCTTTTCCCACAATCTCTCCTCCATTCTCCTTCTCTTCTCCTCTAAGTGTTTGGGGGCCTCCCTGTGTATAGCCCCACCCTAGCATATCAAGTCTCTATGAAGCTAGGCACATCCTTTCCCACTGAGGCTAGACAAGGCAGACAAGCTAGAACATATCCTACATACAGGCAACAGGTTTTGGGATAGCCCCAGCTCCAGTTTTTAGGGACCCACATGAAGACCAACCTGCACATTTGTTACATATGTGCAGGGATGCTTAGATCTAGACTGCAAATGTTCTTTGGTGGGTGGTTCAGACTCTGGGAGTTCCAAGGGTCCAGGTTAGTTGATTATGTTGTTCTTCCCATGGAGCTCCTATTCCCTTAGGGGCTCCAGTCCTTCTTCTTATTTTTCTATAAGAGCTCCCAAGCTCCATCCACTGTTGGGCTATGGGTGTCTGCATTTGTTTGAGGCAGCCTTTCAGAGGATAACCACACTAGACTCCAGTCTGCAAGCATAACAGAGTATCACTAATAGTGTCAGAGATTGGTGTTTTCCCCTAGGATGCTTCTCAAGTTGGGTTGGTTATTGGTTGGCTGTCTCCTCAGCCTCTGCTCCATTCCTGATTCCTGAATTTCTTGAATAAATTTTGGGTTGAAAGTTTTCTGGGTGGGATGGTGTCCCTTTTACTCCACTGAGATTCCTGCCTGTCCACAGGAGGCAGCCTCCCTAGGCTCCATATTCCCAATGCTTCCACACCTTCCATTGATTTTGGGGACTCTCCCTATTCCAAGTCTCCCTCTCTTCCTGGAGATGCCACCCTCCAGTCAGTGGCCGATTTCCATTCATTCTAATAGCCATTCTGCCATCCCTGCTGCCCCTCTCCACACCACATCAAATACCCCCCCTCCTGATCTGATCCCTTCTCCCAACCCAGTTCCCTCCCTCCATCTCCTTTCCATGACCATTCCATTCCTCCTTCCAAGTGACACTATGAATCCTCAGTTGTGTATCTTGGGCTTTAATCCTCTTGGTATCTACTTTACTTTCCTCTGATTGTGACCTACCATATTGTGACTATTGGGTAAGTACTTTTGAATGTATAAATCAAGATTAAGAATGAGGTGACATAGTATCTGAGTCCTATAATTGAGATCACGCCACTGTTCGGGAACCTGTCTATCCAATATTTTCAACAGTATATGTGAAAATAGAATACTTTCATGTGTATTATTTTCTTTATTATGTTAGTATAAAACTTCATAAAACTGTTGTCATGTAGAAACATGGAATTTGAGGGAACATGAATTTGTGTTTCTACATTGCAGTCAATACTGCTTACTTATTTTTTTTTTTTTTTTGAGTAGTTTGCTGCACTGGCTGACCTTGTTTGTAGACTTTCCACTCAAATGTGATGCTCATCCTGGGAAAGTGGTGTCCACAGTCCCCAGAGTATGAGTTAAGCCTACTTTTGAGTGTTTCTTGACAAAATCAGACTATTGCATGCCAAAAAGGATAATTGACTACTTTCTTTCCTGATTTTGTTCTTTTTATTTTCTCACCTTCCCTTCTGTCTCTGGTTATTTTAAGTATCATATTGAATGAATGAGTATAGTTACCATGTTTTTTTTTTCTTGACTTCAGTAGAATTGCCATCCATTTTTCCTTCCTTTGTGTTACATTGGATATGGTTTTATTAGGTATTGTTTTATTATTTTGAGAAGCATTTCTCTAATTCTTAATTTCTTTAGAATTTTTTTTTATTATGAAGGGACAGTTGGCCAATGAAATAATCTTGTGATTTATTTTTTAAATAGATTTGTGTTCTGTGTTTGTGAATCATTCCAGGAAAATTATCAGTGATGTGGTGGATTTGTTGTCCTTGACTTTTTTCATGTCTTGTTTAATTATGATACTCAAGTATTTCTTGATAAGTTCTGTGTTCCTATTCATTTAAAATTTGGTCTATAATTTGGTTTTTTAGTTCTACCTGTGTCTGAGATTTTATCAAAATCTATCTTTGTCAAAAGATGTTGGTAGTGTCCCTAACAAAGCATATTAGATGGTCCTATCAATCTTTATGTAGTCTGGACTGTACATATATGTCTTTGCAATTGCTAACTATTAAGATTTGTAAATGCTATTTATTAACTATCATGGTTGCAGTATTGAGCCTGTTTTATATGTGAAACATTGTATGGTGCATGTAAAATCATAAATGTGTGTGATGTTAAAAGGCTTCATAACAAAATGAATAAAAATTCAACTTTAAAAAGGATTTATTAAATAGATATGTCTTAAGATTTTGGGATGTTATTTATTAAGAGTGTATGTAATGTCTATGCACACCTTTGTATAAGGGTACATACACCTGTGCAAACACATGAGGCCAGAGGAGAATGTCAGGTGTGCTGCTTTAGCTTTCTCCACCTTATTTCCTTGAGACAGCTACTGAACATGGAGGTAAGATGGCAGCCAGCGAACCTCAGGGATCCTCCTGTCCTCTGTCTTCTCCAGTACTGGAATTGCAGATTCACATGTGTATACTACTGGCTCTTGTACTAGTTGTTGGAGATTTCCAATTAGGACTTCATATTTTCATTAAATGACCCTATACAGCGAGTTGTTTCCCAGCCCATGAGCTTTACTTTTATGAATGATTAGCTAGTGCTGAGTTATAACAGCAAAATTTAAGCTCTCTTTAAGAGTTCTGAATGTTAATTACTACCAAAAGGAGTCATAACGATAATACATCAACATCAAAAAGATGAGTAGTGTTTGTCTGAATTCCAGCTTTATCCTGTGTATTTCATCTGTGAAGCATTCTCATATTATTTAAACTTGCAACTCCTGTATTGATATTTATTATTATTATTATTTTCACAATTATATTTGAAGTAGAGAGAACAATCTAAGTTCTGCATTGCTATGGTGAAGTCTTTTTTCCCCCTTTCCTAAGATCTTCTTAAAATTCTTTCATGTTTCTTCTATTTTATCACCTGCTTGACACTTTCAATCCTAAACCTCTTTCACATTTAACAAGGATTTCTGCATGTTTCTTTATTAATTACACCAATAAGCATTTTACATGTTTTTTCTTCTCCTTTAAATTCATGGAAGCTTTTGATATTATTTCCCTCAATTGAAACAAAACAGTGGTAATAACTTGTCTTCATTCATTATATATTAACTTATCATTTATTTCTTTTATTTTCTCATTCATTTATTTTATTTTTTTATTATATTTTATTTTCTGCTTAGAGAAATTCTCACACTCTATAGCTGAAGGAAGTCTTCAACTCCCAGTTATCTTTGCTTTCATTTTATCAGTGGCTGAAATTATAGGCATATACCCTTATACTTGGACTAATTTTTGCAGTTTGGGTGACAATACATAGTTTCTATTGATATCTGACCATTTTCCTGGCCCTTGGGATCTCGACTTTCCAAATTAACATGAACCCAAGAGACTCTAGAGCTTTTGCCAACACTAACAAGATGCCTGCTCTGATTTACTGCCTTTCCAGAATCCTTTGTAGCTCTATCTGTAGGGGAGGGCAGTCCTGCTGTCTTGAAGCACTGTGAATCCATATCATCTATCCCCTCAGGTTCTTGTTTTCATAAAAAATTAAATTGTTTTCAGCCATGATTATTCCTAAAAATTTGAAAAGTAAGTACAAGGAAAGAACCATATAAAATGTTAATATTTATTACAAAGCTGTGACATCAGTTTGAAGGCAAAGCTGGAAATAACCTATTTCATCAACACAACAAAACAAAAATCTCACAAATATTAATTCTAGATTATGTAGAGGTTTGCTTCTCAGTATGTTATAAGGGCAGTGTAAAATATGGATGAATTAAATATGGGAACATTGACAAAGAGTTTAACTTCTTGCTGGAACTCCTCAATGACAGCAACACTGGGGAAGTCAAACCATGAAGATGTGAGTCTCAACTGCTATTTTCCATATGGTCAGAAGTTGGTGTGCCATCAAGGTCACATTGCTTCATGATATATTGATGATATCATATTTGTGAAATGGAAGTAAGAAAGATGAAACATAGGAATAGAATATTAGGTAAATGACTATAATTTGCTGACATCAGTGAAAGATAGGACATTCTATCCCTAAGTCCATGATTATATGTAAAAAGTTGATAAAGTGTGTAGAAAATTTACTAAACTATTAAAATCCTGCTCTGAATTATGTAAATCAGTTTGAATTAAGCATTTGTTATATTTATCCAATAGAAACTGAAAATTGTTTTATAATTTTTTATACTTCTTTCTGACATCTCTAAACATATTGTAAAGAAAGATGTGTGTATCTGGGTGTGTATCAAATGTGTGCATCAAATATAAACTATCTTGCACCATTAAAAAGACACAGTTATACATGCAACCCAGTCACAAGAATGCAAAATTTATCTTCCCAATGCACATATTTGTATTTTCACATGAGACAACTGTGTAATGAGATGTCTCCAGAGCCGTCTTGTGTTATCAGAAATCGCCATGAATAAGACTGCTTATGTAATACGTTTACCCTTCTTACAGTTCATACTATAAGACATGCAAATACTCCACATGGAAACCTAGAAACTCTGATGTCTCTGATCTTTTACAGGTGAAAATTAATTGGTGTATTAATTGTTTTGCCATCATAGTAAACATTCCGCACCTTGTGGCTGAAGTAATAGAAATATATTTGGCCACATTCTATAAGATTGGGAGCTCCAAGATCAAGATAAAGTCTGACCCAGTTCCCATGGTAACTCTCACTCTAGCTGCAGATTGCAGGTTCTTGTGTCCTCATGTCATGTAGGGGCAGGAGCCCAGAGTCAGTGAACAAGGTCTCTTTTTCCTCTTAAAAGGTCATCAGCCTTGAAAGGTTATGGCTCTGTCTTATCACCAATTAAACCTCTGTACCCTCTTCACAGGATCAGTCTTCAAAGAGTCAAGATTTGAGTTACGACTTCAACAGAGTCATTTAGTAGAGAATTAGATATTCAATCAACTGTCACATTTCTCAATACTCTCTATATGATCTCTTACTGTAATCATTTCTCCATTTTGTGTCTTCATTATTTAGCATTTACATTATATCAGTTTGTGCTAACTGCCTCCCTCTAATACCAGACATGAAGACACTAAATGCCCTTAATCAATATCTGATCTCTATTGTCACCTATGTGATGTTTATTAAAGAAAAATTTGATATGTTATATTCATCTTTGGAAACAAGAAGGGATTAATAATGTGCAGTCTCTGGACTAAAGGTTTCTGATATGAGCTCTTGCACTTATTACCTCTGAGGCCTTGACAGGTTAATTACTTCACCTTTCCAAGTCTTGGTTCACTTCTCCATAAAATAAAAATCATGATTGTGTCTGCTTCATAAGGTTAATATGAGGATTAAATGAGATAATAAATGGAAGCCACTTAAAAGAATGTTGTTCATATAAGCTTTTGAGATAGTTGGCTGTTATTACTATCTAATAACATATTATATGTGTCTCCTCAGCTTTCAAGATGAACTACAATCTCTTTCTTACCACATATTATTGCTTTTGCAGTGTGTGCCCTAAATACACTTTCAAATTTATTTTTCTGCCTGGACTTTTGTAGGTTTTCCTTCAGTGAATTACACTGACCACTTTATATGCTGCCTGGATTTATCTGGTCTCTACTCCTGAAGACAAACCTTGACTCACATGAAGCACCCTGTATTGTTTTCTTTCCCAGCAAGTGACATTTATCTAATTATCATTAAGACTCAGTATTCAAGAGTCTTCTTGTCCAACAAACCATCTCTCTCTTATTGTAATCAGGACAAGTCTGTCTTTCCTCATGAAGACTATGAGGACAGCATTATCTTTATTTGCTTGCTAATTTTACTACATGGTCTGTTTTCTTTACTAACCTGTTTTAACTTCTAAATTGTGTCCTATATGAAGATTATATAATACCCTACATTGTTCGTTTTATTAATTTTTTCATTTAATTTCTAAGCTTTTCATCCTAATAAAAGAGATATTTAAGTAAATAATCCTAAACACTAAATTAATTCCCTTAATTTTTAATACCTGTGTTCTCATCTTTAAAAGAACATAATAGAAACTGCTATCTTTGAATGGCTTTTGGGTTGCAGCTGTATTTTGTTATTTACAGGTAGTTATTAAATGGAGTTCTAGGTAAAGCCTAAAGTCCCCAAGGAAAGCTGGTACAATCTGAGTCAGCTAAAAATAACTGAGCATTTGTTGTGTGTTCAATATAGGATCAAAGTGGAGAGTGGAGAGAAGTGACCTCCAATCGAACAGACCTTACACTGCTGTTTGTCAACAGTAAATTACATCTGATTTTAAACAAGAGAAGGAAAAACTGCTGGCGACCTGTAAATGTGCTTCATAGAAGGATCAATACAAAGGAGAATAGCCTTTTTAGCTCTTTCCAAGTTCTCGGACTTGCTGGATCAAATTGGCAGTAGTTTTTGGTCATTCTCAATTAACAGCACTCTCCCCCTAGGCCACAGAGTCTATAGTCCTGGGGGTGAGGGTGGGATAGCATCTCAAATAATACATCAGGCGTTTTCCAGGCTGAAGCTTGCTTTGATTAAAAAAGAAAGGGACTCGGTTTTCACCTTCTGTAACCAGAATGAGGAACTAAGAATTGTGTGTTGCGAAAAGAGGACAGAAGAGTCAAATAGACAAAGAAGACTAATTTCAAGAAGAGGAGACAATAAACTTAAAATCTTATCAAACATTTCTAAAATATTTTATGCAGTGTATTTGTGTGTGTGTGTGTGTGTGTGTGTGTGTGTGTGTGTGTGTGTGTGTGAATGTATAACCATGATAACAAAAAATTAACAAAAAATTAATATCTTTCTAAAGCTGAGACCATAGTTTGGTTTTCCTCTCACACTGTCTTTTCTCACCAAAATTTTCTGTGATAAGAAAATGTACTAACTTCAGTGTAATTTAACATGTGATTATGAAGATAGTTTTCAAAGTAATTATGGGCCTGTGAGATGACACAAAGTCTAACGATTCGTGCCATGAACACTGATCACTGGGCATACTCCCTGCCCCCCACATGATATAAGGAAAAGCAACTGCTACAGGTTGTTCACTGACCTCCATGCCCACATCACAGCACACTCAAGACTGCACCAAAAAAAATAGTTGTAAAATAGTTAAATATTTGAATGTAATTCTGAAAAACCTAGATGTTGTAAATGATATTGTTATTTCTGCTGCCAAGCTAATTGGTTACTTATTCTGATCTTGAGGAAAGGAGATGGTTTGTGGTAGGAAGACAAAAGAACACCAACAAGAGAACTAATATGGGTGGACAATCAGGAGAAAGGAAAACCAAAGAAATGTATTTGTTAAAATGTAACATCCTAGCACAACGAACAAGATAGACACATTTTGATGTATATTATGACAGCCTTATCCAGATTATTCTGACAATGACATTGGGGGGTGTGGGGCAGTGGGCTGTGAGAGGCAGCTGGGTGGCTGGTCAAGTGCAGGCCTCAAACCCCAGAGACTCTAAAGGAACGGTAGGTGTTCGGCATTGCTCCTTGGCCTTGGTTCCTTTCACTTAGCGTCAGCCATACACAGCCTCTTCCAAAGAAAGGTTGGTGGCCTTTGGTCACATAGCACATGTAGAGGGCATAACTATAGGCTGCAGAGCCTCAAGAGATCTTCAAATTAATGAGATACCTAAAGGCCAGAGGGCATAGCCAATTTCCTTCCCAGACCATCCTACTTACAAAAAGTATTAACTTTAACTTCACACCCATGCTGAGAACACAGAGTACAGCTTCATCCACTTTCTGCCACGACAATAAACCTTTTAAAACCGTGATTACCTCTTGTCTTTGGAACCCACCATGGGGGACTGTGGAGAAAGCCTTCAACTACCAAGCCACTGCCTAATCTCCCACCCGAGAACCTCTCTGTGTTCCAGCTACAGAGCCCACAAATGCAAGCAAGCAACCAAGCCAGCTGTGACCCAGGCAAGTGAGTTGCCTTGACCAAGAGTCTTATCCACCCCACAGGGCACCACCGGAGCTTCTCCCTCTTGCTCTTTAAGGCTGCAGGCTGGTGTAGCCCGTATGCCCCTGGTCTCCCACGCAGGATCTCAGACTGGGATCTCTCCATGCCTGGAGTGGAGCTTTGTGGCTTCCCAAAGCCCACCTGGTGCTGTCCGGAGTGAACTCAGTCAAATTCCTGCACTTCTGCCCTCTGAGCCGTGGCTCAAGCCACCTCCGGTTGCAGACATGAGGGACCCACAACTCAGCCCAACAGGACCCATGCCATGCAGGAGCTACCGTCCCATGGGGTGGGGGTGGTAAACAATTTTTTAAAAAAGTAAATATTCAGTAAAGGTTTGCAACTAATTATAAAACAGTACTGAGAAGCTCACACTCTATAGATTTCTACACCTCTAGCATGTATAACCTGTGCCTTCATGGTCTCACTTCTCGGGGCAGTATTTCATGATGAGATGTAGTAAAGTATCAGTTTGTGAGAACATCTCTTACAGATCTTTAGGGGCATTGCACACAAAAAGTTTTATAAAACTCATCTAAGTCTTGAAATGTTGGTAATGGTGCCCTCTTTAGTTAATTTATTATTTCAAATAAGAATGAATGGAAACACTGCAATAAAAGGTACAAAGAGATGAAGAGAAGACAATTTCAGAATCCATGCTCATTATTAAAACATTGCCCCGAAATCTAAAGTACAAGTTATTACATAAAATAAATGCTTATAAAACACATGTATCTTTTTGTCTAAAATATCATTGAGTGTACACTCCTCTTTAGCTGGGATTGTGTACCCTCACATTTTAATAGGTTTATAAAGTAGAACTTATTGTTAATAGTTTATTACTTGGTGAAAATTAAATCAATTATCAAATGAAGAAATTCCACTAGACAGATGTATTTATTATTTATAAAAATGAATATGATTATATTTCTAATAGTAAGGATAAAAAAACTTACATAAAAGTCGTTATAGAAATCAGACATTCTGAACAACAGAGTTGTAACCTGAAGGAAAACAAGTATCTATGAGTATTAATGGGAGCCTAAGTGGAGGGACTCTGACAGAAAGAGCATGGTGATGAGTACTGAACACATACTAAGAGCAGTACAGTATCATTGAGGTATTAGTATAGTAAGAGTTAAAGCTTTCAGGAATGACTGGGATAATTAGTGGAGTATATAATGTACAATGATAGGTCTTATGTTCAGATGTCCATCTCTAATTCCATAACTGCAACATAACTGCAATATTTGAGACAGAAGTAATGAGACTTTGACACCAGTCCATGGTAAGGAGAATATACATAGGAGAATATACATACATAATACATATGTATGTTATATATATATATATATATATATATATATATATATATATATATACAGAGAGAGAGAACAAGGGAACAAGAAAAGAGAAAAATATGATTTTTCTGGATTTATAATACAGAAAAAAATAGATATATACTTGTAAGCTGTATAAAATTGGAGAAAGCTTCAGAAAATAAGAAAGGGTATGTTTCTGCATTTCTAGTTATTGTACATTCATCATTGAGGTGATTATCAGTGGAATGTTTGTAACTAAGCAAAATCCTTTAAGATATGATGGTGAGACTTTAGAAGCAATATTAAAGTGGTGCATTGTTAGTGGCAGGCTAACCTAGTCTAGAAATTAGATGATGTGGGACTGTGGGAGTTATAAAAATCAAAATCTCAAAGTTATACAAATTTAGAAAAATGGACTCTTCACATTGGGAAAATCTCGTACTGGTTCACACACTTCTTATTAAAATTGAGATACTATGAGCTATAGGATTACAGAAGATGATGTGAGAGTAGAATTTCAAGATGTGTTTTGTACGTTATGTAATGTTTTGTAATGATCTACACAATTCTGAATCGATTGCATTTAATGGAGCTCTGAATGACTAGAAGAGATAAACATTTCCTGAGCTTACTGCCGTACCTTCATCCCATCCAAACAAAATTAGATGCCTAAGTTTTGAATTTATAGCAAAAGTTAACACTTCAGTTATGCTCCATTATAATTTTTACTTTACTGTTCATTAAAAGCTGTATTGAACATTTCAACATACTTACTGTAGCATTCTATGTTTTTATACCACCTGGACACTACATCAAGTACAAAGATGTAACACATGACAGAGACACAGATACATGAGACTATGTTTAATACAACAGAAGGAATTAAACTTTGAGGGAATTTATTATAACATTAATATGGGCACTTATTAAAAATAAATATTGCAGTACCTGTTTTGTCACCAATAAGTAATAGTCTATGTTGCTGTGTGTAGGCAATGACCTGTGTAAAAGATAAAGTGTGTAAAACAGTAAACTTCAGGGCTGGAGAGATGTCTCAAAGGTTAAGAGCACTCACTGCTCTTCCAGAGGTCCTGAGTTCAATTCCCAGCAACCACATGGTGGCTCACAACCAGCTGTAATGGGACCCGATGTCCTCTTCTGATGTGTCTGAAGACAGCAACAGTGTACTCACACATATGAAATAAATAAATAAATCTTAGAAAAAATAAAAAGAAAGGAAGGAAACAAGGAAGGGGACTGGAGAGATGGCTCAACATTTAAGAGCACTGGCTGTTCTTCTAGAAGTTCTGAGTTTAAATCCCAGCAACCACACTGTGGCTCACAGCTCTGCAATGGAATCTGATTCCCTCCTCTGATGTGCAGGAAAGCAGAGCACTTATATATGTAAAATAAACAAATAAACTTTTTAAAAAAAAAAAAAAAAGAGTCAACTTCAAATGTGAAAAGCAACTTGTACTGGAATTAAATTTTATAGATGGGCAGAATAGGTCAAAGGCTCATGTTCTTCTAATTTGCCTCATCCATCTTTTAGGTAAACGTGCATCCATTAACTATATCCAAACCACTGAGTAATTCACGCTGTGATTAACACAAATGCAGCAGTTATCTACTTGCAGATTCAGGCCTCTGGAAAATGATGAAAGCTGGTAGGGCTATTTAAAAATTCTAACAGTTGACCTATTACAAGCCTGGATGGGAAAAAAAGGCAATGCTAAGAGTGCTACCACAAAATAAACTCATAAAAGCAGAAAATGAGAGCACAAGGCATTCACCTTTACAGCAGCTGCCTGGTGCACATGAATCAAAGCCCTCCAGCCATAAACAGATCTGGTCAATGTCAATTTTCCCCAGGCATCTGGTGTTGTCACTAGTGACTTGACTGCAGATTACCCATCAGTTAGTGCAGATTTGATTTTTAATTGGCCCTCAGTGCACCTGCTACATTTTTCTTGTTGTTAGTCCCAGAAGCATTTGCAGAGAAAAAGCTGCTTCCTATCTGGAGAATATATTCTTGAAATACTTTACAAAGGACATTAGTAAGAAAATTAGGTTTTAAACACAAGAGAAAAGGGTGTTTTTTTTTTTTTCAAATAAGATAAAGAACTGAAGGCTATCATTAGTGAATTAGGACAAACTAGCCAAAGCATGTGCAATATTATAAGCCTACGTTTATATGTGACCATTTTCATAGTTTTCTTTTATTTCAAATATTCAAGGATGAAATGCTGGAAATAAATTATGAACAGGTGGGCAGGGTATTTGGAGGGCAATACACTTATCAGGTTGACAAAACAGCAAGACAGATCACAGGATGATCAGCAGGTAGGTGAAGAGGCAGCAGGCATTGTGATGTGTATATGATTATTGGCATTAATTACAACTGTTGGAATGGTAGTGGCAGTTCCCATGTAAAGTGAAGAAAGCTGAAGCCTGACATTGTAGGATGCTTCCATGTTGCATATGCTTGCGGATGCTTTATGATGGCATTCTATTACACTGTGGGTTATTAATATAATATAATAATATAATATAATATAATATAATATAATATAATATAATATAATATAATTGGTGGTATTAACAAACCACATTTTTACTTTCCCATAACTATAACAGAAAATTAATGTATAATAAGGAGATCACTAGGTGATTTGAGTTTTTTTATAGGGCAGACTCTTGAGGAATTTGACACTTTTTATATATTTTTAAAATTTTAACTATGAGTGTTTGTGTATCTGTGTGCAGGTTTGTGCACATGAGTGCAGTGTCTGCTGAAGCCATGAAAAGGCATCAGATCCTCTGTGATGGAATTATAGGTATTAGTGAGCTGCACTCCTGTGTCAGAGCAGTTTGTACTGATAACCCCCAAGCCCTTTCTCCAACCTATGTTCCCATTTTATATAAAAAAGTGTCTATTATTTGTCAGATAAACTTTCTCTGATACATAAAAGACCTTTGATAGGTCATTCCTAACCAAATAAATGCTTTTGAGGAAAATTCGTTGTATAATAATTTCATTAAAATTTTACTGGTACAAAATTCAGCCACTTTGATAGAAAATTGATTTGCAGAATAAACGATTCATTTATTTCTTCATGATATTATACTCCTGTTTTGTAAAATCTATTATTATAATGCTTTAGCCTGTTACAGATAAATAGAGTATGGGCCTCAGCTTCTCTTTCTGACACTCTCATCTATCATTCATAAATGTAGGTATGTATGTATGTTTCTGTATATTTCCATCTATTTATCTATTATCAGTTTGTCTGCCTGTCCATCTGTCTATCTAATCTATGTGCCTGGAATTGGTTCTAATGCTTTGTCTTAATTTGGCTCCCAAAATAACATGGAAATCTGCATGTCCAGATGTTGAGGGTCCCTGTCCCTAACTGGATTTTGATTGATCAATAAAGAACCAATGTCCAATGGCAGGGCAGGGTGAAAGGATTTTTAGAATTCTCAGGCAAGAAACACAGAAGACAAAAGGAACAGAATCGCCATAAAGTGGAAAGAGAGATCAGATTTAAGAGCTGTAGGATAGAAATAATCCAGTGATGTAGATGCAAAGGGAAAGTGACCCCAAGGGAGGCTGCTCAGAGGGAAACAGTGTAGCAAAGATAATGTATAGATGTAGAAAGTGTTAACTCAGGAATACCAGAGGGGAGTGTGTGCTAGCTGCCAGGAAGTTTGGAGGTGCCCAACAATTGAGCTAGTCAAGGCATATCAAAATATAAAGTGTGTGTGCGTGTGTGTGTGCGTCTGCGTGTGCGTGTGCGTGTGTGTGTGTATTTGAGATAACCTGCTGGTAGCTCAGAGTGGATTGACAATTCATGGCTACCTCTACCTATCTTCTATCTATCATCTCTACTTCATCTATTGTCTTTTACAGTTAAGTTCTGCATTATTAAGTGATACAACTCATTGGAAGTTAGGTACTACAGCTTCGTTTTTTTTTCTATTTTGAAAATTATAGCACCCAGAGTATAAATGCTCACAAATGGCAGTTTGGTCTCTTTAATGACTGCTACATTAACTGTTTGCTTTTTATGTTCTAAGGTTTTATCTCTGTATTCATTGTTCCCCTAGTATTCGTTATCATGATTCAATTGCGACATTACAATGGCTTATACATAACAGATTTTTAAGAGGAAAAGGGGAGAAATATTTTGGGGAAAGGCTGGGATATTCAATAGATACAATACTAAACCTTTGGAGTAAAATATCATCCATGTGCCTCATATGAATTTTAATAATAATCAGTCTTTTTTTCCTTTTTAACCCTGGCCTGGATCCCAGACTTTAATTACTATCCCTTTTCAACTTGTCCTGAATTTTGCTTCAGAAACACATCTCTGTAGAAGTTTTTCTGCCTCAGAATACCTCAGCCAACTTGGCACCAGGGGGCCTTGTGTATATCTCTGATGTCTCCATGTTATCTACAACCCTCCTCTCTTTCTTTGCTTAATTGAAGAGCAACTGTTTCAAAAGTTTCCTCCTGCAACTCTCCTATTGGAGCGAGGAGCTTCTTTTATGTGGTACTTCAAGTGAACTCTCTTGTGCCGTCTGTTGTTACCAATGTTAATTAAAATCATTTCTTGGCCTTTGTAAATTGTTTAAGTAACACAAAGGTTTATAAAATTCCACAAAAGAAAGTGCTCTAAGATAGAAGTGTTTAAAAGAAAGGGCTTAGCATCTTAGAAAAAAATATAATTTTTATAAAAAATATGTGTTTGGAAATCTTAAAGGATTTTTTAAAATACCAGTTTTAAATTGATATCTTGCACAGTTGCTGTGTTAGGATTAAAATCAGAGTTTTATCAGACATGAAAATCGGATTTGCTTATTTCTAATATAGAATTCATTGAAGTATATGAGAGTTGATATCAGTTACTTCAATATTCACATCAAATACATAGGAAATTAATCTTATGAACTGTAAAGAGAAGAATTTTCAACAGTTAAAACATACCAATATTTTGTAAGCATAGTATCATTCACTGCATATTTCTAACGTCAGCACTGAGAGACAGAAACACAGGAAGATCTCTACGTTCTAGGCAAGCCTGATGTACAGAATGAGTTCCACAACAGCCAGGTCTATATAGAAAAAAACCCGGTCTAGAAAAACCAAAACGTAAAACGTAAGAATAAAAAAAAAAATGACAGTTGCCTTAGTTATGGTGTCTCTTTAAATCAGTAGAAATATAACAAAGTGGTAAACTTTTTCTGAAATAACTATGAGCTGCTCTATGTTACATATATATTTTCAAATATGTGAGATGTATAGGTTTCAGTACAATGTTACTTCTGCACAATGAATCTGAGGTTCTAACCAAGTCCTCTATCTTCAAAGCTGTTTGCTTAAGACCTGATGCTTCTATTAACACTTCTTTCAGTTGAGTGAATTACTTCCTACTATTCTTATTACTCATCTGATGGTAAAGAATATGTTTCCCTTATTTCTACCTCACTACCTGGTAATCTTCTGTTGACATGAGCACCCAACAACCATAACTCACTGGTTTGAAAATATGTATAAAAGTAGCGTTTTTCCATATGTCATTCAGAAGACTGTGTATAAATTGTTCACATACACACAGAGAGAAACAGAGGGGAAACTTCTAGGAGTCCTTCAACAGATCATTGAATGAACTCATAGTTGACTTGAGTGTTCAAAAATTAATGAGTTTGTGAATCTGAAACCTACAAACAGGAGCTCCCATTGTGCCTTACATTGCTCAAAATTATCTGACAAAACCTTACTTCAAGGATTTCATATTCTAAATAAGAGCATAAGCTCAGATATAAAGTTCTTTTGACAGGAAAGTAGATTGACAGTCTAGCCTTAGATATAAGGAAAGTCTGCACTACCATATTCTGAATGGAATTCTGAACAAATCTACAAATCAGAATGATAATATCCCCATGTAGGTCACACAGACTACAGGAGGTTTAGATTATATGAAGTCACTAAGAATGTAATTGATAATTTTTCATACATGTGAACTGAAAGAAAAGAAATACTTGGAAATGAAGAATAAAAATATAAAAGGAAATTGATTCAAAAGCAATGCTTAAAAAACAAATTAAAAGAATTATATTTATTTGTATTTTCACTTTCTTCATATATAAGCAGAATCAAAGGTCTCTAGTCTAGTATATATACTAGATATAGTGACTTAATGATACTATCAGTGACCTTGTCTATCTAGGCATGAGATGATATTGACTGATAGTTTCTCATCAATTACTAAAAATGTTAATTGTTCACTTTAAAAACACTTCACTAAACTTCTATCTTGTTTATAACCATGGATGGAGCTTCAGGGCAGAACTCTGACCTAGTAGGAATAAGATACATTATCTAAACTTCTGCAATAATAGCATGAATACACACACACACACACACACACACACACATACACACACACACACACACACACGCATACACACGTATATGTAAGGTAAGATGTAACCTTAATATTGTGGATGTTATTTCTAAGCATAACTTGTGTTTTAATTCATCTTTATGGCTAAATGTTCTTCTGTCACCGATGCAAACATTTTTTATATATACATATGTGTGTGTGTGTGTGTGTGTGTGTGTGTGTGTGTGTGTATTCACTTACACACCCACATTGGATTTTAAAATTCCATTGATACATAACATCAACATAAACCTCTTTTACTCTGTGATTCCAAGATTTATTTTTGTAGGTAAAATTCACTCACTTTGCCTATGTCCAAGCTTTATAAAACATATTCACATAGCACTGCCTTTCTTATAATTCATGGAGTTTCTTAGTAGCAGTATTTAAATAAGCTCACGGCTACTAAAGAGACCACATCATTTTCCTGACTTCATACTCATGGACTTGTCACAGCTGACTTTTCTAAGTATGTGACAATCACTAATAATGAGTTTTGTCTGTAAAAAAAAAAAATCTGTGTATTCTGAATCTATCAATATAGAAGTAAGGTAAGATGTAACCTTAAAATTTAAATTCATTTACAATTATAATATTGTGGATGTTCTTTGTAAGCATAACTTGTGTTTTAGTTCATCTATATGGCTAAATGTTCTTCTGTCACCGATGCAAACATTTTTTATCAATATATTTACTGATGGACAATTAGCATATGTCTACTCCTTGCTTATTCTAAAGAGTGCCACTGTGAACAGACATGTAGATGTAAATATGTGATCATGTCAAAGTTAGTTGAGATATGTATCTAGTAGTATGAGAAATCGACAACTCTGTTCTGTTGGTTTCTTGACAGCAGTTGTACCATTTTGCCTTCTCAACAGCAGTTCTCATGTGGTTTCATTTTCCCATAGCCTCAATTGTTATAAATCTAGCAATCTTATTTTTCCTGTGTTTTGATCTGTTCGTCTCCAAATGACTGACGCTGTGAAGCACATTTCCGTGCATCGTTCAGTCTTTCTACACACAATTTAAAGGGACATACAGTTCTCGGGTGCTTTTAAACTGGCTGTTCATTTCTTTTGTTGTGGAGCTGTGAGAATCATTTATCAATGCCTGACATTGGAACTTATCTAATAAAAGCAATGGCAACTCCTGGGAAAGTTTGAGATTCCCTTCCAATCCAATTACGTAATAAATTCAAGTCAATCTCAAGGCAACTGCTGGTTATACTCAGATTCTAAGGTATAACTCTGTCTTTGTTTTATAAATTGTGTTTGTTTTATCATAGCTTTCCTGTGACTTGTCCATGTTCCCCTCCACAGTCTCCCATCATAGCCTCCGTTCTTGTCTAAGAATAAAGAGGCTGCTGCACGTGACACTCCTCCTCTGTGGCACTTACCTTTATCACAACTGCAGCTATGGCAAGTTTTATGTACGTTGCTTTTATTATCTCCAGCATGTATTTTATTTTATAAAACCAAAAGCCATAAAGTATAATGCCATTAAATTTTAATTAACAAATAAATGGAAAAACTCATTTTTAGTAAAGTCCTAAAGGAAAAAAAAATGACTTTCTAGCTTTGATTTTCTCCTATACAGAAATGTATCCTCAACAACCAAGAGCCTCCCCTTATCTGTATATACATTCTCTAGCTGTTTTCTCTCCTTTCTGACGATGCACAATATAATCACGTTCCTGACTCAGCAATGTGGGATTTTAGCTTTTTATATTAAAATGGATCTGATTTTTTATATTAAAAAATATAGTTTTTTATATTAAAATGGATACTTATTCCACATATCAACAAAAATTATTTTTGCATACAAAAAGCTCAATAAACTACAGGAGCCAATTTCAAAAGTCTTTCCCTTGAGAATATTGCTGAAGATCCTGATATTGATTAATTAAATATGAAGCAATTCCTGGCAGTAAGATGATCATCTCCTATTTGTTCATTACAAAAAAAAAATCAGGAAAGTACTATATTCAACTTTGTATTCCTGCATCCTAAGAAATATTTTGCTTTGGTTCTTTTATACTTTAAGAATTAGTTAACTTGTAAAAGTGCTACTGATTTCCTGTAGAAGCTAAGCCTGTTATCTTTATTCACATGCAATATGGTGTTCAGACACTTTGTGTCTGAAAGGAGTTAGCTTAGCTTCCTCCCTAATGATTTCCCATCTATCTTTTTAGTTCAGGAAAAACTAGTCTTTCAGGAAAACATTAGACATTCATGCAAAACTGTTAAATTAACAGTTCATCATTTTATAGTGTACTATAACAGAGCTCTGTTCACTCATGTGCTTTTGTTCACACTCCTGAAATCTCATTATGGAATCAGTCTCAGACATATGGTTGGGTCTACAGGCACTTTCTTAGCTCACAACATCCTATCTCTCTCTGCTTCATTTCTCAAATATGCATTCACAATGTGGTATTACATGACAACTTCATTTTACTTATATTTCCTTTGTTCATTTCTCTTACCTTTTCTCCTTCTCCCTTTTCCCCTTTCCCAAGTTTGTTACATTTTATGAAAGGTGTTGTGGAGATCCAAGTGGCATTATAAAAACCAAATCTCCTCACTCACATACAAAGATAATACTTTGTGTGTGTGTGTGTGTGTGTGTGTGTGTGTGTGTGTGTGTGTGTGTCAGGTATGCATGCATGTTGATAGAAACGGAACCTTTATGGTTTGTTTATGCTCAGCCCAGGGAGTGGCACTATTAGAACATGTGGTCTGGTTGGAGTAGCTGTGGCCTTGTTGGAGTAGGTGTGTCACTGTGGTTGGGCTTTAAGACCTCATCCTAGCTGCCTTGAGATGAAAATATAGAACTCTGATCTCTGCCTGCACCAAGACTGCCTAGATGCTGCCATGTTCCCACTTTGATGATAATAGACTGAACCTCTGAACCTGTAAGCCAGCTCCAATATGTGTTTTCCTTTATAAGACTTGCCTTGGTTATGTTGTCTGTTCACAACACAAAACCCTAATTTAGATAGAAGTTGGTATCAGGTACTGGGGTATTGTTATGATAGACTTGACCATGCTTTCATTTGGAAGAATGTGGATTTTGGAACTTTGGATTTGGAAAGCCATAGAATGTTTTAGGTAGGGCTTAATGAGCTATCCTAGTAGGAGTATGGAAGATTTTGTTGCTGAGAGCGATTTGAACTGTGTGGGTCTGGCCCAAAAGGTTCCAGGGGAGAAGAACTTCAGTATGTGGCACAGATACTGGTTTTGTAGTATTTTGGTGAGGAATGTGGCTGATTTTAGCCCTTGCCTGAGTCTAAGGTGAAGAGACTCAGATTAATTGCATTGACAAAGGAAGTCTCAGAAACGCTCATCATAGACTTTGTTTTCTGGTTATGTCTCATGAAGAACGTTTTTGAATAAGCTTAGAAAGGAAAAATATAAAAAATATAGTTTGAATATTAAAGGAGAACCATGAAATGAAATGAAGCTGCATCCTGTGTTCTAAGAGATAAAAGATTAAGGAAATGGGACTTTCTGGCAAGATCCTACAAAGCTAAATTTAGATTCAGGCTTGGTGGTACACACCTCTAATCCCAGCATTACAGAAGTCAGAGCCATGAAGATCTCTGAATTCAAGGCCAGCCTGAGACAAAGCAAGTTCTTGGTGAAGTAAAGTTTAAATTCAGGCATGGTGGTACATATCTTTAATCCCAGGAGACCAGTATGCAGATCTCATTCACAGTCAATCTACAAAGCAAGATCCAGGACAGCCAACCTTAGGCCATAAGGAGTTAGAAAACAGAAAGCTGGAGATAATGTAATAGAATAAGAAGGCCTTGTTTCAGCTCCTGCAACCAGCAGAACTCAGCAGCTTCAGCCATGTGGCTCTGCTTTAGAGTGAGAAATAGAAGGAACTACTAGGCCAATTGATGCTAGTTAACTGGAACTAAGAATTTAGTGATGATTAAGAACAGACCATCACTGAGGTGAAATCTTTTGGGAGGTGTTTTCTGAGAGCACAAAGAAGCTGTGTTCCAGAATTAGCCAAGGTTATACCTTGTGCTGCAGTTGTAATTGGTAATGTGTAAAAATTACCCAAGTGGTACTAGTTTTGAAGGCATGAAGGGGTCATGAAGAACAGCTGAAGCTTGTCACTGTGAGAGGCCATTGAAGGCCATTGAAGGCCATTGGTGAAGGTGCAGCCTCAGTTGCAGTTGATGGCCCAGGACTGAAAGGGTCATGCCAAGGATTTGAGGCTTGGCACCATGAAGAGAGCCTATGAGAGGCTATTGGTGAAGCCTAATTGCAGCAGAAAACCCCGGTGTACTGGAGATTCCAGTACCATGGGATGATCACAAAGTACAGCAGCAGAGTGGATCAACCCGAACTTAGAGCTGGAGAAGTGACACCAGCCCTTTAGAGGAGCCCAGAAGATAATATGTGGATCCTAGACATTGAAACAAGAAGCTGTAACATTGAAGTTGCCTTGGAGACCCCAAGTTATTAAAGATGCCAGAGCTGTGAGCTACCTCCTGAGGAAAGCTGCTAACAGGGAGTAGAACCAGCCCAGGAGAAAGAAGTTTGTTGCAGTCAACAAAGATGAAAAAGGAGTTGGAAATCTAAAGACAACTTTGACATAAAACAGGGAGATGCAGAGTCTGGAGTTTGCCCAGCTGGATTTCTGTCTTGCTTTGGGGATTAAATGATTAGATGAATCTCAGAAGAGACTTTGAACTTTGGACTTTTAACATTGTTGAGACTGCTACAGAATATGGGGACTTTTGAAGTTGGACTAAATGTTTTATTTATTTATTTATTTATTTTTTAATTTTTTTTTTTTAATTATGCTATGGCTAGAAATGGCCTCCATATACTCATGTGTTTGAACAAGCCTATGGGGGCCAGGGAGTGGTGTGTGATGGTTTGTATATGATTGGCCCAATGTCTGAAATGAAGTCGTATAGTAATGGAGTACCTTGAATCATGATTTTTATTTATTTATTTTTGCATATTTCTGTGTACCTTTATAATTGAAAATGATTAAATTCGTCTCGAAGAAAATATTTTTCTAGGCAGCCCTGTGTTGACAAGCCTTTATCAGGGGAAAGTTTCTTAGGAATTTACTATTTAGTAACCTCTGGCCATAGCCAAGTGGGGTATAGATAGTATGTGAAATGCCCTCAAGGCATCTCTTCTCCTTGCCCAATTCAATCTCCTTGACTTATTTTTAGTAGTGTTAATTTTTTCAGAAGCCAAAACTTACCTAGCTTCAACTTTATAAAAGCTTTTAGGACTCATGTATGCATTTTAAAAAAAAAAAGGTCTTTCCATTCTTATTATTTTTCATGATTCTCACCACAAATCTACATTAAGAATTAATGACAAACATACTGCAAGTTGAATTTTGGACTTCTTGGAAATTTAACCCACCTGATTACTTCATGTGACCTTTAAATCCATTTTCCTTCAAAGTCTTAAGGCCTGGACATAATGCAGGCACATTATTTAGCAAAAATGAACATTTATGGCCTCTAGATAATTTCCAATGGAGTTCTTTCTCTCATGTGTAACTCTCATGTGTAACTCCATGAGCCAGGCTTCATTTCCCTGCATTTCTGTCAGCATTCTAGTTTCTGAGCTGTTGATTGGATCACCCAAAAAATTCTAATTGTACTATCCAGGGCTTCATGTAGCCTGCTTCTTCAGCATTTCTCAGATCCCCCCATGCAAACCAGATCCAAAGTCAGATCAACAGTCCACCTCAATTTTATTTTCAATTAACAAAAAAGTTTAAAAAGCCTAACAATGCTCAAATATTGAAGTTCAAATTTCCCCTGAAATCAAGATAAAATCTTGGTTCTACTACAGACATCCTAGAGAGGCCATTGACCTCAGAGCGGGGGACACCATATCCTGAGGCATCCTAGAGGAGCAACTACACTCAGAATAGCAAACACCTAACTGGTCTCCTACCATGGAGATACCATATCCTGAGATATCCTAAAGGAGCCACTCTACCCAGAACAGCTAGAGCTCAAGATCAAGAGACACCTAGACCCCGAGGAGTTCTGACACAACCAAGGTAACTGGAAAGGCAGGCTCCAGTCAGAACCAGTGAGTGCAGGTAGCACTAGAGCTAACCAAATGGTGAAAGGCAAGCATAAGAATGTAAACAACAGAAACCAAAGCTTCTTGGAATAATCAGAACCCAGTTCTCCCACCTGTTTACCTGTGTTCTTCTCAAATTCTTTGAGAGTGTTGTTTATGTCTTTTTTAAAGTCCTCTATTATCATCATGAGAAGTGATTTTAATTATGAATCCTGCTAAAAGATGAGGAAAGACACTTTATACTCATCAAAGGAAAAATGTACCAAGATGAACTCTCAATTCTGAACAGCTATGCCCCAAATGCAAGGGCACCCACATACATAAAAGAAACTTTGCTAAAACTGAAAGCATACATCACACCTCACACAATAATAGTGGGGGACTTCAACACCCCACTCTCAGCAATGGACAAATCATGGACACAAAAACTAAACCCAGACACAATGAAACTAACAGAAGTCATGAACCAAATGGATTTAACTGATATCTATAGAACATTTCATCCTAAAACAAAAGAATAAACCTTTTTCTCAGCACCTCATGGTACCTTCTCCAAAATAGACCATATCATTGGACAGAAAACAGGCCTTAACAGGTACAAAAAGATAGAAATAATCCCGTGTACACTATCAGACCACTATGGATTAAGGCTGGTCTTTAATAACAACAAAAACAATGGAAAGCCCACATACACATGGAAACTGAACAACACTCTACTCAATGATGACCTTGGTCAATGAAGAAGTAAAGAAAGAAATTAAAGACTTTTTAGAATATAATAAAAAGGAGGATACATCATACCAAACCTTGTGGGACTCCATGAAAGCAGTACTAAGAGGAAAACTCATAGCTCTAAGTGCTTACAAAAAAAAAAAAAAAAAACTGGAGAGAGCATACACTAGCAACTTGACAGCACACTTGAAAGCTTTGAAACAAAAAGAAGCTAATATTCCCAAGACGAGTAGACAGCAGGAAATAATCAAACTCAGAGCTGAAATCAACCAAGTAGAAACAGAAAGAACTATACAAAATATCAACAAAACCAAGAGCTGGTTCTTTGAGAAAATCAACAAGATAGATAAACCCTTAGCCAAACTAATCAAAGGGCACAGAGACAGTATCCAAATTGATAAAATCAGAACTGAAAAAGGAGACATAACAACAGAAACTGAGGAAATTAAAAAAATCATCAGATCCTACTACAAAGGCCCATACTCAACAAAATTGGAAAATCTGGATGAAATGGACAATTTTCTAGACAGATACCAGGTATCAAAGTTAAACGAGAAGCAGATAAACCATCTGATAAACAGTCCTGTAACCCCTAAAGAAATAGAAGAAGTCTTTAAAAGTCTCCACACCAAAAAAAGTCCAGGACCGAATGGTTTTAGTGCAGAATTCTATCAGAACTTCAATGAAGACCTAATACCGATTCTATTCAAACTATTCCACAGAATAGAAACAGAGGGAACAATACCCAATTCGTTCTATGAAGCTACAATTACACTCATACCTAAACCTCACAAAGACCCAACAAAGAAAGAGAACTACAGACCAATCTCGATTATGAATATTGATGCAAAAATACTCAATAAAATTCTTGGAAACCGAATCCAAAAACACATCAAAACAATAATCCATCATGATCAAGTAGACTTTATCCCAGGAATGCAGGGATGATTTAATATTCGAAAATCCATCAATGTAATCTACTACATAAATAAACTCAAAGAAAAAAAACACATGGTCATCTCACTAGATGCTGAGAAAGCATTTGACAAAATTCAACATCCCTTCGTGTTAAAAGTCTTGGAAAGAGCAGGAATTCAAGGCACATACCTAAACATAGTAAAAGCAATATACAGCAAGCCAGTGGCCAACATCAAACTAAATGGAGAGAAACTTGAAGCAATCCACTAAGATCAGAGACTAGACAAGGCTGCCCACTCTCACACTATCTATTCAATATAGTACTGGAAGTCCTAGCCAGAGCAATTATACAACAAAAGAAAGTCAAAGGGCTACAAATAGTAAAAGCAGAAGTCAAAATTTCACTATTTGCAGATGAAATGATATAATACTTAAATGACCCTAAAAGTTCCACCAGAGAACTCCTAAGCCTGATAAACAACTTCTGCAAAGTGGCTGGATATAAAATCAACTCAAACAAACCAGTAGCCTTCCTCTTCTCAAAAGATAAAGCGGCTGAAAAAAAATTAGGGAAATGACACCCTTCACAATAGTCACAAATAATATAAAATATCTTGGGGTGAACCTAATCAAGAAGTGAAAGATCTGTATGACAAGAACTTCAAGTCTCTGAAGAAAGAAGTCGAAGAAGATCTCAGAAGATGGAAAGATCTCCCATGCTCCTGGATTGGCAAGATTAACTTAGTAAAAATGGCCATCTTGCCAAAAGCTATCTACAGGTTCAATGCAATTCCCATCAAAATTCCAAATCAATTCTTCATAGAGATAGAAAGAGCAATTTGCAAATTCATTTGGAATAACAAAAAACCCAGGATAGCAAGAACCATTCTCAAAAATAAAAGAACTTCTGGGAGAATCACTATCCCTGACCTCAAACTGTACTACAGAGCAGTAGTGATAAAAACTGCATGGTATTGGTATAGAGACAGGCAGGAAGATCAATGCAATAGAATTGAAGATCCAGAAATGAACCCACACCTGTGGTCACTTGATCTTTGACAAAGGAGCTAAAATCATCCAATGAAAAAAGGACAGCATTTTCAACAAATGGTGCTGGATCAACTGGAGATCAGCATGTAGAAAAATGGAAATCAACCCATTCTTATCCCCTTGTACAAAGCTCAAGTCCAAGTGGATAAGGGACCTTCACTTAAAACCAGATACACTGAAACCAATAGAAGAGAAGGTGGGGAAGACGCTCGATTACTTATACACAGTGGAAAAGTTCCTGTACAGAACACCAACGGCTTATGCTTTAAGATCAAGAATTGACAAATGGGACCTCATAAAATTGCAAAACTTTTGTAAGGCAAAAGACTCAGTCAATAAGACAAAACAGCAACCAACAGATTGGGAAAAAAATCATTACCAAACCTAGATCCGATAGAGGGCTAATTTCCAATATATACAAAGAACTCAAGAAATTAGACTCCAGACAACTAAATAACCCTATTAAAATGGGGTACTGAGCTAAACAAAGAATTCTCAACTGAGGAAATTTGAATGGCCGAGAAGAACCTTAAGCAATGTTCAACATCCTTAGTCATCAGGGAAATGCAAATCAAAACAACCCTGTGATACCACCTCACACCAGTCAGAATGGCTAAGATAAAAAATTAAAGTGATAGTAGATGCTGGGACGGATGTGGAGAAAGAGGAACACACCTCCATTGTTGGTGGGAATGCAAGCTGGTACAACTACCCTGGAAATCTGTCTGGTGGTTTCTCAGAAAATTGGACATAGCACTACCTGAGGACCCAGCTATACCACTCCTGGGCATATTCCCAGAAGATGCTCCAACATATAACAAGGACACATGCTCCACTATGTTCATAGCAACCTTATTTATAATAGCCAGAAGCTGAAAAGAACCAAGATGTCATTCAACAGAGGAATGGATACAAAAAATGTGGTACATTTATACAATGAAGTACTACTCAGCTATTAAAAATAATGAATTCGAGAAATTCTTAGGTAAATGGATGGAACTAGAAAATATCATCTTGAGTGAGGTAACCCAATCACAAAAGAACACACATGGTATTTACTCACTGATAAGCAGATGTTAGCCCAAAAGCTTGTAATGGCCAAGATTCAACTAACTGACCACATGAAACTCATGAAAGGAGGAAGACCAATTGTGTATGCCTCGGTCCGTCTTGGAAGGAGTGACAGAATACTCAAGAGAGCAAATAAGTTGACAAAGTAAGAGACAGAAAGTCAAGGAGGGGCCATCGTGAGACCACTCTACCTTGATATCTGTCTCATGTGCAGTCACCGATATGGATGTCAGAAAGTGCATGCTGAAAGGAGGAGCCTGATGCAGCTGTTTCCTCGGAAGTCTGCCAGAGTCTGACATATCCAGAGGCAGATGCTTGCAGCAACCCATTGATCTGATCAAGGGTTCCCAATGAAGAAGTTAGAGGACTGATGGGACTGAAAGGGTTGGTGGCCCCTAGAGGAGAGCAACAGTTCCAGCCAACCGGAACCCCCCAGGGTCTAAACCACCAGCCTGGGAGCACAAAGGGTGGCAACTATAACTTCAGCTGTATACTTAGGGGAGGATGGCCTTGTCAGGTATGGGTGAGAGAGGAGATCCCTGGTCCCAAAATGGCTGAATACAGAGCAGGAAGAAATTAGAGGGCTGGGAGGAGGGAGTGGGAGGGTAGGTGGGGGCACACCCTTGTGGAGGCAGGAGGGGGAATGGGATGGGGGTTCCTGGGTGGTGGGGGGAATGGGGTGAGAGGATAAAATCTGAAATGTATTTTATAAAATAAATAAAAAAAATCTTAGCTCTAACATGTTGAAAATAACCAACCTTATAAACAAGCAAACATGTCAAGTTTATTTTCATCGTGAAGTGTGCGCAGGTAGAAGAACAACATAGGGAGTGAGTTCTATTCTTCGATGGTCTGCATCCTGGAGAGCCTGCTCTCATCCTTCACTTTGGTGTTAAACTCCTTTACTCAGTGAGGTATCTTTCCACCCCATAGCTTTTTTTATGTTATTTTTGTGTCATTGTGAAAAAGTACCCGAGGAAAGATGTCAGCTGAAATAAAATGTATTTTTTTGCTTCATGCATTTAGATATTTCAGTCTGCAGTCTTTAGTTGCACGGATTCTGGGTCCCTGTTATGTAGAGCACTATGGTAAGTCACAGTGTGAGGCAGTGGGGCTCCACTTCAGGGATCACTAGAAAGAGATTACAGAAGGGATTGGGGTCCAAGGACAACCTTCAAAGCTACATTGCCAGTTATGTACTTCATTAAACTAGGCTCCACATCTTTAAGTTTATAGAACCTTCCAAATTAGTACTACCTGCTTAGAATTAAGTATTCAGTTCATGAGTCTATGTGTGATATTCAAAGTATATATAATTACAATAATATTTTGTTATTATAATTAAAGTATAATTCAGTTATAGTTTACTAAAAAAATGTTACTCTTTCTTGAAACTTCCTTTTGACAATGACAACACAATTTTTTTCTATTGCATGTATAGAGCTGGCACTTATTTAATTCTGTTTGTTTGTATACACATATGCATGCATGCTATGGAATGTGTTTGGATGTTGAAGGCTGCTATAGGAATTGGTTTTCAATTTCTATTTTGTGGGTACTAGGTGTTAGGTCAAAAACCTCCTATATCGAAACTGGCAGTCATTGGTAACATTGTCCCAAACAGAAAGACTTTGTTTGGGATGTATTGGATTTTAAGTTCAATTAAAAACTTTAACATCAATGGCTCTAACAGGGCCAGGTTTGGCAAAGATGGCACTGGCAGGCCTTACCCATCCCCCTTTCACTTTCCCTTGTAACCCATAGATTATATCCCTCAAGCCAGCCATCAGGTTCCACTACCTTATTTCAACATTTTTTTTAATGCCAGACTCATTCCCGAGGCTGAATAATGAAGTCCACAAATCAAAAGCCCACTTTATTTCACGTAATTAAGATATATCATTACATTCTTGCCATTCTAACACATGCCCCTCCCCTATTTTTTTCTCCTCTTAAAAATTACATTGGCAAGGTCATTTGCTGTTGTTTTTTCTGCCTGAGTCAGAAAGCAGCTGCTTTTACTTCTTTTTTGCTTAATAAAAGGATCTCCCTGTGTTTGCATGTGGTTTGTGCATAACTGGGGGTCTGAAATGAAGCTTCTCAGTGTCCAGGGATTTCCTTTATCCCTGCCCTGTTGACTTGTAAAATCTGTTTTCTTTTTCCACAATTTTTGACCTTCTCTCTTTAGATGATACATAGTCTTAACAGTTCAATCTACCTTTCTTTTTACTCATGGAACAATCATTAGTTCACTCACTGCAAGCCTGTGTACACTAGAAATGAACAAAGGTTTTCATCTTGACAGCAAGAGCCATCTCACCTACAGAAACAATGGCAAATTTTTGTATTAGAATGTCTATGTCATTTTCTTTTTGTACTATCAGAAACAATTCGACTTGTCAGGCTACTGCCATCAGGTCATGTGACTGCATGCTGGCCAATAAACTATGGCGAGAAAAAGACATGCTTCTAGAAATTTCTGTACACATCCTCTGAGAAAACCTCTCACTTTCTATTTCCTGTGACCATATTATAGTCATTCCTGAAGTTCACTGAATCACAGTGCAACAGTCTGAGGATATAAAGAAATCATGAAACAAAGCCCTCACTATCTATATTTGATCCTTCCACAAGAAACAATGGAGGATATATTAACCCTTTGATGCTTCTTATTTATTTTACAGCAATATAGGTTTCTTTATTCTAATTCAATAAATGATACTATTCTGTTTGTGTCCTAGAGTAGCAGTTGCAGTTTTGATGGGGGTGGGAGGGTCGTGTTATGTTTAATTAGCAAAATTTTCTTTAATTTACTTCATATTCAGAAAATAAAGCTAAGTTATCACTTTCTTCCTATGACACTTCTTTTTTCAATAATTTATATACTTGAGAGATCCTATCTAGAACATGTCTGAATTTGCAGATCAGTGAGAATCTTACTGAACATTATATAATGCAGAGGCTTGCTAGCTTTTGAGGAGTATTTAATCCGGGCAATTAAGTGATTTTTCTTTGCATATGACTATGTGCTCTGTACGAGTACAAATAATAGTTGGAAATACTATAAAGTCTAGACTATTAAAAAGAATAAGTGTACACAATTTTAGAAAAATAATATAAAAGGTAAAATTTAAATTCTGGAATCATCTTGTTTGTGTTAAAATTTATTTTAAAAAATAGTATTAAATTTCGAATGCGCTTGCAAATATTTATGTGATTGTTAACAAACTGTATAAATACATGACCTCATATCATCTGGATATATATATATATATATATATATATATGACCAAGGTTTTATAGAACAAAAAAAAAATGTGTTTCCTTAGCACATAAAATTAAATTTATGAGATTAAATTAAAGTGGTCTATGATCTTAGAGAGGAATACATAACTACATCCATGCTTATGCTGAAGCTTTGAAAATATTCTACTTGCCTAAGCAGCCCCGAAGTTTATCACATATTCCTATTGAAATACTCTTAGTTTTACTGCATCAAGAAATATTTTAAATGGCTAATAGATAAGAAGTGGAGATTATATAGAATCAGTTCCAATGAATAAATTCCAAATAATTTTCTCAGTTTTGCTTCTGTGATTTTGAGACAGTGTCTTAGTAGGTCATCATAGCTGGCCTGAAACTCTCTGTGCCATTCAGGATTGCCTGGCATTCATGGAATGCTTCCTTGTCTATCACCAAACTGTCTTCCAGGTATTCTTCTGAATTCTAAATATGTATCTGATGTATTTCTACTTGATAAGAGTCCCAGAAAGATTTAAGGTGTTTACAGTATGTTTAGACAATCTTTATTTTATTATTTCAAGATCTTAAATGTAACCATTGAAATGTGATTGATGAACAGTACCCCAAACAACAGTGGATGAATGAAAACCTCTGTAGAATTCTCGGTCATTCTTTCAAATTACTTGTTTTTCAACACTTTATTACATGTGACAAAACTAGAATTTAGATGCAGATGTGGTAAAGTATATAATATATTCAGTAAACAGGAGGATGTCTCATACAATATGCAAAATCACTACTACTGAAATACTAAGAAAAACAAACAAACAAACAAACAAAAAAAATCAATAAATATTCAATAACACATCTTCTCCAAAAGGGAATGACAAAAATTGTATGTAAAATCATGTTGTAACTAGCACAAAGTAATTTGAGTAGTTCATTTCAATATTCATATATGCAGTTTTAGCTATGAGTAGTGAGCAATCATAGCACTGTAATTCTTTTTATTTCTTTTATATAAAATATGAATTAAAAACTATACAAGTTTTTAATTTTTTGAAAATTCTACATATAAGTATTATGAGTAACTTATTTATATAATTCCAATTTTCTTGTTCTTTTCCTCCTTTGTCTCTCCACTACTTTTCAAATCTATGCCCTATTTTTAAGTTATTATTTAGATATCCATACTTATTATCCATTAGAGCCTCATTCCAGGCTAGAGAGATAAGTTAGCAATAAAGATGCTGTGATGGTTTGAATATGCTTAGCCCAGAGAGTGGCACTACTAAGTTTGGCCTTGTTGGAGGAAGTGTGTTATTGTGGGCATAGGCTTTAAGACTCTCATCCTAGCTCCCAGGAAGCTCCTGTCTGCCTTTGGACGAAATCATAAACCTCTCAGCTCCTCTAGGTCCATATCTGCCTGGATGCTGCTAAGGTTCTACCTTGATAATAATGGAATGAAACTCAGAACCTGTAAGTCAGCCCCAATTAAATGTTATTCTTATAAGATTTGTCTTGGTCATGGTATTTTCTCATAGCAGTATAACCCAAACTAAGACAAAAGTTGGTACCAGGATTGGAGTATTGATGCGCTAGGCCTGACAATTCTTTTGTCTGGAAGAATATAGATCTGGGAACTTTGGACTTGAAAAATAATGGAATACTTTAGGTGGGGCTCAATAGGCTATCCTAGTAGAGACATGGATGACTTTGTTTGTGAGAATAGTTTGAACTGTGCAGACCTGACCCAAGAGGTTTCAGTGGAGAAGTATTTCAGTATATGACCTAGAGACTGTTTATGTGGTAATTTGGTAAAGAATGTGGCTGCTTTTTGCCATTGACAAAAGAGTCTGTCTGAGGCTCAGCTTAAGAGATTTAGATTAATTGGTTTGAAAAAGGAAGTCTCCAAATAGCCTGTTATAAATTCTGTTGTGGGGTTACTAAAGTTCACTGTTATAAAGAACATTTTAGTGAAAAGTAGCAAGCTGAGAAAGAAAAAAAAAACCACAAAATATTAAAGTATTAAAGGTAGTAGGAAGTAGAATGTAGTTGAATCCTAACAGATTAAGGGAGTGGGAATTTGGGGCAAGATCCCACCCAGCAATGTTTAGATCCAGGCATGGTAGTCATTGCACACCTTTAATCCCAGGAAAAGAGCCATGCAGATCCCCAAGTTCAAGATCAATCTACAGAGAAAATTTACAGAGGAAGTACCAGGACAGTCAAGGCTAGGCAGTGTGAAACTTAGAAAACAGAATGCTGGTAATAGAATAGGAATTGGGGGACATGTTCCAGGCCCAGTAAGTGTTAGAACTTGGCAGCTTTGGTCATATGGGTCTGGCTTTAGAGTCCAGAATGAAGGGACTATTGGAATAATTAATAATGTTTAGCTGGAACTAAGAAATTAGAAGTGACTAAGAAGAGACTATCATCACTGAGGTGAAACCTTCAAGAAAGTATTTTCTAAAAACACAATAAGCTATTTCCGAAACGACCAAGGTTGTACCTCATGTAGCATCTGGACTTGGTAATATGTAAGAATCACCCAGGTAGGACTAGTTTTGAAGGCATGAAGGGGTCATGAAGAGCAGCTCAGACTGGTACTCTGAGAAGCCATGGAAGGCCATTGGTGAAGGTGCATCCTCAGTATGGATGAAGATGTAGAACTCTCAGCTTCTCTGGTGCCATGTTTGCCTGGATGGTACCAAGCTTCCACTTTGATGATAATTGACTGAACCTCTAAACCTGTAAACCAGCCTCCATTAAATGTTATCCTTATAAGAGTTGCCTTTATCATGGTGTTTGTTCATTAGTAAAATCTAAACTTATTCAGATGTTTATGACCAATCCTGGTGACCTGAGTTCAATACTGCAATATACATGGTAGAAGAAGAAAACAGTCCTCTGGCCTCCAAACATGAATGTCATGATTGCCCTGTAAACAATTACATACATATACACAAAGTAAATTAAAAGTACTATTTATTTCCAAAGAAACTACTAGAAAGAATTTTTTTTCATGTGTTACTATAGCAGTTGTTTTTAATTTCTGACAAATTATTTTTATTATTTCTTATCCTTAATAAACACAGGGATATATTAAAATAGGCAGAAACCCAAGGTTAACTCATATTAAAATTATATGCTGGTTTTCCTTTACATATTAAGTAATACCTAAACTCATCGATATCCTTATTTAAAGTGTTTTCCTTCAATATATTTACAACATAATTCTATCATTTTCCTTTTGAATAATAACATCTATATCACCCTTATCAAATTTTAGTCCCTTAATACTAATACTTCTATTTTTGCAAAATTTCTCCTTATGACTTTAAATATTCCTCCCATAAATGCTCATTTATCACTTATTTTAAATTTTAGTAATCGAAGATACATACGCAGGTCAGTAATGCTATCCTTTAGAATAATATCACCTTGTTTTCTTATAAAAATGCTCTCAAAATGTCTGTTCCAGGTAACAAAAAACATAATCATCACGTATCATTAAATGTTTTATTTGCTATAACACAAAGCCTATAAACTGTAGAAGTTATTCTTTAAAACACATGATATATACACAAACCATCTCTTTTTAATCTTTTTATTGTCAGTTTCTGATTAGGCAAGCTTTTAATTTTAGTCTCTGGTGCTTTAATTTTATATAGTAGTCAATTTTTAGGCAATAGATAGCAAAATGTTAGATCACATTGAAGATATTAGAGATCAATAAAATATTTGTATACTTCTTGCTACGAAGATATGAGTGAGGTGAAAAAAGCAATTTTAAGTCAAAGATACCAGATATATAATATTTATAACTTAGCATTTTATCATTATTGACAAAAGATATTTCTAAAGAGAATATTAAGTTGTATTAAGCTGCAGTCTCATAGGACCACCACTGTGGAATTTATGTTTGCCATCAAAAGAATCAGTAGAACTCAGAAATAGAGGTGCAGAGTCCAGACAAGATCTGCAAGTACACAACTGCATTATCACTTGAAACCCCATACGTTTCAGAAAGATCAGCAAGAATTTTGAGAGTTTATGTGTCAGCAGAAACTGTTCAAATTTGAATAAAAATAACTCAAGTAAAACAAGAGAAAAATTCTAGATCAATAAATAGATAGGGAGCCTCAAACGACACCAGGAGTTCAAAGGTTAGAACACCTTCCCTTCAATTTCAGAGAATATGTCCATACAAAGAAAAGGATGTGAGGAGAAAGTCTAACATAAAATGGAGCAAGATTCCTCTTTCAGCTCATATAAGAGGTAAATACAGTCTATTATTTTTAGTCAATAAGATCAAATATCAACAAGAAGGGTGTCATTCATGGTACTGGAATCTTAGTTAGTAAAATCATGTGTATTGGAGAAAAAAACTACAAGAACTAATTTACTAAGCCAATAAAATCGGTGAAGATTGTTTATAAGCATAGCTAGCTGTAGTCTTTGATCCTGGAAAGAATCATTTCTATGAAACAAACAGATATCACTACAAAAAAACACAATCAGAATGTAGATTTATAGAGTTCTGTTCTAATAGATGCATTCTGTAGAATATCGCAGTAAATATTATCACTGTAGTGGAAAGTTATTCCTAAGTAGCCTGAACAGAAAATCCCCAGTTTGAACCTCTTCTCAGCCAAATATATTCCAAAATATATTTAAGAAAGCAGTACTTTTCATCCTACAACAATGTAAAAATCTCATTGAAGCACTGATTAAATATACTCATGTTTGTGAAGAAGTAGGAAAATATAATCCATGCACTTAAAACAATTGAACTGAAAGACAATTATTAAGAGGCAATTATTATAACTCTAATCTTCATGAGAAAAATTAATAAGAATATTTTATCTAAAAATAAAATATAGAGTAATCTAAAAATTTAATTTTAAAGTAACTTATAGAAATTGAAACATAAGTTTTAGACATTAAAGCCACTCTGTGAAAAATATACTAAACAGAATGGATACTAGAATAATCATTTCAGAGATTAAGATATAGTGAACCACCGAGTGGGTGGTGGTGCATGCCTTTAATCCCAGCACTTCGGAGGCAGAGGCAGGCGAATTTCTGAGTTCGAGGCCAGCCTGGTCTACAGAGTGAGTTCCAGGACAGCCAGGGCTACACAGAGAAACTCTGTCTCCAAAAAAAAAAAAAAAAAAAGATATAGTGAACCTGTACCCTAAGCAAAATGTAGAAAAAATATTTTATGTATAGCAATAAATTATGACATTATGATAGACTGGACACATATAATTGAATTTTATTTCATGCATATAACATAAGCAGTCTCTAGAAAAGATAAAAATATAAACAAATGTTTAAGTAAGCAATCATTAACTCATTTACAATTTGAAGAAAAGTATAAGCCTAAACATTCGAAAACTACATGACCTGTATCAGAGTCCTAAAGAAAGCTACATCATAATCACATCGCTTAAAACAGATATATATATAATGAGAATAAACATAGAGATGCATATTGAGTACTGAGTACAAATAAGCACCAGCCTAATCATTAGAAACAAGTAGAGCAAGAAATGATGTAGCAACATTTTTAACATGCTCTAGAAGAATTTTTAATCTGTAATTCCAATTATATTTTATGAACATATAAAACATGTAATACCATCCATGCATCTTGAGTCTGGAAAGCTAAGAGCTGTGAGGTAATAAACATTTACAGTGAGACTGAAGAAATGACAGACAGGACACATATGGAGAATGCCTGTGGTCAAATGTATGCACCAACTAAGTCTACGACCACTTCAGCTTGTCGTTCTATACAACAGGTGTGTAAATTGTCTAATCTAGGTACGAGGTCTCAGTAGGCCAGCAATCTCATGCAGTGGTATAAGCTGTGGTGGCTAGGTTTTGGCATATTCATCTTTTGTAAACACTTACAAATACCTCATATCAATAAACACTCAATATACATTTGTAAATACTCATGCCCGAACACATTGTCCAGAGGAGAAATGGTTCACTGTTTGATCTCACTCACAAAGAAAGCCTTTGCCAATACATCACAGGTTTGAGGTCTTGTAACTGCTCATGAATTTGCTGATATACATATACAACAATACATATTCACCCAGGATTTCACTCATTCGGGGCTTTGTCTGCTCCCTACAGATATCTGACCAAAGTAACGTGAAATCTTCTCTACCTGCCTTAGTCCTACACTCACAGGAGACAAGACTTGTAGTGAATTGATGGTTTAGCTTTACTTGTTATCTTATAAATCAGACACTATTCAATCAAGTCAGTGACCTGTTATGTTCACATACTTTATATGAATTCTAGGTGCCAGTAGGAGGATGTATTCAGTTTGCATAGGAATTTATGTCAACTTAAAATTTTTATGTAAGTAACAGATTAGCTATTTATTTGACTCTTTTGCACATATGGTGTATGTCCATATTGAGTATGGTCATGATGCTAAACACAATGATATAAAGTTAAGAGGTCTATGTGGCTCTTTGATCTTGGAATAAATGCTCTAATAACGAAGACAAATAGCAACCAATCAATGAAAAGGAAACAACAGAGCAAATCAAAAAACAAAATGCTGCAAACAAAATATACAGTGCAGTCTTGTTGACTAGAAAGTATGTCCAAAAATGGAAACAAGTTTTTATATTTATGAAGGAGTAAGGTAGAGAAATCATGATTAAATTAAGATGCCACTTACACCAAGTAATGAGGCTAAAATAATATTCCTGCCAGGACTTCTGGAGAACATGTCAAATGTGATGAATATCATAATCTTAAGAAATTACTGTTCAACAGTTTAATACTAATTATGTAACTAGTCTTAAGTAATTATGGATGCTAAGAATAAGAATGGGTATAACACTAATAGTACACAGTAGAAAATGTTTATCCTGTGTACACACTATAAGGATAATAAAGATCATTTTTCCTTTCTATTCAAGTAATTTTGATGCCCTCATCTTCTTAATAAAACATGAATACATTGCACTAAGTTTACCTGCAGTAAAACCGTTTTAATTGGCGTGGAGCTATCTGAAAAAGAGATGACAGGTGCTAGTGTACTGGTTAACAGAAAGAATGCTCATGGTGACATAGGTGTCAAAGCTGCTGTTGCAAGTGTCACCTTGTGAATAGAGCGACATTGGTGCCAATTAGGAGGAAAACACCTACAAGACAGCGAGGGCAGTGAAAATGAATATCAGCAGAAAAATAGACCATGAAATGTATTAACTGAAGGTCAAGATAGACAGCAAATGGTGCCTGCAGAATAGTGTAAAGAAAGAATAAGCAAACTATTCCATGTACAATTACTATTGATCTTTTTACATTAGCTTAATGGACTCTACTAGCAATGGTAGTTTAGGGGATAATAAAGTATCATATTCCTGAAATTAAATGTATAATTCTGATGGTAATTCTTCAATCATGGCTTGATAGCTTAATATTTTGTTATATTAATAGCATAGGCATACCCTACGTGATTCTCTAAACAGTTTAGAATACATCCAAAATTACAACATATACACAATATCTTTCCTTTTTGCTTTCCTTGACCACAGATTGTCAGAGCGCATGCTGAATTTTCACTTGCATCATTTCTTTTCATTTAGAAGTGTAAGTTTAAAAGAAGAAATTTCATGTTTTCTCTAAATGGTGATTCTAATTTTATATCTCTTTTATTTATTTTCTTTGCATCAATTTAATACAGGCCTAAGAGATTTTGGTGTCAAAAAAAAATGGATGCAGAAACAGAAACAATGGCAAGATTTCTATTTTCAAAAGTATCTCCTATGATCATTCTTGACAGAAATCCATGAAGAACATAAGGTATGCATTGTTATTTCCGTTTCATAAATGAAGATGTGAGTGTTCAGAATGTGATGTTGTCTGTAAAGAAAGTACATACACTATCCTGCAATAGATCTACAAAGTTACTAGAATCTATGAATGGCTGAGTTTATGCTTTTCCTTTCTTTCATTTGTTGATTTATTGTGTGTATATAATTGCCTTTAACTAATTAGCCCCTACTGTTCACCTTTATTTCTATTCTCTTTCCCATTTTTCTTCCCAACTTCATGTGCTTGTGCTCTTTTTTAAAAGAAACACACATACGAGTGCACGCGCGCGCACACACACACACACACATACACACACACACACACACACACACACACACACACACACACACAGACAATGTTCTCTTAGTGCTGACTGTATGTGCAACGATGTAGGGCCATGTATATCAGCACAAGCAGCCTCTCAGGGGCTCGGCTTTATTCATGGAACTTTATTTACCATCATTATGGCATGCCCTACCTTCATTTCTCAGTGTTATAAATAACAAGCCTGAGAACTCTCGACAATTCCCATTAATAAAAACACCGAGTCAATGTTGACGAATAGATCTAGTGACTACCGCATCTGACCATAAATATTCATTATTATAACATCACTGGTTTCTGAACAAATGTGTATGTGTGAATAGAGACAAACATATGCATATAAAATGCATATACTTACACATTTACATACAATTAGAACACTTATTGCTGCATTTTCCCAAAGAGCACCTTCAAAGAGTTATATAGGATTTATTTCATCAGTGCAGGACAATTATATACTTCAACAACTCTCTTTGGCTCAGTTTTTCTCTTGTATCTGGTATAATTAAAATTTAATTGTGATAAATATTCCTGCTAATTACTCATTTTTCAAAGTTCATCCAAAGTATAATGATTGTACATTAACGATATCAGGAATTGGATTGCAGCTGAATTGGATATGTCATTTCTAATATATCAAAGGAAAAATGTTTTCATGTGGATATTGGAATGCTAGTGTAAAATCTGACAAGAAATATAACAAACTTTTTATACTATTTACATCTTCTTTTATGTAAAATGTCTTTCTTTGAAGCAATAGATCTTTTTCAGGTGCATAGTAAAATTTCAAACACCCATCACTGAATTAAATCAAAGCCAAATGACCATATGGTTAAATTATTCAACATGGAATTCTGCTTTTTAAAATTCTTTTCAGTTAGGCTACTGCAGTCCCTCGCCAATCCTGGTGCATTAAGAATGTCTGACACATTAGCATATTTTATAATTGAGCTGAGAAATGATGTTACTATTAATTTATTTTTGAAATATTAACTTTCTTTTATATAAAGTACAGTGAATAAATGTCAGAAGTATTTATGACAACACACTGTTCTATTAGGTATGTCCTTGAAATTCTAAGCTACATTAACGTGAAGATTACTGTGTCTTTGAAGAAAGTTCTCTATGGATGAAGGAAAATTGTACTTTCAATTATTCTATGAGACAAACCAATATAAGCAATTAAGAGCAAGTAAACAGAGGATAATCAACTATTCTAATATAATATAGTTAATCTGGCATGCCTCTTATCAATATAAAATAATGCAGAAGAATTTATAATTAACAATGTTATTTATTTTCTATGAAACTCTTAAACATTTATATTATACAATGATATTTGGTATTTAATATATATCCACAAGCTAATAATTCTATGTAAATGTCATTTTTCACTAAAAGTTCAAATTATGCATGTGAAGAAAATATACTACATTTTATAAAATCTCTATATAACCCCTTTTACTTATTTTAAATAATCTTTAATTGATCCATTTAAAAATTTATAGTAGAAGAAATAATATCAGTAGTTTATTTATTTGCACTCAAAAATATCTGATGCTTATAGCAGACTAGATACTATTAAGAAATCACTGACCAATGTGTGAAGTAATGTTTATTATTAACAACCCTAGAGTCTTGGCATAGTAGTTACCATGTTTAATAAATTAGATTAAGTAATATATAACAAAGACTATGGCTTGCTATAAAATCTAGTTCATTACTGAAATTTTCTTATTTCTTACATTATTTGAGAGTTCTGAGTACAATGCTTTCCACAATTTATGGGACTTAACATAATTTTGCACGTAAATATATATATTTGCTTAAATCCTAGTCAAGTCAAAAGAATACAAAGCAAAACAATATTTAAAGAAAGCAAACATTAAATATACTTTTATATTTGTTTTGAGTCTCCTAGGAGAACCCTGAGATGAGAAAATGAAGGCAAAATAATTTTTTATGGTCTCTAAATATACAACTTAAATTTTCTATTTTTAATAATTAATGTACTAATATTTCTAGAACATATTTAAAGTCTTGATCATTCTAAAGCATTTCTAGAAATGCTTCACTTTTTGAAAATCAATACTTCTATTTTATCAGCTCCTCCAGTTATATACTAAATTCTTTCCACAAATAAGAAAGTACTTATTAGATTATTTTTCAGAGTGACAGATCAGTATGTAGACAGATGGACCAATAGATACAGTGCCCTTGGAAAATGATGTTTTTACTGTAGGTTCTCTCCTGTTTTAGTACATTTTATTTTTCCAACGGTTCATAGATTTTTTGAATGATCTTTCAAATGCTTAAAGAAAATTAAACATTAACACATACTATGTATTGTACATAATGAATTCAGTAAAATTTACTTTACCTTTAAACCATAAATTACTATGTTAAGGATTTCCAAGAGGTAGAATTCAAAGTTATATGAGATTTGCACACAATGTTGCTTGGTAAAATGCCTCTTCCCTTTTCCTGCCTTTCCCTAAGGCAGCTGCCGCCTACAAATCCTAGATCGGGACCTGTTGCTTTCCAACATCATTTGTTTCTGAGCCACATTTGCCTTGTCAGCTGGTCCTTCTTTCTTTTCCTATACACCTCCATCTCCACCATGTGGAAATGCCTGTGACCATCTCCATTCTCATAGGCCTAGATCCAGAGTGGTGGCCTCAAACATGCTATGTTCAAGAGCCACCTTTGAGTACAGAGACAATCCTCCTTTCTCCATCCCTCAGTGGGCTGCTGTCTCTATACTCATAGGCTAGATCTATCATTTTGGAACCACCTTTGCCTGAATCAGTAAAAGGCGCTATCTACCAGTTTTAACTGGCCTAGCTCAAGTCACACAGCACCTGCACTGGCCCAGTCTAAAGAAAGTCAGATTATCACTTCAGATACAGACAAGGAAGGTAATCACAGAGAACTGCAAGTGGTTGATGAACCATGAGGGATCCAGTCCAAATATATAAATCTATATTACATGTCTACATCTATCAAACAAGGAACATCATAGAAAAAGAGGCATAAGGATTGTCTGAACCACCAGAGTATTAGTCTCTCAGCCGGGCAGTGGTGTTGCACGCCTTTAATCCCAGCACTTGGGAGGCAGAGGCAGGCGGATTTCTGAGTTCGAGGCCAGCCTGGTCTACAGAGTGAGTTCCAGGACAGTCAGGGCTACACAGAGAAACCCTGTCTTGACCCCCCCCCCCCCAAAATAAAAGAAAAAAGAATATTAGTCTCTCATAGAAATGATATATTATCCAGACCTGAACAATGGTAAGCATGCATGATCTCCAGTTTCTCATTGAAACTGTTTGGCATATGCTGATTATAATTAAAATTTTCCTAAACCTAGCCTCCAGTGTTTTCTGAGATACATGTATAGCTATGTGTTCTTTGGTAATGTGCAGTATATTCCTATTAGTATGCTTAGTTTGTGGTGCTTTTTAGTCCTGTTTCTCAATACACATCTATCTTAGTCAGGGCTTCTATTTCTGCACAAATATCATAACCAAGAAGCAAATTGGGAAGGAAAGGGTTTACTCAGCTTGTACTTCTACACTGCTGTTTATCATCAAAGGAAGTCAGGACTGGAACTCAAACAAGTCAGGAAGCAGGAGCTGATGCAAAAGCCATGAATGTTATTTACTGGCTTGCTTCCCCTGGCTTGCTCAGCTTGCTTTCTTATAGAACCCAAGAATACCAGCTGAGGGTTGACCCCACTCCCAATGGGCCCTCCCACCCTTGATCACTAATTGAGAAAATGCCTTACACCTGGATCCCATGGAGGCATTTCCTCAAGGGAGGCTCCCTTCTCTGTGACATCTCCAGCTTGAGTCAAGTTGACACACAAAACTGACCAGTACAACTGACCCCTTGTCAACTTGACACACAAACACATCAATATTAAGCCTCATCCATTAATTTCTTATTCATCCCAAATATCTAAATAACTTTAAAAGTCCCACAGTCTTTGCAAATTCTTACATATTAAAATTTCAATCCCTTTAAAATATCTAATCTCTTTTAAAATCCAAAGTCTTTTTACAGTTAAGTCTCTTAGCTGTGGACTCCACTAAAATATTTTCTTCCTTCAAGAGGAAAAAATATCAGGGCACAGTCACAATCCAAAGCAAAATCAAACTCCAACTGTCCCATATCTGGAATTCACTCATGATCTTCTGGGCTCCTACAAGGGCTTGGGACACTTCTCCAGCCCTGCCCTTAGCACACATATTGTCTTCTAGGCTCTAGCTGCCTGTATTCCACTGCTGCTGCTGTTCTTGGTGGTTATTTCATGGTACTGACATCTCCAAAACACTGCTGTCTTCCACTGCAACTAGGCTTCACCAATAGCCTCTCACAAACTCTCTTCACGGTGGCAAGCCTCACCTCTGTTGCATGACCCCTTCAATCCTGGGCCATCAATTGTAACTGAGGCTGCACCTTCACCAATGGCCTTCCATGGCCTCTCACAGTGCCAAGCCTCAGATGCTCTTCATGACACCTTCATGTCTTCAAAACCAGTACCACCTGGGTGACTCTTACACATTGCCAAGTACTGCTGCAGCATGTGATACAACCTTGGCTACCTCTGGAACACAGCCTCTTTGTGCTCTCAAAACACTTCCCAGAAGATTTCACCTCAATGATGCTGGTCTCTTCTTAATCACCACTAATTTCTTAGCTCCAGTTAACCAGCATCAATAGCATCAGTAACGCAAAAGTTTCACTTTAGTAGTTCTGGCATCTTCAGCACTAGCTTATCAAAACCACAGAATCTTTACAATCAAAATAGCAATAGCCCTGATAAGAGTCTTTAATCTTCCCTCTGAAATTTCATAAGCCATGCCTCAATCTTCTGCACCTGTTATCTTCCAAGTTCCTACAGAGCATCCCACAGAGCTCTTAACATCCCAATGGCTCTTATCTAACTCAAAGTTCCAAAGTCCTACCACAGTCCTCCCCAAAACATGGTCAGGTTACCACAGGAATACCCCATTATTCTGGTACCAATTTGTCTTAGTCAGAGTTTCTATTCCTGCACAAATATCATGACCAAGAAGTAAGTTGGGGAAAAAAAAAAAAAGGTTTATTCAGCTTACACTTCCACAGTGCTGTTTATCACCGAAGGACAGGACTGGAACTTAAGCAGGTCAGGAAGCAGGAGCTGATGTAGAGGCCATGGAGGGATGTTACTGGCTTGCTTTCCCTGGCTTGTTGAGCTAGCTTTCTTATAAAACCCCAAGACTACCAGCTCAGGTATAATATAACCTACAACCCCCCGCCCCCACCTTGATAGCTGAGAGAATGCCTTACAGCTGGATCTCATGGGGGCATTTTCTCAAGTGTAGCTGAATGACCCCTGAGGGGACCCTCTCTCAAGTCCGGACCGGTGATCACCCAAGGACACACGAGAGACCTCCTTGATGCAATTTCATAAGGTAGTTTAATGGCAAGGGCCCTTGGGCCGGAACATATCTCATGCAGGAGATAGAGGATCCGACCAAGACCCCAGGAAGCTTAGGATATTTATGGGTAGGGGCTGGGAAAGAGGGGAAGATTTGGCAAGGTTACATATGATTGGACATTTCAAACATCAGCAACTTGCAGAAGTGGCTACATGTGAGCTGGCAGGATGACTAATTATCTTTGACCATGAAACCTTGGACCTCCCGGACAGGGAGAGGGGAAGTAGGCACCAGGTGGCCCATCACTCACTTGGGCTTGTCTAAACATGTCAGGGTATGTCCTTGTTGGTCTCTTCATCTTTGGTCACTCTGCCCCTGAAACAACTGGTTATATTATTATTATTATTATGGCTAATTGTAACAAGTTGTTGGTGGTCTTTGCTGACTGTGAATTTCTGTTTTTGTTTCAAGCTGCACATTTCAAATTTTGTCCTTACAAAGCTTCTTTCTTTGTGATAACTCCAGCTTGTGTCAAGTTGACACAAAACCAGCAACTTCTAAAGCAATTTCATCATTTCACTTTAGTAATTGTAGGTTATTTACTTATTCATGCTCCAAATACTAGTTCCAACTCTTTTATGACTTCCTCCCAGTGTTGTTGCTAATATGAAAAAAAGAAAAAAAAAAAAACCACATTTCAGAAGAATGTATTCAGGAAATTCACTTGATTGATATGGTAGTTCAAGCTTTAATCTCTGCAATTGAGAACCAGAAGCAGGCAGATCTCTGTGAGTTTAAGGACAGCCTTGCTATAGTCTGAGTTCTGGGATAACAAAGGTTACATAGTGATTTTCTCTCTCTCTCTCTCTCTCTCTCTCTCTCTCTCTCTCTCTCTCTCT
>JANHMN010000009.1:46368744-46387331 GCA_030674055.1 Rhabdomys pumilio | reverse complement strand
TCTCTCTCTCTCTCTCTCTCTCTCTCTCTCTCTCTCTCTCTCTCTCTCTCCTCTCTCTACCTATTATGGCAATTAGTAAGGTAACTGAGTGACTGGCATTGGTTCTTATGTGGGAAGTTAGTCAAACAGCTTAGAACACTTCTTTAGGCATTGCCACACTGGAGGAGAAATGGAAATAAAAGCTTTTCTTTCTTTTCTTTTTTTTTAATTTATTTTTATTGAATATTATATTTACATTTCAGATTTATCCCCTAACTCCCCTCCCCACCACCACCCAGGAACCTCCTATCCTGTCCTCCCTCCTCATGCTTCTATGAGGATGTGCCCCCACCTAACCCCCCACTCCCACCTCCCCACCCTTGAATTGTTTCTTTACTGTCATGCTTGAGGACTGATCCACAAGAGTTGCTCATCCCTAGAATTTCTGGCTACTTATAGTTAGACAAGCAGAATGACAGTCTATTATAATGTGGAGAAACTCAGGCATAGGAATGCAAGTTCATTTTCTAAATACATTCATGTTACTAAAGTCCAGGATTCATAGGTTGACTTACATTGGCAAATGTCTTCTTTTAAAAATACTTTCTCCAGGGCTGGAGAGATGGCTCAGTTGATAAGACTGCTCATCCAAAGGTTCTGTGTGCAATTCCCCGAAACCACATGGTGGCTCACAACCATCTGTGATAGGATCTGTGATAAGATGACCTCTGTTGATGTTTCTGAAAATAATGTGTTCTCATGTAAATAAAGAAATCTTTTAAAAAATTTTTCTCCAAATTATTTCATATTCATTAAAAATCTTAGACAAAATATGCATAGTGATTTTTATAGAAAAATATATGACAACATAAAAACATATACATGTCATTTCTGTAGCATAATCTAGATATTTATAAATAAAGCACTGTAAGCACTGCATTTTTTTCTATTATGGCATTCTTAATTATTAAAAAGAATACTTAAATTTCTTAGTTTTGATGTTTATTTTCATTATGGTAAAATAAAGTTGATATAAACAATGAACATTTTTTAAAATCACACTCGTAATATATTTGCTACATCTGAAATTACTATAAATCTTCAAGCTTTTTGACTAGTGCAAAATAAATACTAATGTAAGAATTTTAACTTTAGGTTCATGTCAGAAGTCTTTTAATCCATTTTACCATTAAGAAACATTCCCCCTTTCCTTTTTTCTAAATTTTAACTTTATGACAACAGTATGTGAAGCATTTCGGAGATAAACAAGAAGGCAATTTGGTGACTACAGGTCTTCATACAGTGGAGATTGTTTGGGGACTTTTATCTTATAATGCCTTCTTTATTGATATTCTTAAGCATTTCAGTTATCCATAGTAGAGATTTTATTTAAAAAAAAAAAAAAAAAGTTAAGAAATGCTGGTCTTTGACCTTGAGCCTATTTTCACTGTTATAATGGAGAACTATAATTTTTAAAGTTTTAATAACTTTTAAAAAAGGTTAAGCCTAGGACACAACAATATTGAAATTAAGCCTCAATAATGTTCAACTCTTCCATTTATGTTTTTATGCAAGTCAGAGAGACTTCCAAGTAACTCTCAGAAAAAAGAAGTGTGATACATTAGTACAATGTGCTATATTGTGTAGGCTTTATTACAACTTCATAAACTATTTTGTGAGTTCTCATTACAAAGAGTTCCTGTTCCAAACTTGATTCATCTCAAAGCAGCATTTATATTTCCTAATAATGTAGAGAGATACTCCATTTTATTTTTCTGGATAGTATAAAATAGGGTAAGTAGAATTTATGGATAATATAACTTTACAATGAAGAGATTTTTATACAAGAAAAAATTCAAAAATATGTAAAACAAGGCTATGTAAAATTATTCTTTTGAGAAATTTACTAACCATTCTTGTCATGATAACCAAAGCTTCATAATAGTTCCTTGAAAAGTAATATATGTGTATTAAATAATAGTGATGCACTTTGAAGGTACTTCACTATTCAGATATCAGTATAAAGACTCCTAACATTTATGGCATGTAACATCTTTTAATATATTTATGTTGTGTCAAAAGCACTCATAACATTTAAATAGAAATAAGGAGAAATTTTCTTTTGGCTTATGATGTTTATAAATAATTAAGTAAGTAAATAAATAAATTCTCACACACACACACACACACACACATTTTCTAACACAATCAGTTCATCCAGTGGTAATATTTATAATATTATATCTTTAGCCTGGAGAATGTATAAAACTACATATTGTGGTTGAAAGCATTGTTATTGGTACCAACCAGAGAATACCACTCAGACACAGTATATAGTCAATTAAAAGCCTTCCCATGGCTCTTCCTTCATATGTAGCAGATGGTTGCCTTATCTGGCATCAGTGAGAGGAGAGGCCTTTGGTCCTGTGAAGGCTAGATGCCCCAGTGTGGGGAATGCTAGGGCAGTGAAATAGGCATGGGTGGGGCAGCTCCCACATAGAAACAGGGGGAGGGGTAAGAGAGCTGGAGGAGGGTTGTGGAGGGGAAACCGAGAAGGGGGGGATAACATTTGAAATGTAAATAAATAAAATAATCAATAAAAAGTAAAAGAAAAAGTCTTTATTCCAGTCAGATGGGACTCCTCTCAGATATTCTGAACCCAAATGTAGCTCTGAGAATTTCTGGTAAAAGGCTTTTGCCTTTAGGCAAAAATGTATTCTGTTATCTTGCTTAGCAGTGGCTGGCTGCTGTTCTGCAAAAGCAAGAAGCTTAACAGAAGCTAAAGATAAGCAGTAAGGTGGAGGTTTGCATAAGAAAACAGTTTAACTGAAGCTAAGGAAAGTTAGGTGGAGTATCATGAACTTGGGTTACTAAAATAGGAGTTTAGTAATTTTCCACTGGGACCTCAGTGGGAGAGGATGTCCTGCTGAGACTAGATGTCACAGGGTTGGGTAGCACCCAAGGCAGGCTCCCCATTTTCTGAGGAGAAGGGGAAAGTGTAATGGAAGGAGGTATTTGTAAGCCTGGGACTGGTAGAAGAGAAGTCTTGATGTCTTGGCTGTGATTGCAGTTGAGCAGAAAGTGAATAAAAATAAAAATTATTGGAGGAAAAAGATCATCAAATTCTAATTAAACTTAAAGTGACCCCAACAAGAATACAAGATGTAGGAACCTTTGCAGTGCCTTGCCATAGCTTAACAATTTCCCCTTTACCCCTTAGGAAGAATGTTAAACTGTCAATTCATTTATTTGTCTTCCATGTTCAGTGTTTGGTAATAGGTAGTTGAGAATAAGATAAATACTTTAAAAAGTAAAACCTCTCTGTTCCTTTCTATCTCTGTCCATTTTTTACATTATCTCTCCCCAATTTTCTATATATTAACGGGGTTACATATGTCCCTGAGTATATAAGCTAGCAAACATACTACTAAGAACAACTGCAACTACAATGCTATTTTAAATATATTTAACTTTCAATAAAATATCTTAGTATGTTCCCAAGGGAAAAATACAAGCTAAGGCAATAATATTCAATTTTTTGTTTGATGATGCTGGTTAGTGTTTTGTCAATGTGACAAAAAAAAAATATATTCACCAGTATTACTGGAAAAAATCATAACCAATCAAAATACAGATTTGTGAAGTTTGGTCCCAAGGGGTACATCTACAGTATAACTCTTGCACTTAAAGCCCAGGGATCATTGTAAAAGAGATAGCAGAAAGGTTTTTAGAGCCAGGGGAACTGGGAGTTTGATGTGAAATCACTTATTCCAGAAATATCAGATACTAAACCCATAATGTCTCATGAACAGGACTGCTTAAACATTAGCTAAATAGACACACTAATGTGGAGGGAGGAAAGTTTATTGGGCCTCAACTCTACCAAAAAACTTTTTTTTTTGTCATTTCAGGTTATATTAATATTTTTGAGTGTTTGATTTTTTTTAATATTTGCTTGTTTGTTTCTAGCTATTTTCTTGTGTTTTAAGAGAGAGAGAGAGAGGGAAAGAGAGAGAAAAGAGAGAGAACATGATGTTACATAGATAGGTAGGGGAGATCTAGAAGGAGCTGGGGGGAATATTTGATGAAACTATATTGTATAAAAAATTAACACTGAAATTAAAAGTGCAAAGAAGTACAGGCAGTTAAAGAATTGGTTGTCTAACACAAAATGAGCATCCCTGAAAACATATATACTGGTAATGTTATATAGATTGTGCAGGTTTTACTTATATATTTTATAATATATGCATATGAACAAAAGGTGATAAATTCATAAGACAGCAAAGAAAAGCAAACTATATGGAATAGTTTGGAGAGAAGAAAGGGGAGGGAGAAATTATGTACTTACATTATAGTATCAAAAAATAAAAGAAAAAATTTAAAAATGAGAGTATTGTCAGTACCTGCAAATCCCTCACCCACAATAACCTATCTATTTGAAGTTCTCACCATTGCATTTGAGAAGTTCAGTGACTCATGATTTCCTTTTGTTTTATAAGTTGAATACCTCATGGAACTGCTATCAGGTTGATACTTCTATTTAGAGTAATATTAATCTAGTCACCCATAGATAGACCCAGCATAAAAAAAAAAATTCTACTCTTCACTTTGAGGTAAGTGCTTGTTTATACATGAATGAACATATGAACATTAGTCTTTTTTTCCCATTCATTATTATATTGTATATGCAACTGAAAAGGATGACTCAGACTCCCTAGAAGATCTATAGTATAAAAATTGTTCTTCACAAGTCTTCACTAAATAGGAAGAAGCAACTAGAACCTTGACAATACTTCTTGGTTTTCTGAACTGATGCTCTTGCAGCTAGTCATCTGCTCTAGAAAAGACAAAAAAGTTTCATTTTATTACCATTTCTCAGTTCTTTCTACATTAGCACAGGCGTTGTAACTGCATCCTTGACAACTGGTTTGATTTTTATCTTACTATGTGTGTTGTTCAGCTACTCTGATGGTGTTTTTTGCTTTTCTAGTACAAATGATCACAGGTAATTGCACACTGCATGATCAGTAAGTTTGAAATTCAATGGCCAATCTTTAGTAAACTAATTTTAACATGAAAATTCTAATAATGAGTGTTTCCATTTAAAATATAATAGGACAGTTTTTCCTGACTTAAAAACTTCCTGTCTGAAGTTTTCAAAGGGAAGAGCTGCTAACAAGCGGTCCCTGTGGGGGACATGTTTTCTAGTTATGGTTTTCCCTCTTTTCATCTACCTCCCAGAGCTACCTTAGCATCTCTAAATGAGTAATTAGCACTCTCCCTGCTGATGTAGAATAATGGGAACCTCTACTCAAAAAGGTCAGAATTTGAGAACAGATCATATTAGATTCTAACCTTTCCTAAAAAAAAGCTTCATTCTTTAATTTGCACTAGCCCATGGAAAAATTAACTACGTTCATTTCCAGCATATTCACAGGAATCAAAAAATATAGGAGCAAAAGAACATTAAATTAAATTATTTTTCTTTACATAGATGGCTTTTATGAAAAAGATTAAATCCATTCTTGTATATCTAGGCTGTATAACTAAACTACTGTGCAAATCAAACATTTAAAAACTTGTACTGTACTTTTGATCATTATGCAGTGTTTATCAGATATCGACTAGTTTAAATATGAATAACAAAAATGTAATATAAAACAAATATTTTATATTAATTAAAAATACATTAATGACCTCTTATATACACAAGTATTTATATGTGTGTAGCTGGATATTTTACAATAAACTCACTAATGTGGGAAGAGTTGTGAGGAGCAACAAAGGAAGGAGAAGGAAGAGGAGGAGCTAAGAGAGAGAGGATCAGAGGGGAGGAGAAGATGGCAGAAGATGTACGTATGTCTCTAGCAGTCTAAAGTAGTTGTAATATCTAGGTTAGGTATTGGATAACACCTCTAATTGTGTGGGCATCTTGTTAATTGAGCATTTCTAAATATATAAAGCTATTAGATAATCTTTAAGCATTAGAGTCTAATTTCTACCAGGTACCATATGGATGGTGGGATTGTCTGGGCTCCGCCAAGCATTGTGGAGACAGCATGGTAAATTGGTAAAGCCATCTCCCACTCTGGTGTCTTGTGGGTGCCAGGGCTGGTGCTTCTGGCCCACCTGGGCCAGTGTCCTGAGCCCAGCAGTGGCGAGAACACTCCTTCTAGCCACTGCTCATGGCATCAAGGTATCAGGTTTTGCCTAGTCAGGAATATTGCGGTCTGATAGCAAATAGGATAGATAGAGTGCTGCCACTTTAAATATTACCCTCAACATATGTGTATTATATAAAGATAACAAATATGTTATAAAGTGAATTAACTTGAAAAGTGTTAATGTGTCATAGACTTCTGCTATCTTGATGAAATAGTGCTGAGAAATTCATTTCTTTTGTTCATGAAATAACAAGATCAATAATGAATATAAATCTAGGTTTGCCAAGCAATAATAATACAGGGAACTATAAGACAGAGGAAAGTACTACCTTTATGAAAATTTGAGGGAGTCCTGTACTACTTTTATGAAAATTGAGGGAGTCCCTATGGAGACTTATAAGAGTAAGAGTTCAGGGTAACATGTTGGGAGGTGTGTGTGTGTGTGTGTGTGTGTGTGTGTGTGTGTGTGTATACACATATATAAAAATTTAAAAGGAGTCAAAATGGAGCTCTCTTATAATGAATAACAGTGACCCTACTAGAGAGCATGGAGTAACAAATAATGAGCCTAGTGTCAACAATGGACTACTTCTTTTTTAGAGTATTATTTTCATTGAGATCCCAAAGACATCCAAATATTACAGGTCATTGCCAATGGTAATGTTTACCTTTGAAACAGTAACTATAAGACTGTATAATTGAAATACCACAAATTTGAGGAACAAAACATGAACATCTCAAACTGATACTGTCTCAAAACTATCTCTACTTGATACTTTATATAGTTGTGGGAGATGTGACCCTAGGAGAAAATTAATAATCAATCTAACACAAATGTGAACACTGGAAAATAAAATAACAATTGTCTTGGTAAAAACATGCCCACTGATGTAATAGTTACAAAAAAGTAACAAAAGTAACCAAGTACTTTTTGATTAGATTTAGTTTCTATCCTCAGATCATAGACTCTGTTGGAAAACTTACTACTGTTATTATGCTTAACAGACAAAATATTAAGCCAACTCTTACTGACCTATCAGGATCCACATTGATTGTATTATCTCTCAATCTTCATCAAATAGATCTATGTGCACTATATGATAATCACAAAGACCTCCAATAGGCCTAGGCTCAAACAATAAGGAACTATAGAAGATTCAGCCATAGAGAGAATATCCACACCTCCTTCTCCAAAGTATCAAGGGTCATTGCAGAAAAGCATGAAAAAGAAAGAGTCTAAGTGACTGAGATAATGGATGAATACAAGGAAACAGAATCTTCTGGACACAATAAAGCAACCATGAATATGAACTCATAGCAGCTGTGACATTGTACATAAATCCTTAAATGGACTACATTGAGTTAGTTAGAAAATTTTACCCCTCCCAAGGGAGATATTGGCAATTCCTGGATGTTTGGAAAGAAATGGTAGGTTTTCTTTAAGCTTGTAGCCTTTGAGAAATAGATTTTTTTTTTTTTTTTTTTTTTTTTTTTTTTTTTTTTTTTTGTGGAAGAACATACACTTTAGAATTATCTTGAGAGTAGAAATTGGTCTTGTTGAAATAAAAAAGACAGAAAGTTGGATGGGAAGGAAAATGTGAGCATAGGTCTGGAAAGAGTTGGAAAAAGGGTATTGTATATAATTAAAATATATTCTTTGGAATATATGGTGTGTGTGTGTGTGTGTGTGTGTGTGTGTGTGTGTGCACAGGCATGTGTGCAGGCATGTGTACATGAGATAGAGATAGATAGATAGATAGATAGAGAGAGAGAGAGAGAGAGAGAGAGGAGGAAGAGTCAAAAGAAAGGTGCTTGAGTTTTTAGAGTTCAAAACAAAAAGAAAAAGCTCCATGGTAGGTGAGCTGGATAGTTTTATGTCAATGTGACACAAGCTTGTGAGTCATCAGAGAGGGAAGAGTATAAATTGAGAAAACAACTCCATTTGCTCAATTTGACCGAATTTGAACCATTTGATCAACCTTTAGGACATTTTAAGTTAGTGATTTAAGGGGGAGAGCCAGGCCAGTTGGTGGTGGTACCATTCATGGACTGTGCTGGGTTCCATAAGAAAGTATGCTGAGCAAGTCACCTCTCCATGGTATCTGTATTATCTTATGCTTCCAGGTTACTTCTCTACTTGAGTTCCTGCTCTCATTACATTTGGTGATAAAGTTATATGAAACAGTGAGCAAGGAAAACCCTCTGCTCCCCAAGTTGCTTTTGGTCATGATGCGTCATCACAGCAGCAGTAACCCTAAGACAGTAGGCAAGGTATAAATCTCTGCAACTACTTGGAGGAAGAAAATGAAGAAGAAATTAAGGAAGAAAATGCTATTTAAATGAAGTACCCATAAAACTGACTCAAATGGCAGGAGATAGCCAGTGTTTCCCAGATAGCTTCAGAGAAACAGTAAGCATGAAGTATCAGAGAAAGCAGGTTCTAACTAGCATCCAAAAGGGGGAAAAAATGTGTCAATGTTTATATATGTGGGCAAACCCATGATAAGATTGTGGCAGTTAAAAGGGATTGAATTCATTGAAATAGAATATTATGAAAAGAAAAAATAAATTATCTTATTAAAGGGCTAACTCGTCCTTCTATATCTTTAATATGGCTTAAAATGAGCCTTCTTGAGAGGTTACCTTTGTAGATGGGTGTTTGACCTGTCCAACTGAATTTGTTTTTTTGGAGAAAACAATGACATATCTTCACCTAGAGGTAGACTATACTCTTAATTGTAACACAGTTGGTTATTTGATTAGTCAGAACAATTTTACAACATTCAAAGAAATGCGTTGAAATCATATTACTACAATTGTCTTATCTGTCCTTAAATTCAACATCTACTTACTAAATTAACAGCTTGCCTTTTAAGTTTTAAGTTTCTGTGGCATGCACTGGGGCATCTTTCTTCTTCAAATCCTTTCTTAAATTAAAATAATTGTTAAATTTGTTTCAGTAATATTTTAAATCTATGTTCCCTCTAGACATACTATCAAGTCATAAAGTATTATTTTTCATTTTATATAAAGAACAACGAAGGCAATACAGGCTATATGGTCTGATAAAGTGACAAGGCCAAGATGGAAGAGGCAGACCACAGTTATTTTCTTCCCAAGTGAGCACATTTTTCCCTTTAGTGTGCAGTTTGGAATAGGAGATCTTAAGTCAGGGAAGAATGAATATAATGGTCCAACACATAAAACAAGGACAAACTTGAAGTCTTAAAGATAGGAACATCATTGTTCTTTAAAAAGTTTAAGAAATACTAAAATAAAACCTGCCAATTCTAATGTATTGAAACCTTGCAAACTCTATTAACAAGATTAGATTTCAGTTTTACAAAAATGGAACTTGTCAACTAGAGAGATATTTGCTATCTTTCAAGAAATAGGAAAAAGTGAATGTGACAGAACTATGTTTTATTAAAACACAAAATCTCTTTGCCGTTCTGTGAAGACAATGTTTAGAAGACATGACTGAGAATGGCACAGTGTAAAATGTTATTAATGTAAACATAGGACAGATTCCACTGTAGAAATTTTACTGGACAGAGAAGAAATACACACATAACATGCTGATACATTAGATCATAGGAACCTGATGATCTATAGGCACTAGAAAATAAGGAAGAGGGAAACAAAGGACAATTCTTTCTAGAATACATGGGATGTAGAAATTCAGTTAAACTTAAAAAATTAACTGCCCTGGCACACATCCCAGGAAGACCACATTCCTTAGTCCAAGGACACCTGCTGGATTAACCTGCCGGATTAACATTCTGAGGAAAAAGCAGATTAACATTCCTCAGACCACAGGGAAGGAAACCCACCTGTGGGTGAGAAAGACCCAGACACATTCCACAGGATGGACCAATCCTTGCCACTTATAGACAAGAAAGGTCCTTGCCAACTCATTTCCCAAAAACTAATCAGTTTAAAAGTCACACTGTTCCACTAATAATATTGTGCCTAGTCACTGTTTTTCTAGTTCATCCCTTAAACTGTTTAAAAACTGCTCTTAACTTCAACTCGGGTTTTTTCTTGTCTGCAAGTGAGAGAACCCTTTTGCACTGGTTGTTGTTGTTGTTGTTATTATTTTATTATTATTATTATTATTATTATTATTATTATTGTTATTATTATTATTATACCTCATGTTATTGCAGTGAATCCCTCGTCCATGTGTGTTTCTGTAGGAGTGCATCACTTGGTTTCGATCTTAGAGCCCAGCATTCAGAGGTTCCACCGAGTTTCTCTCTGAAACCCCACAGCTCCATGGAGGTCTTCTTGCTTGAGCAGGTCTGTGTGCTGTCTGTCTGTTTTTTGTTTGTTTGTTTGTTTGTTTTGTTCTGTTTTGTTTTTGTATCTGTGAAATATCTGTACACCCATGGCAGGGGCAACCATCTGTGTAGCCTGGTTTCTGTGCTCATGGCAGGGGCAAGAACTGGGCAAGCCACGGAGGGCAGTTTCCAACCCTGGGGTAGGGTCAGGTTACAAGTTCCTTGAGGAAATTTGTGGGAGTGGAAGCTACAGGGGAGGGTAGACATACTTCACAGGCCAGAAGAACTGGGAGGATGCTCCAGAGTCTGTCTAGGAGATAGAGACAGAAATGACCCCTTCTCCATCTGAAGGTAGTTTTGCAGCCACTGCCGCCTGGGGCAGTGTTTGTTGCATTCTCATGACAGTGTGTCCGTGTCTAATTCTGTATGTGTTGTTCATTCCTGATGGTATTAGAAATCTGTTAGATTTGGTCCAGCATAAGCTGGCCAAGTCTTCTGAATCGGTTAAATTAGTTCCAGTGTAGGCTGGCCAAGCCATCTGGTTATTGGATTCTTCCACCAGCAGTTTCCCTATGTCTTGATTGTGTAACCTGGTTTCTGCACTTGTGACAGGGGCAAGAATTGTCTGTATCACCTGGTTTATGTGCCACCCATGATAGGAGTGAGCTGTCTGTGTTGTTTTTCTTGGCGAACTGTCTGTGTGTTGGTTGTTGTTCTTGTGTTCTTGGACTTTGACTGATGTTATTTTGGACTAAATCTACTGTGTTACGTATCATGAGACAGACTCTTTCTAACTCTCTCTCTCTGACTCTTGACCACTAGCAAGGAAAAGATCATGGCGACTCCCTAGCCTCTACTTTGCTCATCCCCCAGCTCCATACAGAGGGCTCCTTCACAGCTAACAGCAGTCTTTTAGGCCACAGTGTCTGTCACGGCCCTTGTTTAAAGACTCTTTCTCTTGGGTGAGAGATTCACCTTTCATTTTGAGCTCTCAGGAGCACTAACTTCAGTCTTGCTCTCCTTTTCTAGCATATCTCCCCCAGGAGTCAGTCTTTCACATATCACCTGCTAATGTAGGCTTCTTCCCCTCCTCCTTGGCCATTTGTGGCTGGCTACAGCCCAGCCGGCTTGCCTGAAGCAGCAGGTCTGGGACCCTGCTTGCTACCATCACCCCTGTGTTCCTTAGACAATCATTCTAGGACTTCCCCCCTTGAGTGAAAATTTTCCTTTCTGTTTTGAGACAATTTTCTTTCTCACAGCTGAGAACTCCAAGCTGGTCCTGGAAAAACTGCTTCCAAGAGCTTCCCGCTTCAAGGCAGCCTCCATGTGTCTCTCTCCCATGACTCAAAAATCTCAGTCCTTCTGACTCTGACTCTCGTATCAAGCCTCTATGTTTCTTCCACTAAACTTTTCTTCAAAGTTGGCCTTTCCTCCCCTTCTCTACATTTAAGATTTACCTGTTTAAAAAAAAAGAAAAAGAAAAAGAAAAAACAGAGAATACAGGGAGCCTCTCTGCTGGAACATCCAGCTACCACGTGGTGGAACAGCCGCAGCATGGCAGGGCAGGTCCCTCCCCCACTGCTTCTAAACTCACCATTGAGATAGATGCTGGGTTCCCACTGACCAGACCCAATTGGGACTTCAACATGCCTGACAGTAGGGAACACCTGAAGGCATACCGCCAGACTCTAATGGCAAGTCTCCAGTGAGCTTCACAGCACCCCACTAATTTGTCTAAGGTAAGTGAAACAGTCCAAGGGCCTATTGAATCCCCTTCAGCCTTCCAAGAATGGCTTGGTTCATGCCTTATGACCCCACGTCTGATAAGCATAAAGCAACAATGATGATAACCTTTATTGACCAATCTGCCAGTGATATTAAGAAAAAGCTACAGAAGTTAGATGGATTTCAAGACAAGTCTTTGAGAGGTCTGGTGCAGGTAGCTGAAAAGGTGTTCTATAACAGAGAAACTGAGGAAGAAAAAGAAGAGAGAAAACAGAAAGAGCAGGGAGCTAGGGAACTGAAAAAAAAGGGCAGCAAGAAAACTTGACTAGAATCTTGGTCATAGTAGTTAGAGAGAGTCAAGGGCCAGGCGAAAGAGTACTGAGCAACCAAAGGAGGCTTTTAAATAAGGATCAGTGCACCTATTGCAAAGATAAAGGACACTGGACAAGAGAATGCCTGAAGAAAAGGGTGGTGAACCCCACCGAACCTGAGAGGAAGACCCAGGCCACAAAATGCTGGCCCTGGATAAAGACAGTGACAAGGGAGGACAGGGCTCAGACCCCCTCTCTGAGCCCAGGGTAACCCCGAGAGTGGAGGGGAAGCCCACTCAGTTCCTGGTGGACACTGGGGCCCAACATTCACTTCTTTCACAAACCATGGCAAGAGGTCATGGGTCCAGAGAACTACTGGTAATAAACAATATTCATGGACCACCCGAAGGACAGTGGGCTGGGTGTCCTACTCTTTCTTAGTCATTTCAGAATGCCCCTATCCTCTCCTGGGCAGAGACCTGATTGCAAAGATTGGAGCTCAGATTCACTTTCTTCCAGAGGGCCCCCAAGTAAAAGACAGACAAGGAAATGTGTTACATGTGTTGACTGTAAAACTCGAGGATACATATTGCCTTTTTGACCACCCAAAGAAAATCTCAGAAATACAGACTGGTGGCTGAATCAGTTCCCTCAGGCATAGGTGGAAACCACAGGCTTTGGTGAGGCTAAGAACCAGCCGGTGGTCCATGTAATGCTGAGAGTCTTAGCCAGCCCAGTAACAGTCCATCAGTATCCCATGAGTAAAGAAGCCCAAGATGGAATTAGAGCTCATATCCTCAGATTGTTAGCTTTGGAGATACTTAAAAAGTGTCAGTCAGCATGGAACACACCCCTGCTCCCAGTACAGAAGCCAGGCACCAACAACTACTGACCAGTGCAACTTGTGAGGTAAACAAGTGGGAGATTTGTTGAGCTCTCTTCCCCCAGAAAGGACTTGGTATACTGTACTTGATCATAAAGATGCCTTCTTCTGCCTCTGACAGAGCCCAAGAAACCAACCTATCTTCGATTTTTAATAGAAGAACGCGAGATTAGGAATATCTAGACAACTAACATGGAGTCAACTTCCACAGGGGTTTAAGAACTCCACTACAATCTTTGATGAAGACCTACACCAGGATCTCACCCAGTTCAGAGCAGAAAACCCCCAGGTAACCCTTCTTCAGTTAGTAGATGACATTCTCCTGGCTGCCCCTAACAGAGACATGTGCCAGTTATTAGCTGAACTGAAAAATCTAGGTTATAGGGCCTCTGCTAAGAAGGCCCAGATCTGCAGAAAACAGGTCAGTCACTTAGGATATCTGCTCAGAGATGGAAAGCAATGACTATCAGAGGCTAGAAAAGAGACTGTGTTTCACATCCCCCCTCCCTCCAATACCAAACAAGTAAAGGAACTCCTGGGGACAGCGAGGTTCTGTTAGCAGAACCCACAACTCCATTCCTATATATGGCCCAAGATGTGGCCTTAATGACTCAAGTCAGAAAGAAGTTTGATTAGGACTTGAGGGTGTGGAAAACTCCAGCTGAAAGATAATTCTGCCCCAGAAAGAGGCAGAGGAAATGGTGAAACAGATGCACCAGTGGACCCACCTAGGAGTCAAAAAACTTGTGGCCACCATGTTAACCACCAAGTTCCACGTACTTGTACTCACACAGCTGGTTGAAGATATTGTACATGCATGTATATTCTGTCAAAAGACAAATGCCTGATGAACCAAGGTCGAACCTGGCAAATTCCTCCAAGGCAACAGACCTGAAGCCTGTTGAGAGGTAGATTTCACAGAAATCAAGCCAGCCAGATATGGTAATAAGTGCCTCCTAGTATTTGTAGATATCTTCTCAGGCTGGGTAGAGGATTTTCCAACAAAGAAAGAAATGGCAGTGGTGGTGGTGAAAAAGATCTTAGAAGAAATCTTTGCATAATTCAGGGTGCCTAAGGTAATTGACTTGAATAATGGGCCTGCCTTTGTTGTCCAGGTAAGCCAGGGATTGGGCAAGTACCTGGGGTTTGATTGGAAACTTCATTGCATTTATAGACCCCAAAGCTCAGGTCAGGCAGAAAGAATGAATAGAAGGCTAAAAGAGACCTTGACTAAATTGTCAATGAAGACTGGTGGTACAGACTGGGTGATGTTCCTTGCTCTGGCACTTTTTAGAGTTAGAAATATCCCTTCAGAGTTTAACTTAACTTTTTTTGAGATTCTGTATAGAGCACCCGCTCCTCTGACCACTTAAGAGAGGTTATTCAACCTATTTGTCATAGTAATAGTGATTTGTATGCCAGGTCAAAAGGACTTCAGGTGGTACAAAAAAGTGTGGACCCTGTTGGCAAACACCTATGAGCCTAGGACCCCAAAGACATTCCATATGTTCCAGGTCGGAGACACTGTCTACGTCCGACAGCACCAAGCCCAAACTCTAGAACCACATTGGAAGGGATCGTTTCTGGAGTTACTGATCACTCCCACTGCTGTGAAGGTTGATGGAATATCAGCTTAGATCCATGCCTTTCACGTGAAAACAGCTCCAGAGGGACCATCACCCAATTGGACAGTCCAGTGCACTCAAAGCTCACTCAAGATAAGGATCCAAAGGCAGACTAAAGCTGACTAACATGATTCCACCTGAGGTGCTCGTGGTCTGGATCATGAACCTCTTCCTGGTGGGAAGGCCCGAACTAGCCCTTGGGCGTAACCCTTGTGCCCCCCAAAAGTTGATTCCTACCAGGTCTCCACAGCCTATAGTACATCCCAACCAAAAAACCGTATTAGATGATACTCAGACAAATTCAGGTGGGTCAGAACTCAGGCTGGTCCAGATAATAGAGCCGGCTTTTCAGGTGTTAAATTCTACTAACCTAAAGATCATGCTAACAACAGTCTCTGGACGAGGGCTCTGCCTGGGAAAGGTACCACATACTCACTCTCACTTGTGCAATACAATCGTCTGTGTAGCACAGAAAGACAGTGTTTGTTACTTCAGTCTTATAACAGGGCTTACCCCCTGTGTTAATTCCAGGGTGCTAAGCCTTTGTTTGTCATGCATTTATCTTTAATGAAGTGGTTTTAAAAGACATTAAGAACTTTAAGACATTTAAAAACATAATCTGTTAAATTCAGACTTGTTCTATTTGGGAAATTAATTCAAATTCCCACACGTAACATATCACCTCTTTACCAAATACCTTTCTATGTTTAAAATGGGAATTGGAAAGACATGCTCTACGAGGTATACCTCATAAGAATCTGAGAAGGAAAGTTGAATTAATATTTATACATAATAATTACTATTATTTTATTTTATAGTAGAGTATAATTAAGATGTAATTATCAAGGTAGGGCATGAAATAAGTTAGAAGGCTAAAATGTAAATACATATCATTTGGCAGTCAGTGCCCTATTTCTAAATAACTTTTTCTTCTGGATCAATGCTACTTTCAGATGAAACAAGACACAAACTCCTGGGGTTAATGTTTCTCTCCAGAAAAGCATTATAGTCTAAGAAAAAATTATTCTAAGGACAGAAATTTTTGGAAGACCTAAATTTGGGACATGAGAAGAGATGAACTTATTATGCAAGGACATAGCTAATTTGTGGGAAATGCTAAGACACTGGTTACAAAATGCTTCCTGAACAATAGCAGAGAGCATAAAAGCAGTGCTGCCTATTGCATAAGTGATCAGGGTTACTGTCAAGTGCCAATCTCTAATTACAGTGAAGAAAGAGTACTTGAAAAATGATTGTTCACGTGTCTGAGAGCAAGTTCAACAACAATTTTATCCACAAAACATGAAAATGCTAATCCTTATTATAAAGCTTCTAATGGCAAAAATGAAAATGAGGTAATAAGCCTTCATTCCGATGATAATGGCTGAAGCTAGTTTGTGGTGTAGTGATATCACATTTCCAATTCAAGTTTCTACAAGTTAATATTGCATTTCTGCAGTCTTCTGCAGAAATTGAGTGGCTCAAATTAATAATCTTTCCTTAATGTGTTGTACATATTCATAGCATTTGACAACATTTAAATTCTATGGTCAAAATGCATATGCATGCATGTGTGTCAGCCTAAGGCTGATTTGGGTATCATCATTGGGCAACCTATTACTTTTGTTTTTTTTCAGACAAGACCTTTCAATAAACTGACTGATTAGTGAGATCTAGAGATTGCCCTGTGTCTGTATTGCCTCCTCCCTATTAATGGATCACTGGGTTAGAGACATGAACTGCAATATAGAGTTTTTATGTGAATACCGTGGATTCAAACTTACAAACACATTCATATTTGCCAAGATCTTTACTTTCTTTTAGTATTTTTTATTGTATATTTTATGTACTTACATTTCAAATGTTATTGCCTTTTCTGATTTTCCCTCTGGAAACCCCAATTTCATCCTCCCTTTCCCTGATTCTATGAGGGTGTTTCCCCAGCCACCTGTCCACCCATCTCACTGCCCTGGCATTCCCCTACACTGAGGAATCGAGCCTTCATGGGACCAAAAGTCTCTCCTTCCATTGATGCCAGACAATGCTAACCTCCGCTATATATGCAGCTGGAGCCATGGATCCCTCAAAGTATACTTTTTTGTTGGTGGTTTATTCCCTGAAAGCTCTGGGGAGGTCTGGTAGGTTGATATTGTTGTTCTTCCTATGGGTTTACAAATCCCTTCAGCTTCTTCAGTCCTTTCTCTAACTCCTCCATTGGGGTCCTCTTGCTCAGTCCAATGATTGGCTGTGAGCATCTGCCTCTGTATTTGTCAAGATCTGGCAGAGCCTCTCAGGAGACAGCTATAACAGGCTTCTGTCAGCGGCCCTTCATGACATCCATAATAGCGTTTGGGTTTGGTGACTGCACATGGAATGGATACCCAGGAAGGGTAGTCTCTGGATGAGCTTTCCTTCCGTCTCTGCTCCCCACTTTGTCCCTCTATTTCTTTTAGACAGGAGCAATTCTGGAGTAAAAATTTGGAGATGAGTGAGTGGTTCCATCTCCCAATCAGGGGCCGTGCCCAACGCCTGTATATGATCTCTACAGGTTCTCCCTCCCCCTTTTGGGGGGATTTCAGTTAATCTCATCCCTGTTAGCTCCTGGGGGCCTCTTGCTTTCCTGGCATCTGGGACTTGCTGCTGGCTATGCCCAGTTTCCTTTCCCCGTTGCTACACACTTCTGTTCAATTTCCTGACTCTCTGTATATCATCTCTGTCTTCTCCCCACAACTCTTCTCTTCCTTCCAAGTGCCTTCTACCCTCTACCTCCTGTGAGTATTTTGTTCCCCCTTCTAAGAAGGACTGATGTATCTACATTTTAGTCTTCCTTTTTCCTGAGCTTCATACGATCTGTGAATTGTATCTTGGGTATTCAGAGTTTTGGGGCTAATATCCACTTCTCAGTGATTGAATACTTTTTTTTTTTTTTTTTTGTGAATGGGTTACCTCACTCAGGATGATATCGTTATGTTTAATCTTACATACTACTTATATCCAAACTCAATCATACCAACACCTTTCTTACTCCTCCATGTACATTAGCAATAAGTTTAAATTATTTCTTTATTTTTTGTATCTCAATCTAAAATCCAAATATGAAAAATTAAAGCAAGAAAATGAGTCAATTATTTTAACTATTCTGACAAATTTATAATTATGTATTCACATTGCCATATACTATACCTTTTGTAGTATCAAGTAACACTTCATTTTTCTAAACTCCTCCCTCTCCTTGTGTTACTTTGAGGCTCTAATTGCTTTCTACATTGTGATTTTGCCTTTTGTAGAATGTCATAAAATTGGGGCTTTACACTATGTTGCCTGCTTTTATAAGAAACCTGACAAGACTCAATTTAAGGAAAAGAGATGTATTTAAAAAAAAAAACATAGTTTAATGGTACATACATCACAATCTTTAAATATCATGGGAGCAAGAACAAAAATATTTTATCCAGTCAGCAAGTACTGAGCAAACATGAAGAGGAACTAGGCTATGTATCTTCAAGGACTCCAAGACTGATGATTTTAATTCTTTTTCTAGGGTTCATAAGATAGGAGAGAACACAAACACACACACACACACACACACACACACACACACACACACACACACA
>JANHMN010000009.1:46221807-46365285 GCA_030674055.1 Rhabdomys pumilio | reverse complement strand
ATAGAGATAGAGATAGAGATAGAGATAGAGATAGAGATAGAGATAGAACAGAGATAGAGATAGAGATGATAGAGATAGACATAGACATAAAGATAGACATAGACATAGAGATAGACATAGACATAAAATCAAAGCATTTGTGAAATTGTGCACAGACCTAGGCAAGCTCAACTCACTCTAAATCTCACAATGAAGTGGGGAGGTAGGCATGAAATCCACATCCAACTGTAGAGATTTATAAATCAATGGATTTTGGGAAAAAGAGTAACTTTTAAACGTGTATCCCTAGTAAGTTGACCGTGTACTAATGGAAGAATGTAACCCAAGAGTTATTGGCAGTGCAATTAGACTTGACCTGTTTCTTTTGTTTGTTAGTTTTTGCTATTGTTGTTTTTGTTGATGCGGTTTTGGGTGGGCAGGAAATTGGGGTTTGATCTGGGAGAAGTTGGGAAGTGTAACCATTGTAATTTGATCAATCATTTATCAAAATATCAATAAGCATATAAAATTTTGAGGGCAGGAAAGATGATTCAAAGGTAAAAAACAGTTGCTCTTCAGGGAGCCTGGGTTATTTTTCTACACTTACCTAGAAAATAACCACTAGTAACAGTAACTCTAGTTCCAGGTTCTCAAAGTCTTCTTCTGAATTCCATGGTCACCTGCACAAATGTGGTGCTAATATATGCACTTATGCATACATCCATATAAAATAAAATAATGAAATAAATAACTATAAAATACATTGTATGAAATTCTCAAATAAATAAATGTTTATAAGCCTATTAATTATAAAATTAAATGCTAAAGAATATGCATATAAAATCATATAATATGTAAATAACAGTAAACTTTTTTTTTTTTTTTTTTTTTTTTGTTTTTCGAAGCAGGGTTTGTCTGTGTAGCCCTGGCTGTCCTGGAACTCACTTGGTAGACCAGGCTGGCCTCGAACTCAGAAATCCGCCTGCCTCTGCCTCCCAAGTGCTGGGATTAAAGGCGTGCAACCACCACCGCCCGGCAAACTTTCTTATGTGTATAATTCAATTATACTCATCTTCTCTAAATAAAATAATAAGACAAATACATGTGACAAAGGAGAAAACATGTAGGTTCATGTTTCATGGTAGAATACTTTCAGATAAAAGATAGGAAAATAAGAAGTATAAGTCAATATAAAAATTAATCAGAGATATATTAACCTAAAGCAATATTAGGAATAATGTTTTATATTTATCATTATAGTCGATACCAACTATTATAATTAGTTTAAAAGTTACATGTTTATTTATTTTTGTTTGTTTTTTTGTTTTGTTTTGTTTTTTGAGACAGGGTTCTCTGTGTAGCGCTGGCTGTCCCGGAACTCACTCTGTAGACCAGGCTGGCCTCAAACTCAGAAATCTGCCTGCCTCTGCCTCCCAAGTGCTGGGATTAAAGGAGTGCGCCACCACCGCCCGGTCTACATGTTTATTTTTATTTGTTACTTTTACTATCATTTTTAATTGGCATATAATAATGTACAAATTGGAATATCAGGTCATATTTAAAGTATGTATATGTTATATCAGTAGGAAATCAGGGTAATTAGCAAATATCACTGCAAATTATGCTATTTATAGTAAGCCATTCAAATTCTTTTCTTCTAGCTGTCTTAAAAAATTCAACAAGCTCGATTTTGTTATAACTAACTAACCTTGCAATAAATAGATCTATAGACTGAGCTGTTAGTTGTTACCCCATCTGCCTTTCATTCTTCTCTTCCCTCTCTGAACCAATGCCTTAACAAAGGAATTTAATAATCACTATGCTTGAGACATGTACAAATTGGATGCAGGTATATGGAAACATGGCTCAACAGCTCAATCAAATGAACAATGAGTTATCACTTTATTCTAGTAAAAATATCTACTATTTACAAAAACTGCAACAACGATGCACATCATTAATAAAAATGTAAATTAGTACAGTTATAGAAAACAGCATGGATATTGTATTTATTTACATTTCAGATGTCATCCCCTTTTCCCATTCTCCCCCAACTCCAGAAATCCCCTATCCAATCTACCCTCCTTCTTTTTTGCTTTTATACCATTTTAATTACATGCAAGTATTTAGGTCAGTTCTAGGTTGAGGAACTAGCAATACAATAGATGCAAGTCTCCCAAAACAGAATATGCAATTATATACATTTGCCAGATAGCCAGTAGCAGCAAATTATTTCTTTTCTTTTCCTTTTTTTTTTTATTGGATATTGTATTTATTTACATATTGTATTTATTTACATATCAGGTGTTACCACTTTCCCAATCCCCTCAGAAACCCCCTATCCCATCCCCTCCTTTTTTTTTTCTTTTATACTATTTTAATTACATGCAAGTATTAAGGTCAGTACTAGTTTGAGGAACTAGAAATGCAATAGATGCAAATAGTCAAGGAACAAGCAAGACAATAAACACAAATAGTCAAACAACAAGCAAGGCATTAAACACAATTACTTGAACACTTGTGTGATCACTATTTCAAGGGCTTATCAGGAAGACCGAAATATCTGAGCCAACTTCCCTGCCCTAGCCCAAAGTCATTTTCATGTCTAAAGCTTACTTTTGTGTTCTAGCCTAAGATTTAGATTCTTGCCTGAAATTACTTCTTTGTTCTAGCCTAATGTCTGATTCCTCCCTGAAGCCTACTTCCTTGTCCTTGGCCAGTGTCAGATCCAGGATATTTATGTAAGCCCTGTAGATTGAACCTGGGTTATCAGGTTTGTGTAGAATGGGGTTTACCTGCTGAACTATCTTCCCACACCAAGTAGCAACATCTCTACTTTTATTCAATGCTACTTTGCCTGACCTCTTTAAAAGCTTTCTACATCATTGTTTTTCCAATCTCTAATAGTTAGATTCCTAATATAGAGCCTTGTTAAATAGTTCACGCTGACCTCCTGCCTTTGAATTTGAAATACTGGGGCTGCTGATGTGCTCCATCAGACTTAGATAGGTTTTGTTGTTTTGAATCCAAAATTTTGTGTGTTATAGAATTTATTATGCTTTTTCTCGAATTTTGTATATTTTAGTGATGTACCTAAGTTCCCTGCTGAATAAAACATTTATAAATATTCATGTTTTGAGATAATACAATTAGTCATTAAATTTGAAACTCATCAATATCAATATAAAATAGATAACTGAGAAAAAAGATTAGTAAATTCAAATTGTCCCAATGAATTTATAGTAACTTTTGACTTGGGATTGCATGAATTAGAAAAGATTCCAAATTTTATTAGATCAATAAAACATCTTGTAGTTGGATATGATTTTATGACCAATAGAACATTGAGGGAATACATGTTTTTAGATTCACCAAAATGGGTATGCTAAACATTAATAACTTTGTGCCAGGAAGACTCATCTTCCCTGCAAAAACACCCTCACACAAATCAGTGAGTTTCAGCTCTTCATTATGGCTCTTAGGTCACTGATCCTGACTGATTCATTCAGCCTTGGTTAGCTTTACTGAGGAACACATATTTAGAGTCCTCAGTAAGGACATTCTTTTCCCTGCCTGTTTCCCAATAAGCATTTAGCTGTTTTTTATTTTATTTTATTTTATTTTATTTTATTTTATTTTATTTTTCTCTATAAATAGGAGGAACGTTATAGAAGCAGACTCCATTCTTCAGAGATCTATGCAAGGAAAGCTTGCTCCAGCTGCATTCATCTCAGTAAATATTGTTTTATTTCTTTGAAGGCAGGGTAAGGACAAGTTTTAATCATTTCATTTCTTTTATTACATGATTTCAAAGAAAAATTATTTCTGCATAATGTATTGTTTTGACCTGCACCACACAAAATTGATATGGTAGATACTAGTGCTGACAGGTAGAGTGTCACATGCCTTTAATCCCATCCTTCAGGAGACAGATGCAGATCAGTCTTATCTTGTTAGAGATTTCAGGACAAGCCATGTCTAAACAGTAAGAATATGTATCAAACAAACAAACAAATAAACAAGGAAACAAACAAAAAGGTTCTGAGAGGCATTCATTGGTAGAAAGAGTGAAAATTACAGAATAATGCTTAATTCTCAATATTATTAATATATTCTCTTTGTAACAATAAAATTTAAAAAATTCTCCTTGTTCATGGAACACTTGTAGAATTATATTCTGAGAAAGAATTAATGACTCATCTCTTTCAAAAGATAACAATCCTATGGTTTTCCTATGATAATGCAATTTTTAAACCAAATTGAGAAAAATACTGAGTGGTCTTAGATGAAATGTCTAACAGAAGGTAGAGAGAACTCAAAGAGTCTACCTCCAATAGATAGATAGAGCCTCTAGTGGAGGGATGGGATTGCCAATGTACCCTGAAAATTTCTGACCCAGAATTGTTTCTTCAGGGACAAAAATGGAGAAGAGAATGAGGGAAAGGAGGTCTAGTGACTGGCCCTAATTGAGATCAAACTCAAAGGGACGATCCAAGTCCTGACACTATTACTGATGCTGTGGTGTACTTACAGTTATTCAAGAGGCCTAACCAGCAGTTGACTGGGAAAGACACAGATACTTTCACCAAACCATTGGAGTGAAGCCGGCGACCTCTATGGGTGACTTAGGGGAAAGATGGAAGAAGCTGAAGAGGAGGGCAACCCTATAGTAAGACCAGCAGTCTCAATTAACTGCAAGTCACTGAACCAAGAACCAGGCAGCATACAGGAGCTTGTCCGAGGCCCCCTGACACATTTATAGCAGAGGAATGCCTGGTCTCGATGAGCCTAATCCTAGAGAAACTTGAGGCCCCAGGGATGAGGGATCCTTAGTGGTGGGGCCTCATTCTTTCTGAGACAGGGGGTAGGAGGAATGAGATGGGGAGCTGTAGGAAGGAGGCCTGGAGGTGGGAGCAATGGCTGGATTGTAAGTAAATCAATAAAATAATATTACTAATACTAATGGTATTATTTATATAATAATAAGAAGAAGAAAAATGAAAAAAGATAACTCATGTTAACTTAAATGTCAAATAGTAAATCATAACATTCACTACTGAATACCTGAATAGTACAGAAAAAAGTTATATAGTGATGATTGCTTTACTCTCCGTTATCTAAATTTTGTATTCTAAATCATAGCTGAAGCAGTGGGCAAAGTTATAAACCTTACTTGTCATAGACATCAAAGTTCAAAAGATTTGTGTTTTGCATGTTATACTATGTATAGTAAAACAGCAGTGGAACTGTACAAAGAAACAATTTAAAGTTATTATTACACTGTACAGTTTCCAGTTGAATAAACTGAAATCTAGAACTGCAGTTGAGAGTTTCATGCCATTTACTCAAGGAATAGACCTTGTAGTCAGATCGTTGTTTATCTCCATGTAAATTGCTTTTTTGAGTGCTCCAACAGCATGTATTAAAAATAAACACAAACATTAACCTCCATGAGCATAACTTAAAACAGTGAAAACTCAGATTGAAATATTTCAGAAACTGCTTTTAGTTTAGCTCACATAAAATGCTTTTTAATTCTACTTTATTGCATTTTGAGATGTACTCCAGTGTAACTATTAAAGAGATTCATAATAGATATTGAACTGAGTAGTATTTGAAGTGCTGATTCAACCATCCTTGTCATTCATGAAATTTTATTAAGTTCGGGATGATTAAAAATGGACATTAGTCAACAAACCTCCAGTTTAAAGCACTCATTGATTTACATTTTCATTATGCACAAATACATTTAAACTGCTTACTAAGTGAAGCTTCGTGGACATGACCAAGTCTATCCTATTTAAAATAACAACCATTAAAAGATTAAACTAGTGTAAGAATAAATTCTCAGCATAAAAATGCACTTTGGGAGAATGAAAGCTTTCAACATGAGTTTAATCGTTGTTGAATATCTAAAAGCCGAAGGTCAAGAAAATTCGTGTCTAAAATTTTAAAATGATGAGCACTTGGCCAGGTAAGATGTTATTTGAGGATTTTATTTCAAATGTACATTTATTTTAGAGCTGCTATAAATTTATAAGAAACTTGTAACGATATTACACATATTTCCTATGGACTACTTATATTGTCTGGGAATGATATTTTGTGTTAGTCCAATGCATTTGCAACAACTAAAACATATGGAAATATTATCCTTAACTAAAGCTCATATTTTATGTCTATTTTCTAGTTTACTTAATATATGTATTTAGTTAAGTTATTCTACTGGAAAAGAAACTTTTAATCACCAGATGTAATTGTCATCTCAGAGGCTCACCCTTTCTAGCTCTTTCTGAAATCTGGCTGGCTGAGTTGACTCAGCTGTTTTGGCTCAAATTCATCCAAGCTGACTGATTCAGTCTAGCATCTCTCAGTTTATGACTGAATTGATGCTCATGGTCTCAAACTAACTCTGATAAACTGTTCTAATCTTCTGGCTCTGCTGGCTCTTTCTCATTCAATGGTTTCTACTGCCTCTGCTGACCTGCACTGAACTGAGTCAACTAACTACCCTGGTTTCACAAATTCAACAAATTCAGCTATTGGCTGAACTCAACTGAACTGCCCTTTCTCCTAAGTGCTAAGATTAAAGGCATGCACCACCACTATTCCTGGACCTAAATTTTTCTGAACCTGGAATTTTCTCTGTAACAGGATAGCTTTTAACTCAAAGATCTGCTTGGCTATGTCTCCTAAGATTAAAGGTGTGTTTATATTCCAGCCAGAGTAGCCATGTTGCTAGATTAAAATTTCTCTACACTCTCAGACTTATTAATCTATTCAAATATTTGTGTACATGGGCATAGAGATTTTGTTGATTTATAATTTGAATTGTGCTGTAATACTATCTTATTTTGCAGTTTAAGTTCTACTTCTAGCCATAGAAATTGTTTTCATTGGTTCTGCATTCCATGGAAATGTCTGTCTGTCTGTCTGTCTGTCTGTTTCTATCTATTTATAACCTATCACCTATCTTCTCTCCATAGATCATCCTCTTTTTTCCTTCTCCATATCCCTCTCTCTCTGTCTGTCTCCTACCTCCTGTGTTTATGTAATCTGTGGTATGACTAGGTGCTCTAGAATCATTTTATCTGTCTCCGTAGAGTGTTAAATGTATAATTGCTGGTAGTGTATCAATGTTCCTGCATTCACACAGAGGACTGTACAATTGAACTAATAATCATAAATCTAAATATATTTGTGCAGATCTATATGATTCTTCTCTAGTTGCATAAGGATCATTAACAGGTATCCTTACAGACAAGAGTTTATTGATTGGTCATTTTAATATACAATTTCTTACAGTGTTTTCTTATTCCCACAATTTACCAAGTTATAGAGTAGCACATCTCTATACTCATCTTAAAGACTATTCATAGCATACTTAGTTTCTGTAGATAAAATTCACATTATAACTTAAAGTCTAAACCTACTATTCATTAAATTTGCACTCATTATGATTAATTTGTTCTGTGTCTGTATTTTCACTCATGATAATTTCACTCATAACACAGTATCACAATGTAAATAGGATGCAGTCATAATTTTAAGATATTCTTTTGGTTTCACTTATTTAATTTTTCACCACCAACAATACTCTTGATAAGTACTATTACCTAATATCTTTAACAGTTTGATTTTCACAGTATGTCAGTTCAATGGGTCCTTATAGTATGTAATTAGTTTTAAATGGTTTAAAAAATGATTCAAGATTAATCAGTGCCTTTTGGAGACTTTATAGTACATTTTTTTTTGATGAGTGAATAATAAATATCTTTGTGGTTAATATATATTTCTTCATTGAAATTATATTGTAATTTGAATTAAATATTTTAAATATTTTAAATAAGAATATACAATTAGAGCAATATTTTAATAACTTAAAGATTATCTGTGTAAATACCAAGGGGTATTATGTTCACTTGTGAAATAATTACCACTTTTAAATTTTAGCCATTAGTATGTATGTATATATGTATTTATTTATTTATTCTTTATTTTTTAAACAATCCAGAATTTATTTCCCTCCTGGTCTACCTTCTGACTGTTCCACACCCCATTCCTCCTCTCCCTGTCTCCAAGAGGATATCCCCATCCCTTCACTCCCACCCATTAGACCTACCCATTCCCTGGGGCACCAAGTCTCTTGAGAGCTAGGTGTATCTTCTCTGTCTAAGTCCGGATCCGGCAGCCTTCTGCTCTATATGCGTTGGAGTCTTCATATCATTTGTTGTATGATGACCGGTGCCTCTGTGTTTGAGAGGTCCTAGGGGCCAAGTTAGTTGAGACTGCTGGTCTTCCTATAGGTTGCCCTTCTTCTCAGCTTTTTTCTAGCTTTTCCCTAATTCAACCACAGTGGTCACTAGCTTCTGTCCTCTGATACATTCTAGAGGGTCCCCCTCACCTCTTACCTCCTGAGGTTGCCTGTTTCCATTCTTTATTCTGGTCCTTAGGGCTTCAGTCCTGCTCCCCTCACCCAATACCTGATCATGTTCCCCTCTTACAGTCTCTGTTCTCTTTCTCACACAGATCCCTCCCTGCTGTTTGCTATAGACCAAAGTATTTTGTTTTGTGTAACTATAAAGTTATTGATGATGTAATTTCATTACATAGATTGAGCTTATACTCATGCGACTTTTATTTCATTGAATCTTGACAACACGTTTTTTTGTAGAAAATGATCATTTACATAATGAGCTTTTGTAGTTAATTTTTATTTCTTAATTGGTCATTATAGATATTAAATATTTGAATTCATATCTCACATTAAAGTTATAGATAACTGTTAACATTGACCTCTTATTTAATTATAAAAATCATAAAAATATATTTCTTTGAGAAGTGTCTTAATATGATACAAAATTCGCATTTTAAAAAGCTGAATATTTATTAAGTCATTATGTCTAATATCAGAAAAATATTTTTATTTTATACTTTCTAAGCCCTATTGTATATTGCAGTATTTTATTATCATAAATGAGGCCCACTACACTTGGGAAACTTTATTTTTAAAAGGAATAAAGCAACTCAGCCTAAGTTTTGAGATTTTATAGTGTTTAGGATTTGGAATGCAATGAGTGCTTCTGTTACGGATCAATTTCATTATTTATTTATCTATTTATTTATTTATAGTTTTCTTATTTAAAGAAGTGAATTAGATGATGATTTTCATGATTTTCATTTAAGAGTGTATGTTTACACTATACAGATTATATATATATATTTTAAGATTTTATTTATTCATTTTATGTATAGCTGTCTTCAGACACACCAGAAGAGGGCATCAGATCCCATTATAGATGGTTGTAAGCCACCATGTGGTTGCTGGGAATTGAACTTAGGACCTTTGGAAGAATAATCAGTGCTCTTAGCCACTGAGCCATCTCTCCAGCCCCAGATTATATTTTTGAGAACATAATTTATAATTATATTTTAAAGTATCTATTCAAGTTATTGATGTCAATGTACATCTCAGTAAAGAAAAAAAAGAGCAAAATTAAAAATACACAGCTTGTTAGGGGAAATAATAACTCTATAATTGTATTCATTGAAAACAAGAGAGCTTAAACATGAGAAAAAAATAGAAAAAATTCAGCTGTAAAGAACAGAGAAATCTTTTTATTCAAAGTGACAACTTTAGCACCCCTTTCATTAATTGATAGATCATTGAGGCAGAAAATCAGTAAAGAAGTGTTTGACCTTAATGCTCTATCAGTCAAAATGATAAACTTGACACTCAGAGAATATTCTGTTTGACAACAGCAAAAACACATCTTGTTCAAACTAGATAAGGCATTTCCCCACACAGATGAAAATAGTGTTAATGAAATCCTTTATAACAAATTTAAAAATGAATGCATATTTTGTTTTGTCTAAAAACAATGGGATTAAATTAGAGCCAAACTCAGTAACTGGAGAATAAAAGGAAAGTCAACTAAATACTTAGAATACAGACAGCACATTTCATAATTCAGACCCAAAGGGAAGTTTCAAAAAAATTAAGATTTTGAACAATGTGAAAATGCTCATACATTATCATGTTCTGTGTGATTCATTGAAAATTGTAATTACATGAATTTATAGTTCTGTGTGTATGTGTGTGTGTGTGTTTGCAAAGAAAATAAATTTAAATTAGGTAATCTTTTTCAAGTAACTAGAGAAAGATAAATTGTGTTTAAATTATAAAAATGCTAGCAAAATAATTATAATTAAAACAATAAAATAATAGAAAATCAGCAGCATGAAAAACTGATTTGTTTGTTCCTTAAAAGATAAATAAAACTGAAGCAACAATGATGAGCTATAAATTAGTAATATTCAAAATGTAGACATTATTAACTCAACTCATGAACAATTAAAGAAAAATAAAACAACAAAAAAGTTGTCAACAAATCTGATTACTTCTATAAAATAAGTTATTTCAAAGTGATACAGTGTAAATGTTGTTTTTATTTTATCAGAGGAAGGGATGAGATGAGAGCTGTACCCAGGCTTTAAGAATATATGATTGGGCTGAGCTAGATTGTTTCTATCTAACTAGCTCTAAACCTAGCCCTTGAAACTTCTAGTCTCAGTGCAGTCTAATATCTGCAAGCCTAGACCCCTAAGTCCTCAGCTTTTAACCTGTGTCTGCTAACCTAGACCTAGAATATTTCAGCCTCTGAGACTTACTGCTGAATAAACTAACTCTTTCTAGTTTTTTCTGAACTGTGGATGGCTGGTTCAAAGCAGCTCTTCTAGTTTAAACTCCTCTCCAAGTCAGCTGACTCAAAATGGCTTTTCTCAGCTTCTGACTATCGGATTGCTTTGTTTGGAAATACTGCCTTTGAACTCCATGAATTGAACTGCACTGGCTGCAGGGGCAGAATGGAACTGAAAAGAACTGCACAAACTCCATTGAACTCAACTGTATTCAAGTGAATTGCATAGAACTCAACTGAACTCCACCCCACTCACCCTGAACTGCTCTTAGGTACCTTCGTTTTCTAGTTTGTTCTTATGTGATTTGGGCATATTCTAACTCTGACTCATTTGTCAAATCTTTCTCTGATTTGTTGCTCTGCTTGTCGTTCAGGTAAATGCCATTGTTTCAGATTAAAGGTGTGTACTTAAGGCATCTTTGTATTCTAGTCAGAGGGTTTAAAGTTGTATCATTCCAACTGAATCACAGAGACCTAGAAGGTCTTTGGATGTGATCCCTTGCCAGAGCAAAGATGTTGCTGGATTAAAATTTCTATACAACACAAAGTAGAAAAATTAACAACAGAGCTTTATTTTGTAAATACTATTATTTTATTAACACTGTTAATTAAAAATCTAAGATGCTTCTGTACAAAAAAAAGCAAGGCGCAGATGGCATCATTATGAGATTCTATCAAACAATTAAAGAATAACTGATACCAAAATTTCTTTTGAAAAATAGAAACAAAGGGAAGACTTTCAGTCATTTTGTGAAAATAACCCATATCATACTATAAGAAATAGAAAAAATCTACATAAAGAACATTACTTGAAATGTTTCAATGTCAATTTATGACAAAAACTACTAAAAAACTAGGAACAAAGGGGAGTTTTCTCAAATGATTATCTACAATAGGGGATAGACTGAACCAACAAAGTGCCTCTTAATATTGTATTTACTGATAAAAATCCAAATTTTAAACTGAGAGGTTTTGTTATCAGAGTACTCTGAAATTTCTATTATTGTAAAACTAAAAGTGAATGAAAAACATTTTAGAAAGTAAGAATATAATTGGCCTGTGTCAAGATAATTGTCTATGTAAATAATCTCAAGTATCCAAATAGAACAATTCTGAAATGCTTAGTTAAAATACATAAAACATGGGAGAGAAATGAAGTAAGGGGATAACATCTGAAATGTAAATAAAATATCCAATAAAAAAATTAAAAAAAAAAAAAGCGGGGCAGTGGTAGCACACTCCTTTAATCCCAGCACTTGGGAAGCAGAAGCAGGTGGATTTCTGAGTTCGAGGCCAACCTGGTTTACAGAGTGAGTTCTAGGACAGCCAGGGCTATACAGAGAAAACCTGTCTCAAAAAAAAAATTAAAAAAAAAACATAAAACATATGTTTCAGTGTATTATGATTACTTTGTCCACAAGTGAATATTTTCTAAAAAGAATTTTTTATTTACAAGATGACTAGTTTGTGTAGAAATTTCATGTCCTGGAGCTCAATTTCTATAATATAGTTGCAACATTTACTTTGATGTTTTAAAATTTCAATAGTTTAAATATGTTTCAAAAAGCACAGCAAGAAAAAATATGACATAAATAGAGGTATTAATTAAATAGAGGTGTTAATTTTTTCTTACAAAATGTTAGAATTTCTCTATCACAGACAGGTTGTGAACATGGAGTAGGCAACACAGCATCTTAAAAGATCGCAACACCTGCTCCTGAGACAAATACCATTTTTTTTCCAAGCAGTCTTCTTTTATGTGCTATTATTTGAGGTATGCACAGTAGTGATTATTAGTGAGTAGAGCAGAATCCGCAAAACCGTACTGTTTTCTTTGACTTAGTTAAAATTCTACAGTTAGATTATTATTTAATATCTAAAACACTTCCATCAGAATGTGTTGATGTAGACAAAGAAATTCTGAACAGTAAGAAAAAAATTATTTGTAGTCAGTATATTTATCTGTAATTTTATCTATTACTGTACTAAAATTCTCCAACAGAAGAAACTCAAGGAAGAACAGATGTATCACAGTTCCAGGATGTAGTCTATTTGGAGGGAAACTCAGAGTCAAAAAATTAAATTAACTGGCCACAATATATTCACTATCAGAAGAAAGGTGCAAAGTTTTCTTGTGTGCTGCTTCCTATCTCCTGTTCTTACATATACAGTGGAGTACTCCTTACCTGGGGAATGGTTCCATTCACCATTAAGATGGATACTTTACATCAACCAATATCATCAAAAAAATTTCTACATGTGTGCTCAGAGGCTGTGTTTTCCTGTTTTGGTCTGCCTCTGGGGTGTAGGAAATCCACTGGGCAGAGTAAACGAGGAGTGCTAGATTGCATTTTCTCTGTGCCATTGTAGGGTGCTGGCTCAAAAGCACTGATATACCACTCATAGGGAAAATGCAGCCTAAGATATGGGAAGCCAAAGCTGAATTCCCTGATTCATGGGCTTCTACTTGCCTTGGAAACTGTGCAGAGGGGTCAGGAATAGAGAGTCTAGGGACCATGGGCCTGCAGAGAGATTCCCAGCCTGAGGCTCCAAAACTCCCGAACATCCAGACACTGTTGTGTCATGGGGAGTTCAGAACAGAGTTGGGTCCACAGGCTGAGGAGCCCAGGGCTAGGGAGATGGGGAACTCTACCTTAGCTCAGCTGTAGTGGTGGAAGTCTGGAGCCCGGATGGGGCCTTCTACTAGAGACTTTGGCTGTAAGACTCCACATGGTGATTCTTGATGAAAGATACAGTACATGCTTATGCATAAAGTTTATTGACTGTTCATCATGGAATATGTGTGTATACCACCTCCTCAGGGTGGATCACAGATTAAATATTTTTTGCAGGAAGGAATGTCCAGGAAGAGAAGCTTATTGACTAAACGCTCAGAACCTCTAGGTACTTCATTAGCATGGAGAACTCTGTTCTGAGTTATGTGACTGAAGTGGGGAGAGTGGCCCAGTCAGGAATCTAGTAGGAAGCAAGGAGACCCCTAATGTCCCTGGTGGGTGTTTGGATACCAGGATCGCTGAATTCTTTCAACCTTAGCATGTTTCCTGGCACAGTCCACACTCCCACAGGAAGCAGATGTCTAGATAATTCCAGATAGTCAAATTGATAACTTAAAGCAAACATCACAATATGATCAAGTTATACTTCAATATATGATTGAAAAAATAACAAATAGAAAATTTTTTTATAAAGTGTCTTAAAGTATATTGATGTAGGTTTAGTTCTTGGAATACGTGTATAATTATATTACTCTTTGCACATGCCTTTGGAAAAATACTAAATTATATATATACATACATATACATACATACATACTTACACACACACACACACACACGTGTGTGTGTGTGTGTGTGTGTGTGTGTAATAATGAGTTTTGATGTAGCAAAACAGTTATGTTTTTAAGAGAAATAAAAAAACTTATTTGGTTAAAATTCCAAGTATATCATAAATGAAGTACTGTGTTTCCGATTTTATAGTTTATATCTTGTACTAAATAAATTTCTTCTCCAAAGTGAAATATAAGAATTCATAGAGTGATGTAAAACTTTACAATCAATTGATTTTCTTGTTTATCACTACCCATCTGCTGCTTCTAGCAGAGCAGAATATTATGATATACATTTTCTAATTAAAGGGACTCAGTGGTTACAATAGGGAAGGTGTGATTCTCACCTTCCTGACATCTTCCTTCTAATATTTGAAAAGTGGGGACATGTCCATCCACAAGACATGGGAAGATCAATATATGATGTATGTGAGCAGAAATAAGAGCACAGGGACCTCCTGTCAACAGGCAAGTGTTGCACAGCATTCCACAATCAGCTCAACAAGGCACCTGTGGCAGGGGAAGCTATAAGCATCCTCTAATATGCTTTTAATTTAGGTTTCCCTATAGTTTTTCTGTCATAAATAGATAGCTTAAATAGAATTACTTTGAATTTTAAAATACTAACATTCACTATAAAAATTTTATTCATGGAAGAACCTAGCATACTTTTTCCCCCTTTCCATAACCATGTTTGACTCTCTCTACTGCAGATAGCAGAAGCTTTTTCTATACTACAACTACTGTTTCAATTACCTGTACATATTTATGCTGCAGTGTCTCTTCCTTTGAGATGAGAAAAAGTGTCTAAAATTTAAGCACTGCTCCCCCCACCCAAAATCACTTGCATTCAATAATTTTTGTCTTGGGTTTGAATTTTATGAGAATGACATATTGTATTTTTGTTGATTTTCATACTCTTACTCAATATGTTTTAATTTTATCTTGTAGAATTATAATTATAATATAATTAGATAACTATATATTTATTCATTCCCAACTTAGGCTGATTTTTGTTTTTATTTATTTTTTGTGCTCCTGAAAACATGTCAGTATGCATGCAATAAACTTTGATTTTTTTAATTCAGAATATAATAAATATATCTTACTAAAATTTTAAAAAGCCTATATAATAATGTGTGACTTAAGAAATCACAGCTCGTTTAAATTCAATCTATTAGCCATTTCTTATTTAGAATATGCCATTACCCTTTTCCTCAAAATGTTGTGGGGAAATTAAAGTAGGAACTTGAAAACCTGAAGTCACATCACATTCAGTGAAGGGAGACAAAAAATAAATATGTATCTCATTTTCTCTCTCTCTTCATCTGTCTCTTTCTCTGTCTGTCTCTTTGTGTCTATCTTTTTCTGTCTCTGCCTCTGTATTCCTCAGTCTCTCTGTCTCTATATGTCTCTATCTTAACATGCTTTCTCTCTCTCTCCCTCCCTCCCTCCCTCCATCCTTTCCTCCTTCCTTTCATCCCTTCCCTCCCCACACTACCCACCTCCATTGCTGCAGGTCAACTAAATGGCCCCAATTCCTCATGATGTTATTTCCAGGCAATTCTAGGTTGTGTCAAGTTGACACTTAAAAGAAACAATCACCAATTTCATAAAAGAAATATTTTTTCTTTTCTCTTAGATATGGAATTAAAAGCACAGCAATTGGACATGCATATGAGCAAGCTTCTGTGGAATGACTTTTCTGTGCATCTGTAGGCCTATGTACCTGCTGACAGTTTCTGGATCTTTTAAAATGTTGCTTATTTATTTGCATTTGAGTGTACACTCTAATGTTTCGCCAGGTCATATGAATAAAAGAAAGTGAGCAATCAAGTTTCGTATAGTTTATGTGACAGTTAATTCAATTCGATACGTCTACTTTTATGACCCAGTTATTTCCCTCAACATCTCTTCTAATTCTGTCTCATTGAAAGTGTATATTTAAAAATAATAATTTTGATAGAAAACAGACATTCAGCACAGAACAAAATTAAATACATATACACAAGTAATTCAAAATTAAGAAAATTAGTGATATTTTTCTATGAAAATAATTATAGCAGCATTATAAATTACTAAATTTCTAAAGAACTTTCCACAAAGTAGATATACTGTTTTACACAAATGTGTGAATATAAACTTATTTATGCATTGTTAAAATGAATGTGACTGTTATATTTTTGATGAAGTTATAACTAACATATAAGAGTGATTTTTTTCTTCATGTATCCTCAGAATTCTAGATCATGATAAGGATGCACAGATTTATGCATTGTATTTTCTTACATATTACCCAATACCCAAAGGCATTAAGAGCAAAAAATATAAAATACAGTCAAATTTTTATTTATTGTTTCAGAATCCATGAATTCTGAAGTTATTGCTGAGTCTTTGCCTCAAAGAAATAATAGCAGCTCTTCCAAACTAGTGAAAAACCAAGAGGTAATGGAGTACTGGCTTGTATACACTATTACCTGGCACTCTTTGAAATGGATCTGAACTTTGTTCCTACTGGCATTCTGATAATGGTATTTGTGCCAGTCACAGGAAACTTTTACCTTAAGATTAAAGTGTGAAAACAAAAGTAGAGGAATGTAAACAACCTTCTTTCTGTCCCTTCATGTGGCTTTCAGAGTATAGTAAGAAAAAAAAAAGATCACAATAATTACATTGTAGTTCTTACAAGAGTCACATGACAGAAGAAAAGTATGAAGTTCTGTTGAAAGCCATAGGAGGAACATGTAGCCAGAGAAGAACTCATCTCATGAAGGAAGATTTACAGATTGGCTGGCTGCCTTGAAGCAATGACTGGAGTTGACACAATGATAGGCAATGAACTCCACTTGACCAGGCTATTTAGTTATGTGCATCTCTTCTCTTAGAACCCTGAATATGGACTTAGAATGGGATTGTTGGATTTTGTCTTTCTTTTCAATTTGAAAAACTAAAGTAAGTTTTAAAAAAAAGTTAAATCGTAAAAAAAAAAATGTTCAGGCTCTTTGCCTGTTTGCTTTTATCTTACTAGCAAGCCCGTTTCTTCACTGGCATTGGAGCCTGCTTCTTCAGAATTCCAGCATATACTGAAGAACACCTAGGACATCAAACCTTGTGAATTAAGTGCCCTTGCCTGGACCCCGGTGGACTGAGCAGCCACACACCTGATCTGCTCCCCTGAGGAAACTGCATCCAGCAGCATCCTAGGCGGGTCAAGAACCACAGAGGTGCAGCCAGGTCATGGACCACAGAGCTACAGAGCAGGGACACCATATCCTGAGATATCGTAGAGGAGCAACTACACTCAGGGCAGCAAACACCTAGCTGGTCTACTACCGTGGAGACACCATATCCTGAGATAACCCAGAGGAGCCACTGTACCCAGAACAGCTGGAGCTCAGGATCATAGAGTAATCCAGACCCGGACCCTGAGGAGTTCTGACACAACCAAGATAACTGGAAAGGCAGACTCCAGTCAGAACCAGTGAGTGCAAGTAGCACTACAGCTAACCAAATGGCAAAAGGCAAGCATAAGAATGTGAACAACAGAAACCAAAGTTACTTGTCATCACCAGAACCCAGTTACCCTACCATAGCAAGTCCAGAACACCACATCACACCTAAAAAGCTGGACTCAGAATTAAAATCACTTCTCATGATGATGATAGAGGAATTTTAAAAGGACATAAACAACACTCTCAAAAAATTTGAGGAGAACGCAGGTAAACAGGTAGAAGCCCTTAAAGAAATACAAGAAAAAGCAACCAAACAGGGGAAGGAATTACACAAATCCGTCCAGGATCTAAAAATGGAAGTAGAAACAATAAAGAAATCCCAAAGGGAGACTACCCTAGAGATAGAAAACCTAGGAAAAAGATCAGGAGTCATAGACGCAAGCATCACCAACAGAATACAAGAGATAGAAGAGAGAATCTCATTCGCAGAAGATACCATGGAAAACACAGACACAACAGTCAAAGAAAATGTGAAATGCAAAAAGCTCCTAACACAAAACATCCAGGAAATCCAGGACACAATGAGAAGACCAAACCTAAGGATAATAGGTATAGATGAGAGTGAGACTCTCAACTTAAAGGGCCAGTAAATATCTTCAGTAAAATTATAGAGGAAAACTTCCCTAACCTAAAGAAAGAGATGTCCTTAAATATACAAGAAGCCTACAGAACCTCAAATAGACTAGACCAAAAAAGAAATACCTCCCGTCACGTCACATAATAATCAAAACATCAAATATACAAAACAAAGAGAAGATACTAAAAGCAGTAAGGGAAAAAGGCAAAGTAACATATAAAGGCAGACCTATAAGAATTACACCAGATTTCTCACCAGAGACTATAAAAGCCAGAAGATCCTGGACTGATATCATACAGGCCCTAAGAGAACACAAATGCCAGCCCAGACTACTATACCCAGCAAAACTCTCAATCAATATTGATGGGGAAACCAAAATATTCCATGACAAATCCAAATTTACACAATAACTTACCACAAATCCAGCACTTCAAAGGACAATTGGAGGAAAACTCCAACACAAGGAGGGAAACTACAACCTCGAAAAAACAAGAAAGTAATCCTCCAACAACCCAAAAGAAGGTAGCTATACAAACATAACTCCACTGCCAATAACAAAAATAACAGGAAACAACATTCATTTTTTTCTTAATATCTCTTAATATCAATGGACTCAATTCTTCCATAAAAAGACATGGACTATCTGACTGGATACATAAACAGGACCCAACATTCTCCTGCATACAAGAAACACACCTTTGTGAAAAAGACAGACACTACCTCAGAGTAAAAGGTTGGAAAACAATCTTCCAAGCAAATGGCCCCAAGAAAAAAGCTGGAGTAGCCATTCTAATATCAAATAAAATCAATTTTCAACCAAAAGTAATAAAAAAAGACAAAGAAGGTCACTTCATATTTATCAAAGGAAAAATGTACCAAGAGGAACTTGCAATTCTGAACATCTATGCCCCAAATGCAAGGGCACCCACATACATAAAAGAAACTTTTACTAAAGCTTAAAGCATACATTGCACCTCACACAATAATAGTGGGAGATTTCAACACCCCACTGCCAGCTATGGACAGATCGTGGAAACAGAAATTAAACTGAGACACAATGAAACTAATGGAAGTTATGAACCAATTGGACTTAACTGACATCTATAGAACTTTTCATCATAAAACAAAAGTATATACCTTTTTCTCAGCACCTTATGGTACCTTCTCCAAAATAGACCATATAATTGGTCACAAAACAGGCCTCAACAGATACAAAAAGATTGAAATAATCCCTTGTGCCCTATCAAACCACCATGGACTAAGATTTGTATTTGACATGGACAAAAACAACGGAAAGACCACAAACACATGGAAACTGAACAATGCTCTACTCAATGATAACTTGGTCAAGGAAGAAATAAAGAAAGAAATTAAAGACTTTTTAGATTTAAATGAAAATGAGGACACTTCATATCAAAATTTGTGGGACTCCATGAAAGCAGTACTGAGAGGAAAAAATCATAGCTCTAAGTACCCACAAAAAGAAAATGGAAAGAGCATACATTAACAACTTGACAGCATACCTGAAAGCCTTAGGAAAAAAAAAAAAAGAAGCTAATATACCCAAGAGGAGTAGACGGCAGGAAATAATCAAACTCAGGACTGAAATCAATCAAGTTGAAACAAATTATCAACAAAACCAGGAGTTGGTTCTTTGAGAAAATCAACAAGATAGACAAACCCTTAGCCAGACTAACCAAAGGGCGCAGACACAGCACTCAAATCAATAAAATCAGAACTGAAAAGGGAGATATAACAACAGAAACAGAGAAAATTAAAAAAATCGTTAGATCCTACTACAAAGGCCTATACTCAACAAAATTCGAAAATCGGGATGAAATGGATAGTTTTCTAGATAGATACCAGGTACCAAAGTTAAACCATCTAAACAGTCGCATAACCCCTAAAGAAATAGAAGCAGTTATTAAAAATCTCCCATCAAAATATGTCCGGGGCCAGTGGTTTTAGTGCAGAATTCTTCCAGACCTTCCAAGACGACCTAATACCAATTCTCTTCAAACTATTCCACAGAATAGAAACAGAAGGAACAATACCCAATTTGTTCTATGAAGCTACAATTAGGCTCATATCAAAGCCTCACAAAGACCGAACAAAGAAAGAGAACTACAGACCAATCTCTCTTATGAATATTGATGCAAAAATACTCAATAAAATTCTCGTAAACCGAATCCAAGAACACATCAAAGCAATCATTCATCATGATCAAGTAGGCTTTATCCCAGGAATGCAGGGATGGTTCAATATTTGAAAATCCATCAATGTAATCAACTACATAAATAAACTCAAAGAAAAAAAATCGCATGATCATCTCACTAGATGCTGAGAAATCATTTGACAAAATTCAACATCCCTTCATATTAAAAGTCTTGGAAAGAGCAGGAATTCAAGGTCCACACCTAAACATAGTAAAAGCAATATACAGCAAGCCAGTAGTCAAAGTCAAACTAAATGGAGAGAAACTTGAAGCAATCCCACTAAGATCAGGGACTAGACAAGGCTGTCCACTCTCACCCTACCTATTCAATATAGTACTGGAAGTCCTAGCTAGGGCGATTAGCCAACAAAAGGAAGTCAAAGGGATACAAATAGGAAAGGAAGAAGTCAAAATTTCTCTATTTGCAGATGATATGATAGTATATTTAAGTGACCCTAAAATTTCCACAAGAGAACTCCTAAACCTAATAAACAACTTCAGTAAAGTGGCTGGATATAAAATCAACTCAAACAAATCAGTAGCCTTCCTACACTCAAAAGATAAACAGGCTGAGAAAAAAATTAGGGAAATGACACCCTTCACAATAGTCACAAAGAATGTAAAATATCTTGGAGTGAACCTAACCAAGCAAGTGAAAGATCTGTATGACAAGAACTTCAAGTCTCTGAATAAAGAATTAGAAGAAGACCTCAGAAGATGGAAATATCTCCCAGGCTTCTGGATTGACAGGATTAATTTAGTAAATATGGCCATCTTGCCAAAAGCAATCTACAGGTTCAATGCAATCCCAATCAAAATTCCAAATCAATTCTTCATAGAGATAGAAAGAACAATTTGCAAATTTATTTGGTACAACAAAAAACCCAGGATAGCGAGAAATATTCTCAACAACAAAAGAACTTCTGGGGCAATCACTGTCCCTGACATCAAACTGTACTACAGGGCAATAGTAATAAAAATTGCATGGTATTGTTACAGATACAGGCAGGAAGATCATGGAATAGAATTGAAGACCCAGAAATGAGCCCACATACCTATGGTCACTTGATCTTTGACAAAGCTAAAACCATCCATTGGAAAAAGGACAGCATTTTCAGCAAATGGTGCTGGTTCAGCTGGAGGTCAACATGTAGAAGGATGCAAATCGATCCATTCATATCTCCTTGTACAAAGCTCAAATCCAAGTGGATAAAAGACCTTCACTTAAAACCAAATATACTGAAACTAATAGAAGAGAAGGTGGGGAAGACCCTCGAATACCTAGGCACAGGGGAAAAGTTTCTGAACAGAACACCAGTGGCTTATGCTCTAAGATCAAGAATTGACAAATGGGACCTCATAAAATTGCAAAGCTTCTGTAAGGCAAAGGACATTGTCAGTAAGACAAAATAGCAACCAACAGATTGGGAAAAGATCTTAACCAACCCCTCATTCAATTGAGGGCTAATATCCAAGATATACAAAGAACTCAAGAAATTAGACTCCAGAAAATCAGATAACCCTATTAAAAATGGGGAACAGAGCTAAACAAAGAATTCTTAATAGAGGAAACTCAAATGGCTGAGAAGCACCTTAAGAAATGCTCAACATCCTTAGTCATCAGGGAAATGCAAATCAAAACAACCCTGAGATACCATCTCACACCAGTCAGAATGGCTAAGGTCAAAAACTCAGGTCTTAGTAGATGCTGGCGAGGATGTGGAGAAAGAGAAACACTTCTCCATTGCTGGTGGGATTGCAAGCTGGTACAACCACTCTGGAAATCAGTCTGGCGATTCCTCAGAAAACTGGACATAGTATTACCTGAGGATCCAGCTATACCACTCATGGGCATATACCTAGAAGATGCTCCAACATATAATAAGAAGATATGCTCCACTATGTTCATAGAAGCCTTATTTATAATACCCAGAGGCTGGAAAGAACCAAGATGTCCCTCAACAGAGGAATAGATACAAAGAATGTGGTACATCTACACAATGGAGTATTACTCAGCTAGTAAAAATAATGAATTCGAGAAATTTTTTGGTAAATGTATGAATCTAGAAATTATCATCCTGAGTGAGTTAACCCAATCACAAAAGAACACACATGGTATTTACTCACTGTTAAGTGGATGTTAGCCCAAAACCTTAGAATAGCAAAGACTCAACCCACAGACCACATGAAGCTCATGAAGAAGGAAGACCAAGAGGGGATGCCTCAGTTCTACTTAGAACCAGTAACAAAAATACTCAAGGGAGCAATTATGGAAACAAAACATGGGACAGAAACTGAAGGAGGAGCCATCAGGAGACCATTCCACCTGGGCATCCATCCCATGTACTGTCTCCTAAGCTAGACCCTGATGTGGATGGCTGGAAGTGCATGCTGTCAAGAACATGATATAGTTGTCTCCTTAGCGGTGTGCTAAAGACTAACACATTCAGAGGACTTTGCTCACAGTGAACCACTGATATTATCAATCATGTGAACAAAATTTAAACATAATAAAAATTATATTATAGCTAACCTGACTAGTTTATGTCATCCTTATACAAACATGAGTCATCTAAAAAAAAAAATAGCTGCATTGAGAAAATGTCTCCACCAGATTGGCCTGAAGGCAAGTCTGTAGCACATTTTCTTCACAGATGATAGATGTGAGAGTGTCTATCTCACTGTGAGTGATACTATTCTTATTGTCCTGGGTACTGTAAGAAAGTAGGCTGAGCAAGCCATTGGGAAAAATCTAGTAAGTGGTAATTCCACATGGTTTCTGCATTAGCTCCAGGTCAGTGCTGCATTTGAGTTCCTACCCTAACATCTCTCAGTGATGGACTCTAACATGGAGTTTTAATCTGAAATAAACCCATTCCTACCCAAGTTGGGTTTGGTCATGGTGTTTTATCACAGCAATGAAAAATGTTAGCTTATAAAGCAACTCTTCATGAATATGAAAAGTGAAAATATGTACTATATATTACTATACTTACTCAACTAAGTATTTCTTTTTTTCTAAAAAATATCCACCCATTTTATGATCTACTGAGAGAAACTTTCTAGCTGAAAAAAGAAAGATAGGTCCGTGGAATCTATAAAAGGGCTGATTTTGACCCATTTGTTCATTATACATTAGAGAATTCTGTGGGATGGAAAAGAAAGGTTATTATAAAAAATGCAAGAAGACATAGTTGTAACTTATGTTTCTGCGTACAAATGTGTCTCAAATATAGAATTAAAGAGTAAAAAAAAAAGTTGTTGCATCTGTAATTAAACCTTGGCCTCTCTTTGGAACACTTGAGCTTCAGTCAGTCTCACAAAATTCACGGTGCAGCAGATGATGCTTGACAAGCTATCTTCCGTTACTGCAAACATTCTATTTTAAATTATGTGTGAGGTAGTCTGGGGAGAGTCAATCTGATTTCACACTTATATTAACCATGTTAGTTTATAGTATAGATTTCAATCTTTTTTTTCTAAATAAGAGTTGAAACAAAAAGATTAAAGTGTAGTGTGACTCAATATTTACAGGTTATAATGCCTTAAAAATCACATCTTTAATCATCATATTGAAAACACATCTTTATAATTAATGTGGTTATAATAATTCTCTTATTAATGAGTACAATGAAATTTAATATGAAAATCAAGAGTCCAACTTAAAGACATTTTTTCAACTGTGCATGTTTCTCTGTTTTTGAATAATCTTTTTTCTAATGTTTTTGCAATTTTATTTTCCATAATGGTGCAGTTAATACATGGATTTCTAAAAGAACTTTATATTCTTGACTAACTCATAATAATATTTTCATTTAAGTAAATACATTACATTAGGAAAAATATAATGTACATATGACCAAATAAAGCAGTATAATTAAGGCCATTTCTGAGAACAAAACAAAAATCTCTATAAATTCTAATAATAAAAAATGAAAAACAGTGGACATTAAAATAGATGATAAAGAACGACTGGAGAGTAGGAAGTTTCCATGAAGCATGAAAGTGCATGGGGACAATGTGAGATGAGGAAGAGATACATAAGAGCAATCAAAAGACCAGAAAATGATTAAGGAATGATTGTTCTTCAAATGCATCTGATAAATCTTATAAATCCTACAGTGAAATCCATTATAATTATTCCATGTTGATAAAAAACCTTTAGAAAGCTGTGGTAAGCCACACTAACCCCAAGAAATGATAAAAATGTACTACAGCATGGTCAAAACTACAAGTCATATAACGCTATAACCTTGTCAGTCAACAATACTTTAAACACATTGTTCCCATTGCACTTTTTTTTTTACCTTCAGCATTGAGTTCTTTGTGTATTTGCATATTTTTATTACTCAGGTATTTTTATTACTCAGGTATAAAATTTGTTGCTCTATGAATGCATTTATAATTTTGAGTTATGTGGCTATATTATCAAGAATATTATTCTAAGAGTTATTTTGAAAAAATGAAAAGAAACCCTGACATGTTTTAAATTTAAGACCATAAATGTGAATAAATATTTATGTAAGCATTTATACTACTATATGGTACATATTTCATATGTGTCTTAATAAGATCCATTGCTTATTGACCAAATGTAACTTTAATCCTTGTGTTTCAGCAGTTTCATAATTTGTCATTATAAGTCATGGACACCTTAGAGGACTAGCATATCTTTTAATAGAGTACCATATAAGAGTCACAACTGATAATATAAATTCCTGAACATTGTTCTGAGAAGCATTTCCTAATTTTTGAAATTAAAATTTCATAAATGTCATCAAATATATAATTTAAAATATACAATGGCTTGTCCATATTATTTCATGGTTCCTGGTTCCCATACACAAAGTAACTTATAAAAAATATCACTTATCTATATAAAGTTTTTTAAAGTACTCTGTTCTTATAAAAATTGTATTTTTAAAAAAGTTTACTAAGTTTGCGAAATTAGTAATCACCATCAATTTACAGAAGTAGCAGTTATATCTAAAAATGACTGCTCTCTTCTTTAAGGATGAATATTACCCTTAACTATAACATCTCCTATTAGACTTTTATATACATTTTTAATGTTTTTCATATCCTGAAAACTTCTTGCCCTGTAAATTTTAATATTTAATTAATGCATAGTATTTGTCTTTAAATACAGCATGATAATTTTTAAAACTTTATGCTGTGAATGATTACTAAATTGGTAGAATTTATATTTGAATCTCCTTAAGCAGTTTAATTTGTTGAAAACTCCCATATTCTTCTAATCAGTATATCTTGAATTAGACATGAACTTGTTTTGGACTACCATAATTTTTATGTGTTAAAACAGTGGAAATAATTCTTCCTGTGCTATGGCACTTATTATCCAGTCTATTTTTCTATTCCCCATTCCTCTTCTCTTCCCTAATTTCTAGTAATTATTATTAAGTTCTCTGAAATCAAATTTATAATCTGGTAAAACTTAATAACACATGAGCTATTTTAATTTTCATGTCTTTAATTTTTTTCATGTCTAAATTTTTTCTTTATTTAACTTTGGAAACTGTTCTCCATTTCTAGCCTTGTTCTTACAGATATACTCATTTTAAAATACATTTTTGGCTCAAAAATATTAAATAGTATCTATACACATTTTAAAATTTATTTCCCAAGAAGATTCTTTGTACATTTTAAGATTCATTTTATGTCTGGCCTTGGTGGCACAAGCCTGTAATTCTAGATACTAAGGAGAGTAAGGCAAAAAGATCTAGAGTATATAGTCTCCCTTGGCTAAACTAAGCTGTTCAGAATTTGAGTATGATGGAATCCATCTTGAAATTACTAAGCTAATAAAGCACAAAGTCCGAGGACATAGCTTCATGAACAGGAGCTTGCTTGTCATGATAGTTTAAAAGATATCTGCTAAAATGTAACTTCAGAATTTATGATACAAAACACAAAAAAGCAACATGAAGTTATTAAAAAATTATATATATATAATATATATCATATATATTATATGATATAATACATAATTATATGATATAATATGTATTACTATATATTATATATTATTGTATATTATATACATTATAATATATAATATATATATGATATTCAATGTATGTATGAATAAATACAAATATATACATATTTGTATTTATTTATTTCAATAGTTAGCAAGCCTGTTAACTATTGAAAGGAAAGCAAATACAGTTGCTGGAAAGTTTCAACATCATTGAAGATTTTGGTTATTCAGACCAGCAGTTGAATTGAAAAGAATGTGAACATACTTGTATTCACAACATGTGCAGGTTTTCATGTACTTTTCAAGAAGATACATAAAACAAGTAATGATATTTTCTATGCAAAATATGTTTGTGATTTCATAATTGTAAGACCCATACATTGGACCTCAATAAGCATTTTGCTGTTCCATGTGAAAATTGATTTTGGCTTGCAGACATGAATTAATTTTGACTGATCCTGACATCTCAATATGAAAGTGATTAACAATCAGACAAAAATTACAACATAGACTAGCAATCTGAGATGGCAGTAGGAATGATATAGGAGAATAAATGAGGAATCTCAAGATGCCTTGATGCAATTTTAAATAAAATTAAAAATAATTGAAAAAGAATTTCACAGATGTTCAAAGAATGTCTTCCCATGTGATTAATTTGTAGACTCTCTGGTTTAATCACATCAACTGTTGAGGTATTTAATATATAAAAAGCATTTCATAAAAAATTCAAAGCTTTAATTTTTAAACTCCTTGCAAAAAATTACTAGAATGTAGTTTGAGACTATAACTTCAGCTTCGAAATATGAGCCCAGAAACGGGTAAGTTTTCAGTTTAAATTAGCTGTGGGATGTCAGGTTTTCTCAAATAGTTGAATAATTTCTAAACTACTTAATGTTACATTAATATGCAACATAGTATTTTCCTACCAGTAGCCAAATATCAGTTAATGTATGAATGGTTTATCACCTACATTTTTGTATTTTATAGTTTTATTTTAATATTTCTGCCTCAAATAATTTTTCTAGTTGATTATATTGAGGATTCTTAACATTTTTCATGAGTTGCTAATTCTAATTTATGTTTTGAATACAAAGTATATACTTCAAATTATAAATCTAAACAAAATAATGACAAGAGTTACATGTTTGTTTTCTTGTATTTAAATCTGGGTTTTTGAAACTCACAAACATAATAACTTGTAAAAATAATTACTATTTTTATACTTACTCAAAACTCAAAACCTAGAAACACACACACACACAGAGAGAGAGAGAGAGAGAGAGAGAGAGAGAGAGAGAGAGAGAGAGATAGAGAGAGAGATTTAAGAATCAGCAGATAGGGAAGAGAATTGTGAAGTACAGCCTTCTTGACATAACATGGCTGCTAAACATATCAATTCATCTCCAGTAATTACTTTCTCAGGACCAGCACAAGATCAAGCCACTCAAAATTGCATCATGAAAGACAGAGAGACCACAGATGTTCCATTCTTGGTAAGGGATTCATTAGCGGTTCTTGGTTGCTGAGTAGAGCAGCTGGGTGTTTCCTTTGTGGATGTGGGCATTATCTTCTGTCTTTGTTTAGTTCCATTCCTAGGTGATCTGATATTCTCCATTGGCCCCCACAAGACCTAAGCAAGCATATGGTGAACAGATGCACATGTAGAAAAAAATGCTCAGATACATAGAATAAAGATATATATATATATATATATATATATATATATATATATATATATATATGAAAAACATGAAATTAGAAGAGTGGGTAAGGCAGGTACTACGGTATATGGAGGGAGGTCATGGTAGATGGATATAATCAAACTCAGTAACATTTTTAAAATATTTATGGAAATATTGTTAGATAAAAATGAGCACAATAAACAAAATTTTCAAATCCACAATTGAGCATATTAAATTAAGTTAGATTAAATTTAAATTTGATTAGTTACTCTCTCTTTCTAGAGAGCTGAATTTTTGATTATTTATTAACTTATTTTATATTTGGAATGAGGTAATAATATGTAGTAGCTATATGTTGTAATGAATATTATGAGAATTCTCTAATTATCTGGATTCTATAGTTCCATTCTGATCATGAATACTTACTTATTCCTTAATGTTTCAATCTTTTACTTTAAAAGTTTTAGCACTTTTTATTGTATAGCTGAGATTTAGTCTAATCGAATGACTTTAATTTCTCCATGAAACAAATGATTCTTCTAAACAACTGACATAGGTTTAGACTTTTACTAAATAAATAAATAATAATAATAATAATAATAATAATAATAGTAAGCTGGGCAGTGGTGGTGCACGCCTTTAATCCCAGCACTTGGGAGGCAGAGGCAGGTGAATTTCTGAGTTCGAGGCCAGCCTGGTCTACAGAGTGAGTTCCAGAACAGCCAGGGCAACACAGAGAAACTCTGTCTCGAAGAAAACAAACAAACAAACAAATAATAATAATAATAATAATAATAATAATAATAATAATAATAATATATCAACTTTCTCTATAATAGATAAAGCCATTATGTAACTCTAAGGACTGTAGAGGAAGAAAGGCACTGGATTTGTTAGGAAAACTGCTTTATTTCTTGCTCTGTCTCTCTGAAGGCATTTTAATCTACTTTAATATACCTACACCCTACTTCACATCCTTCTCTTCCAATTAGCTATGCATTACCTCATCATTGCCTCCAGCTGAACATCGTACTTCTTTAGTCTAATTTTCCAATTTTTGTTATTTCTGTAACTGTACAATTTCTACCTTCTCATAAGCGATTTCCACTAGACTGAGTAGTGTTCAAATCGTTCGACTGATTAATAGTAAGTGCCTTTCCATTTTTCTTAGGTATGCTTCAATTTTGAAACACTTCAGAATTAGCAAGAATATTCAGAATTTTATAAATAGCATGACTTCTTCCCAAGGCACAGTATAATTCATTTTTGATATGAAACCCATGATAAAACAGTTTATTATATGCTAAAAATTCCTCATGAGATCAACTCAGTGAGTAACTCATGTTGTATTTGGATAATTTAAACCTATGTATTCAGATTGTAAGGAGAGTCACACATGTTTATGTGAAGCAATGAGAATGCAATGACAGGTACTGAGTCAGGCTTACCAACATAAAATCCTACAAGAGGGAAATTTGCTCACAAGTAGCAAGTTATTAACTTGAAAACGTATTTTCAGAAAGGTTTAAATCATGTAAAAACCTATATTCATCAGATGTAATTGTCATATCAGAGACTTACTGTTGAATAAGCTCACCCTTTCCACTCTTTCTGAACTCTGACTAATCTTTTTAACTGACCTGTTCTGATTCACACTCCTCTCCAGTCTGACTCCTCTCAGTTTCTGACTGAATTGTTCTGCCTGGCCTAAAGCTAACTTTGGCAATTTGTGCTAATATTCTGTCTCTTTCTTATTCTCGGGCTTCAGTTGCCTTTCTTGACCTGAACGGAAACTGCATGAACTCTCAAACAAACCCAGCTCCACTACATTTCACTCACTGTGCTGACTGCCAAAAGATTGAATCTTTCTCTTTGCACTGTTCCTAAACAGATTATCTTTCCTCTGCTGTTCTTGAGAGAGTTGGGTGTATTCTATCTCTGACTCACTCTGTCAAAACTTTCTGTGATTCATCATTTTGTCTGGCCCTCAATTAGATGTCACCTTCAAACGTGGATACTTCTTTCTACAAACTAATTTTACCGTCATTGCATAGATTACAGGGGAGTACAAAGTGTGTGTCTGTATTCCAGCAAGAGGAATTAAAGGTGGATCATTCCGGCTGGATTGTGCAGACCTAGAAGGTCTTTGAATGTGGTCCTTTGTCAAAGCAGCCATGTTGGTAGATTGAAATTATTCTCAAAAATCATCTGCTATATATTCTACTACTTTTCTTGTGGCATCTAAGAGAAGTATGCTTAACCTGGAGTATTCCTCATATTATCAAATTATTAAATTGTTTTTCTAAATCTGATATATTAAAAAGCCTCATATACAGTCGCCAACCCGGATCCTATTGCAGATGCTGAGAAGTGTTTGCTGACAGGAGTCTGCTATGGCTGTCTACTGAGTAGCTCTGCCAGAGCCTGACAAATACAAGGTAGATGCTCTCAGCCAACCCTTGGACTGAGTGTGGGGTCCTGGATGGAGGAGTTGGAGAAGGAACTGAAGGAGCTGAGGGGGTTCGCAGCCCCCTTGGGCTGTGAAAATATCAACTGGTCAGACCCCCTGTAGCTCCCGGGGACTGAACCAATCAAAGAGTACACATGGAGGCTTGACTCCAGCTGCAAGGGACCCTCCAGCTCTGGCTGTGTGTGGCAGAGGATGGCCTTGTTGGATATTAGTAGGAGGAGTGGCCCTTGGTCCTGTTGGGGTTCCATGCCCCAGTGTAGAGGAATGCCAGGGCAGGAAGCCTGTAGTGAGTGAGTGAGTGAGTGAGTGAGTGAGTGAGTGAGTGAGTGAGTGAGTAGACGAGCACCCTCATAGAGGCAAGCAGATGGGATTGTGGGTTTCTGGAGGAAAGACCAGGAGAAAATATCAAATAAAGAAAAAAAGGAATCAGAATTCCAAGATGGAGTAGTTTGAGGCAATTTTATGTAACTTAATTTACAAAGTTCATTATTATATATGTCATTGCCAATAATTATTAGAAACAATAAAATCCAGCATGTTTGAATATTTAACAAAATAAAGTCACTTGGTTATTCTATACATTTTGTCTATATAATTATTATCCTACCAAGAATCTGTTATTATCATGATAATTTTTGTTCATATTAGGATAGAAAGTTTTATTGGTCTTTATCATGTAGTATCCATATTAAACCATTTTATTTTTATAGAGTAAAATGAACAAATTTTTAATGTTTATGTTAAGTACTCTTTAAAATATTCTAAAATATCTTCATGAAAAATTACCTCCAAATACAATTTAGGAAATTAAACCTCTATTATTATTTAGATTTTGAGAAACTTAATAATTTTATGGTGCTAATATTTTTCAGTGCTCACAAATATTTTGAGAACATACTCAGTATTAATTGATAAATAAAAGAAATAAACACATTTAAAATGATAAAAACAAAGATCAAATCAAGAAATATAAAAATAAAATGAAAAGTTCTGATTTACAGACTGGGAGTCAATGGTCAACACTGCCTTTGAATAATCAATATTAGCTATTACTTGCCTGTCAGGACTCTCTTTTCCAAGGTGATGAAGTCATTCTCATCTTATCCTAATAATCAACTAAAGTTCTTTTGAATAGTAAATGACATTACTTAGATATTTCATAGTAATATATATATATATATTATATATAATAATATATAATGATAATATATATTACTATATATGATGAGAGGACACTGAGCTGAAATATAAGGCATGATAATTTAATGATCATGACCTTGATAATAGGCAACTAATATTGATAGCAAGACAATTTGATATTGATATAACAAGGATGTTAGAGCAATACTTATTTATCATGGAAGAAAAAAGTACATTTTAAGATGAGGTCAAGGTATAATGAGAAAAAATGCACAGGTGACTGGAATAAGAAAATTGTTATTTGTAGTGAATGTGATTTTCCTAAAATCATAAAAATTAAAAAAAATATATCATTCTGATACATTAAAATGCAGAAGAAAGATTTCTCAGTAAAAACAAATTGAAATCAATACTGCTTCTTCATTATCTGTAATACAAATTTGAAACTAAGTAGCTTTATTATTGGGACAATTTATATTTTAGACATTTAGTGCATACAACTGAAAATTATACTCTGGTAAAAATACAAAAGATATATTAATAATTTGGAGTAGAATGCTTTAATATTGTAAAAATTATGTCAGCTATAGAATAACTAAAATTACAGCCAACTATCATTTGTTTTAGATTTTTGAATTGGATGCATTTATTGTATCCTAATTATAAGAAATATAAACATTTCTAACAAACGACTGATTTTAAAATCTAAAATTGGGAAAAAAATAAACTAGTATTATCACTCATGAAAGTCAGTTTTATAATGTGTGTGTCAACTAGGGACAGGAGGATGAATAATGGTACACAGTTAAGACATAAAATATAATTTTACCTGTTGTAAGTCCTTAAACATTTATTATGGAAAAGTTTAAAATTGTGAGACATTTAGAATGCTAAACTTATAAATGGTGAGTTTCTATATTTTTCATTAACTATTAGGGTATACTATATAGCTATTCTCTAATTTGTTATTCTTTGATTATTTTAGTATCATATTTATGTAAATTAAAAGTTTTCCATCATATATTCTGTACAGGTTATCAGTTGATTAAAAATATAATCCAAGTTTTCCTAAAACCATGTTCAATTTTCCCCTTCATGGTCTCCCTTAAAGACAGTATTGACAAATTCCCTGTGCATAATTTGTGCATTCACATAGATTCAGGCAAGATGTTAAGCTCACCCTTCTTGAGAAAATATTGTCATCTTGAGAAAAATGTACATATGGTGTGTGTCTTCTTCTCCAAACTTGATAGCAAGAAAAAAATTGAAGTTCTTAGCACATGAAATTAAATCTCGATACCAACTCCGGTTCCTTCAGCTACTTTAACACATGCATCTGTAATCTTTATTCCTAGATTTGGGAGGTAGAAGTTTTCTTTTTATGTTTGTAAATAGAAATAAGGCAGGCAGATTGACTGGAGATGAGTGGGCAGGGGACAGGCAGGCTGCAACCTTATTGTAACAATCTCTATGTTCTTGCAGTTTAACATGTAGCAAAAGTTAATATCCATGGATCTATCTTGTTTCCAATAAAGTATTTCTGTAATTTGGTACCTCTGCTGTGTTTTTTTTGTTTTGTTTTGTTTTTTGTTTTTTTTTTTTCCCTCATGAAATAGTCCCTTCTTTTCCACATTGGAAGAATAGTGCTATACACAGACTTGCTGATGGCAAGTCTTTAGCATTCATCATCTTGAAGGTGTTGTCCAGATACTTCTTGCTTCCATGGGTTTTGACAAGACCCATAATCACTAGTTCCTCAAGCATTGGGTCATGACTCCTTTGCAGTCAACTAAGACCATAAAAACCCCCAAATATTTACATTATAAAAATGATTTTTATGAGGTCAACACAACCTGAGTTGTATTTCAGGATCACAGCATTAGAAAGGTTGAGAATCACTACACTAGACGCCTTGAATATAGTGAATAGATTCTTCTGCTCCTTTTAACTTCCAATGTTGTTTCTTTGTAGTTGAAGTTTTATTATGGTCAGAACAGTCTTCCCAACATGATGTTCTACCCAAACACATCAAGTGTTTCTGGACTGAATCCTATGAAACTACTTACAAAATACATAAAAAAAATTCCTCTTTAGTTTTGGGGTTTAGTTTCTTTGCTTGTATAACATGAGGTCATACCTTTTATTTGCTATGACATATGCAAAAATAATTTCAAACTTGTCCTAAAATTCTATACTAGGTTTAAGAAGCCTAGAGTCTGAAGTGGAAAGTCCCAGTTCCATCACTGACAAATGCACACAACTACTGACAAACTGCTACAGATATCAAGTGACCTGACCCAAAATGCACTCAGAGTTCCAGTATATACACACCTGGTGTGAAGTTGGCTCAAAAACAGAATTAAGTGACTCTTTCACTTCTGTGATTTATACTTAGAGGCAATCACATCCAAACCCCATGCCACCCTCGGTATCCTCAAAAGCATTTGGCATTTGGAATCCAGCTACTTACTCAGTCCACATGTTTAGTCTAATTCATCCCAATGTACATTTGTCAATGAGTGAGTTCCTTAGTGCTAAGGGGTATCTGTTTCCCCCAGTCCTATGTAACACATATCAAGGTTCCAAGACTTCCCATGCATCTTCTGACATAACGAGTGTGGTCTCACAGGAAACATCTTTCTCTTTGGATGGAATCTAGAATAAATATTGGATTTTATGTAGCAGCATATTGGTAGTGCTAGGGTAACAGTCTAAGTCTTCTGGGCTTGGCTAACTGACAATGCAAACTGGTACTACCTGTTGTCCAGAGAGCTGATTCTTGAATGGTGCTTCATTTTAAGGGCTGCTAGCCCAGAGAGAACAACCCTGAGAAAAACTCTCTTTCCTTCATGGATTGCCCCACCCCCACCCTGTTGCTACAGGATTGGTGGAAGGGCATTAAGATGTACTCAGGGAGGAACAGAAGTCAGAACATATCTTGTGCTGGTGTTTCTTTCGTTCTTTTTTTTTTCTGCTTTTTTTAAAATTGGTGAATAAAGATACCAACAGCTAATAGTTGAGAAGAAGAGAAGATGTTGATTAGGTTTTGGTTTCTCAGTCTCTGGTTTGGAGAATGACTAGAGGAAGAAAGTAAAGGAGGAAAGAAAAGCCACCAAGTATTAGCTGAGTCATGAAAATGTGACCCCGAGTGCTGGCTAATTAGAAAAAAGAGCAGCCTAGGTGAAACATAGCAAGTACTAACTTGGGGATATCAAAAGTAGATTGCAAGAGAATAAAGAAATATCAACCCAGCTCTTGTCCTGTTTAAGGTTTATTGTAAATATAATGATTGTGTGTCTTTCTTCTGGAAACTAAATGGTCATAGGTGGGGTAGAAACCCTGGATTGGGATTAAATAATTTCCACAACAATCTCCATTAGGGAAACATTGTTTGTTCTTTTAGTGGGAGAATTACAGATATCTGGGGGCCATATATACTTGATTAACCTATATCAGTGAGATCAAACCACTAAAATTATTATTATAAGTTGTACATGCCTGCCCAAGTTCATTACAAATTTCAACATTGTACTTGTATATAGAATATATTACTTCTTCAGCTACATAGAGTTTGTGGGATCAGTTGTTATGAAAATATTGGTAAAGTGACTTAACATATAGCATTATTTTTACTTTACACTAAGCTATTAATGCATTCAAATATGTTAGAATCAACTTTCCTTTCACACTTAAAATCTTTCATCATGTTACTTGTATAGCAAGATATAGAGACATAGTTGAGTGTTAACCTGAATGATTGAGCCTTCAACCTACTATTTATTTGTTTGTCAGCATGAAAGTCATGTTGAAAACCTGTCTTTAGGAAAAAACAAACAAACAAACAAACAAACAAACAAACTGTGAACCAGATAATAAGATGGTCAACTGATGTTCCTAACCTCCTGTTCAGTTAGTATTAATTTCAGGGAGAAAAAGTTAAAGATTGTTGAAATTCACTTTTTTTCTTCTAGTAAAACATTCTTATATTTATTTATTTAGAATGTATATTTAATTTCAAAGTAAAAGAAAACTATTTATGATTTTTAAACCTCCCTTCAATTTTTAACAAAAAATCTCAATAAATGATGATCAGTTTTACTTAAGTGTATGAAGCTTTAGTTCAAAACACTATCTAACCTAATATATTTATATTTAAAGTATGATTCTGGATAATGCCCTCCACTACCCTGAACTGGTATAAACCAGTTCCTTTATATCTCCTTACTATATGAACTGTGGAAGTACACCTAAATATATGGAAACAAGCAAGGGTGAGCACTGGCTATGTTCCTTGTCATTCTAACTGCATTTTCCGAAGAAGTTAAAATTTAGGTGCTTTTCATTGTCGCAGTGTAAACATAAATTATTTATTTTTTTTTTGCATGAAACCTATCTGAAGCCAGTTATAGAACTGTAAATAGTATTGTATGATTAAACTCATTGTTACATATGAAAATTATGATTTGTATATTCCTCTCATGTATTTGAATGCGATACTGTTTAATCACAACTAATAAGTATGCAGTAGTGTAAAATATGTAAATTTTTTCCCTTCAGTTTGTACCTGATAGAATTAGATGCTAGAAACAAAATTTATTGATGATTCATGGAAATCAGTTTTACTAAAAGGCATTTTAAGGACATCAACAAGCAATGTGGTTACCCTGGGCAAAATTAAGCATAAAAACATATTGCCTCTGAGGCAGAACGAAATCATTTCTTGCAGGGAACAATATTGCAGCGTCGCAGCATGAGCCTTGAATTCTATTTCAGGGAAGAGACAAGAAAAGGAAAACACATTAATAATAATCTTCCATCTCCGATCATGGAAATTTAAATTTCCTGCTTTGAATATATGCTAGAGTAAGAACACTGCAGTTCCTACCTGTCTATCTGAAAGTAAGTTAGTATGATTATATTATTAAATTACAGCTTATACATTCATTTTAGTTAAAACAAAATTGGTTATCACAATCACGTTTGGTTATTTTTATCTTCCTTATTAAGGTGCCATAGGAAAAATTATGTCCTTTTCCATGTTGAGTGTTATAGAAGAAAAGAAATATTTCTTTAGAAACTTTTTTTAGAGGCTGTGTCAAAGGCACAGAGGTTAAGAGCATTTTCTTTTTTATGTAATATATATATATATATATATATATATATATATATATATATATATATATATTAAATTAAAAATTGTTAACTTATTCATTTTATATCCCACTCACTGACCTCTCCTGGTTACCCCCTTCCACAATCTTCTTCCATTTCCCCTCCCCTTCTCTTCTGAGCTGGTGGATTGTGTCCCTCACTGTGTCCCTTTGTTGTAGTAATTATTTAAAAATGGCCACTGGCGAAGCCAACTATCTAAGCTGTTGCAGTTCTGCCTAGCTCAGTGACCATGTTGTGTGGCCAGAGGCCATGTGCATGCCATAGCTAGAAACGGACAGCCAGATACACCAGCCCTGCCACCCATAAGTCACCATCATGGGAGATGGCTCTGCCAATCTTTCACGCTGTCTCTGCAAGGCTGGGCATTGCCCAGACCATCCCTCCAACAACACAGGCTTGATACAAATGAGACTCTAATACTTAGATTATCCAAAGGCTTACATATTTAGTAATGATCAATAACAAGATGCCCTTACAATCAGAGGTGTAACCCAATACTCAACCTAGATATACCAACAACCTTTGACTGCTACCTACAAGCGAATATCAGCCTCCATGTCCCTCTCTCTCATTCTCCATCTCTCCCTTAGCTCCTCCTCTTCCTTCTCCTCCTCCTCTCCCTACTCCTTCTCTTCCTCTCCTTACTCCTCCCACCTTAGCTCTTCCTACATCTTTTCAAGTCATTAAAAGATCTTTCTGCTCTTAAAGAGGACCCAGATTCAGTTTTCACCATCCAGAGTACTCACAAACATACATAACATGTACCTCTAGTTCCACGGGGTTGTAACCCCTTTTTCTGGCCATCAGGTATGCACACAGTTTACATATATACATTCATAAAAATTTTCATACACCTAAAATACAAGTATATGAAACCTTAAAAATAGTTTCACTGTAAAGGAACATGCTTTTGAAATACCAGGTTGCCAGGCAGTGGTGAATCACACCTTTAATCCCAGCACTTGAGAGGAAGAGGCAGGCAGATTTCTGAGTTCGAGGACAGCCTGGTCTACAGAGTAAATTCCAGGACAGCCAGGGCTACACAGAGAAACCCTGTCTTGAAAAGAAAAAAGAAAGAGAGAAAGAAAGAAAGAAAGAAAGAAAGAAAAAAAGAAAGAAAGAGAGAAAGAAAGAGAGAAAGAGAGAGAAAGAGAGAAAGAAAGAAAGAAAGAAAGAAAGAAAGAAAGAAAGAAAGAAAGAAAGAAAGAAAGACAGACAGACAGAACAGGTCAACAGTTTCACAATCCTTTTTTTTTTCTTCCTCTCTGGAATGCTGTGCCTGTGCAACTTCTCTGCCTTCCAGCTGGCATTGTTTTAACTTCAATTATGGGATCTGGGCAAATTGCTTTCTCTTCAGTTGTGTAGAGCCACTGCATATGGCTTAAATGGTAAATGGCAGACTTGGTCCTCACCTCAAGCCTTATAATATCTATCCTTGGAATATTTAGTTCTACAAAATAATCGATTCGGGGTCAGAAAACAAGTTTCCAGTACGTAATTTTTCATTTTATTTTATTATTGTGCCACCAATGCTACTGCTAAGGAAACAACCTAGTTCCTTAAAAGCACAACTTTCTGCTCTGGGATAATGAAAAACTGCAAAGGAATAGCAATATCGAGAATCTGGAACAAACCAGCTGAACACACACAATCATCATGCTCCTTCACACTGGGATATATTATCCCCGATACCATAGAGAAGATGAGCTATATTTAGTTTTAATATTATAGAAACAGCAAGGATTCAAAATTGTGCATTTGTCAGTCTCCATAGGAAACTATTTCATTTCCCATAATTTTCTCTTTTCAGAGTTACCAAGAATGTGTTCTCTCTTTTCACTTCTCATGCTTCTGTCTGCTATGTTTTTCTGTTGTTACTGGAGAGATTCCACTAACGTCTTTCTGAAATTGTAGATTTATTCATCATTTTCTTTTCATGAGATTATTCTGTCCTAAAGCTTTAAGAATGTTATTCAGTCTCAAAATCATTTTACTCACTTAAAGCAAGAATGTCTTTCTGCACTGAGTTTAACTTGGGATCAACTACATCATCACTATTGTATTCTTAGTTCTACTCCTTTATGCTGAGATACTTGGGTAGATGATTAAGTCCAGCTAATCTTGCCCTACATGTCTATATCTGTGGTTATTACGTGCTACTACATCAGCTTTGGAAAAAACAAGCCTGAGTAGCTTGTAGATGTCAAATTACTTACAAAAGTACACAGCATGATCCTAAACAGATGCTTTCTATTGACCCACATATATCTATCTTTTCTTTGTAAAGTAAATATACCAACTGAACTGTAGGAGTCTCTCCAGCACCTGTCTAGTGTCCTGTTCTCTCCTTTATTTGTAAGGATACATCATTAGATTTAGATTGTAGATAAGTGTATCTAGAAGTTTTTGTTGACATATAAATTCTTCAAATAGTTAACAGTTTCAATCATTGTCATTTTAAGAAGATGCTCTTCAATACTAATGCATTTTATTCTGGAATGCTTACATTGACTTGAAAACAAGGACATTTCAACATAGATAATAGGTGCCATTCAAGCAGAAATTCCACCTTGCACATCTTAACATTTATAATTAGCATAAAGAGTTCCTTTGGTTTTGTACAGTGTTTAAATCATGGGAAATACAAAAATCTAACAAAATATGGAGGAATTATACAAATATTTAAGGATAGGGTACAAGGAAATTAATCCAAAAATTTTAAATTATGATTTATGAGTGACAGTTATTATTCTATATATGCAATAAATTTCATGACAGTTAATATAAAGTAGACACTTATACCATAAAAAATGATGATAAAGTGGACACCCAAAACCTAATCACATTGGAAACTAAATTTCTGCTAATATTTTGAAGGTAAGAAAGAAATTATATGAGAAGAAAGAAAGACACCAATGATTTTATTATATCAAGTTTGTAAGAAAGCAACTGTGCTATTGATGTGTTTGTGCACATGTGAATATGTTCACACATGTGATGCTGCATGTGCAAATGTGTGAATCTGAACCTGGATACTGCCAAATATATTCAGATGTTGTTTCCCAGGCACAGGAGATAGCATCTTTTCCTGAGAAATCAACTCACCAAATAAGGTAGGCTGGCTGCTCAGTGAGCTTCAGGCATCTTTCAGTCTCTGCCTCCCTTCCCTAGCATTGCAAGGCACATCACCTTTCCAGGTTCCAGGGATGAAGTGAAGGTCTAAGAGCTTTACAGAGTGAGCCCTTGTCCAATTCCTGTAATATTACTAATATAATTGATTTGGTACAGACACAACTAGGATATTGATAAAGAACTGTCTCAGCTGCCACAGTGGTCGGATTTCCAAAGTTCTATGTCTAGAATATTTGGTAGAAAGAGAAAGTATACTCTCAACACTTATCTTTTGACTTTGGCACAACTACACTGGTGTGTGTACACTAGTGTATGTGTACACACACACACACATACACACACACACACACACACACAATTTAAAAACTGGCATGATTTCCTGACTAATTATTGATTTAATAGTAGTTCAACTCATAAAATATGAAAAAAGACTCTTACAGAGTCACTAAGGATATGAGGATATATATATATATATATATATATATATATATAGTCAAATTAAAGAATATGCTCATATTTCTACTTATTTCAGGAGTACTGTGTCTTAGTTATATGCTAATCATTGTTGTCATTTTGATCAAATAATGTTGGAAACAGCTTACAAATAAGAAATAGTTATTTTGCTCAGAGTTTCAGATTTTATGTTTGATTACTATTTAAATGAAAATATAAAAATATCTTTTCTTCCTTTTGCTCTAGTAATCTTTGCAAAATATGCTTTTGTTCTCTCTCAAAATCACACACACACACACACATATATATATATATACCACAAAATATGTATATATATGTATAATGTATGTTATATATAATACATATTGTGTTTTTATATGTATGATATGTATAATATATATTATGTATAAAGATTAGCTCCCTAGCAGATGCAATGTAAGTAATGTATAATGTAAACTATGTAAACTATATAATATAAGAAATGTAAGGAAACTTAAATTATTAGAATAAGCTAACTAAATTCAATTGATGTGTGATATTTCATATTTAGGATAATTTGGCCACTTTCTCTGGTTTATTTTTTTATATAACATAAGTTGTTAGACAATTAAATAGTAGTAATAATACTGGATTGAACTTTGAAACCTCCCTGTTTTTTATAGTTTTTTCTCAAACAATGTATATTTATTATTGTTTCTAAAACATATGTTTTCATTAGTGAATATTTATGAAACTTTTTATATTAATGTAATCTTTATTTATTATATTTTCCTACATAATACAATATACTATAATGATAGAGACTTGTAAGTTATTAAAATAGTTTTAAATACTAGTTAATGAAATCATAAGATTATGGTAGAATTTTAAGATGAACTTCATTTTTCCAAATACATCATTTTATGGAAGACATTATAATGATTTTACAAATTCTAAATGTTATCAATATTAGATTTTAAATTAAATTGTATGTAATTATTCATTGTCTCACATTAAGAATTGCACACATAGGATTTATATCCTTATCTTGAGAAAGGTGCTAAGAGGATTTGGACAGCCAGAAGATTGCAAAAAATTATGTAAAACAAATTTGATAGAATGCATTTCAAATCTTTTATATAAAATTATTTTTATTGACAATGCAAATTGAAAACTCACTTAGATACAAAAAGTGGAGAAATATATGAACAAAATGATAATAAATACAAATAATAAAATATTACATAAAACATGCTGTATGGCTGAAATTCCTGTTTCTTTAAATATATTGACTGAGAAAATGAAGGGACAATAACGTATTACTTATCATTAGACTCGTATACATTTATTTGAAATCCTTCCCTATTGTGAAATAAGTTCGGCTACCTTAGCTAGTGCCAGGAGTCCTTTAAGAAAGGCTAAAGGCAAATAAATATGTTTTCTGGCAATGGACCACCACTTTGCATGACTACATTGGATAAACTCTGAATTACAAAGCCTTCGGTGGTATTGCCCCATGTCCAAATATATTTGTGTGTGTTTGTCTATATGTATGCAAATACATACATGTGAAGGTATATATGTAACTATGTAATCATATAATATATATGAATGATATATGAACACTTATGAATCTGTTGGGACAGGTGGTCAGAATGTTTGTGTTTCTGTGTTTACTGCCTATATAAAATACTTTGTTTCTTTTCTTCTCTTTTGTTCCTGGTTCATGAGAGTAAGAAGTCCAATACTCTCATCTTGCCAACAAGAGGTCCTAAAGCAACAAAGAAAAAAAATCAGTGTTAATTGTCACAAAATAGTAAGAGATATTTACAGAGAAAAGAAAACCGCACCTATTAGCATAAAACAGTAAGAAAGAGTTAAGTGTCCAGAGATCATTAGCTTCTAACACCCAGAATGTTAAGAGAGAGTTACAAGGCCTTAATCATCATTAGTCTTTGGCCTTGATCCAACTCTGTATCCCTCCTCTGTTCTTGTCATGCTGGGAAGGTCCTCCTTGGAAAGATTAAAAATTAGAATTTGGTTCAAAAAAAGTTGTGTGCAAATAATATTTGAAGGTGATAATATCATAAATTAATTCAGAGTGTGTGCAAATGTACATGATTTCATCCAAAATTGTTGAGTTTTTCAGTTAAAACTGATTCACTATAATAGATTTTAAAAGGTAAATTGAACAATCTTACCTAAAATATATTTTCAGAACTATTACCTAATTTTCACTCATAGGAATGTCCACAGATATTATATTTGAATGTTCTCACATCAAATCAACACATGCCTTTAATTTTATCTCTATGATCTTTCATAATGTGAAAATACAAAAAAAAAAAAAAAAAAAAAAAAACCTTTAAAAATGTAAGCAAAATATGCTGTGGTTTACTGCATAAGATCGTTGCAAAATTATATTTCTTTTATTAAAAAGAAAAATCTAGAACATTTTTTCAGATGTTTAGATGTAAATATGTGGGCACATATTTACATGAAATTTATATTTTAAAGCAGCTAATTCCTTCTACTTTTTGTGAAACCACTTTCATTCCAACAGTTTTCTATTCAATGTATGTAGTTTATTCTCAAAATTGACAACTGAAGAATCGAAAATTTTCCTATCTGTTTTCCCAAAGTAATAGCTTTGTATACAGTTTTAACATGAATCTTGTTGAAATTTTAGGCTTTAGATGGGTTGGTCAGTCTGCCTTTCAGTATCTGGGTAATTGATTTTCTATTGATTTCCATTTTGACTCTCACTTTCCCACACCTAGTCCCTCCTAGAGCTGCCCTAGTTGACTCTCACAAGGTTTCAGTTATCTAGAAAGAAAATAGATATGTAGAAGCTATGAAATGTTCAAGTATAGGGCAGTGGGCTGTGAGAAGCAGTTGGGTGTTTGGTTGAGCATGAGTTCTGAATCCCAGAACCTTTATCGTAAGGCAGGAGTTCAGCTCTGCTCCCAGGCCCTGGTTCTTTTCACTTAGCTTCAGTCCTCCAACAACCCCTCCCACAGAGGCTTATGACCTTCAGTCACCAGGAACTGTCCCTCAGGCTCTCCCGCATGCAGATGAGGTATCTCTAAGCTCTCAGATCAAGCCAATAGACATTATCTGCTGTCAGACTCTAACCCACCCCAAAACTGTATATAAGGGCTCTATTTAGGGGTAGTAAACAGTTGCATGCTCAAAAATCATCCTGGTGTCCGAGAGAGTTTTTGTCACAAGAGCTGTAACACTTGGGGAGAGCCTTGCTTTCCTGGAACCTCCCTGGGACACCAAGCTGCCTCCTTGCCAGCTAGCTGGCTCCTTATCAACCGAGCCCGGGCCTGGACCAGCTCAGCGCTGAGAGACCGGTCAGCAACAGGGCGCCAGAGGCAGCGGCAGGGGCAGGCAATCTCTCCTCCTGCACACACTCTGTGTCCTTTGGCCTCGACCTCCGGCATCAGGCTGGGCCAGAGACCTACAGACAGTGGAGACACAGGCCAGAGGCAGCACGGAGACAGCAGGAGCCCTCCCTGCTCTCACCCTGTTCCCAGTTGGGAGATTGTTGTGGGACAACCCCCAGAACAACAGACCCACATTCAAGTAGTGTAATGTGCAGGGAAACAATAGAAGCTAACTCTACTTAATCTGATGTCACATGCTGCTGGATGCCACCCTGCTCTTGGGCATTCTGAGGGCTTTGTCATCTAGTGTTAACACAAGCTGTTCCACGGGTCTTTGTTTCTTTGTCTATGCTGTCATTGTGCTGGGGTCCACTTTCAAAGGCATTCTTCAAATTTATAGAACTTTTTAGAGTGCTGTGACAGTATACTCACATGCATAAAATAAAATTTAAAGAAAGAGTACACTTTATTTATTCGCATAATTAATTAATGTTTTAATTTCACAAAGTGTATTGTGCAAAATTATTTTATTGTTTACAAATAGATTATGTGAAAACCACAATAAATCACTTAAATATTTGTTGGAAGATGAAGGTGAGCATTGAAATAGGTTCTCATATAGTTCATACTTGCCTCAGACTCATTATGTAGCTGAGGATGACCTTGAATTTCTTCTTGCCCCCCATTGCCAATCAAGTACAAGGAGTACAGGTGTATACCATAAAAGTTGGCAATCGTTAAAGATGGACAATTAAATTTCTAGTTATGAAATATATTATGTTCATGAAGCACTTAACTCAAAGGGTAAAATTTAAAATTTAAAAATATTGTATAGATAGTTCTAACATGCACAAAATTTGAATGCTGAGACAATTTAGTTTACATACACATACATTATTAGCTAGATTTTTAACGGTGACTACTAGTCACTGTTGTGTGTGTCTTCAATTCCAGCTCATGGCAGACAGAAACCGGTGTAAGTCTGATGGGGAGGGGGAGAGAGAAATGAAGGAAGGAGAAAGAAAAGTAGGGGAGAAAAAAGAAATGAAAGAAAGAAGGGAGAAAGGAAGAATATTGAGGGCTGGTGAGGTTGCCTAGTTTTTAATAAATCTTGTAGAAAAAACCTGACTATATGAATATAATCTCAAGGGAGAAAAATTAATATTATCTCAAGAGCACCATCACTTCCAAAAGTTGTCTTCTGATTTACATACACACACGTGCCTCACACTCTCAAACTTTTCTTCTCTCTTTCCCTCTCCTTCTCCCTCTCCCCACTCACACAGACACACAGACACACACAGGTAAATGAAATAAAAAGATAGAACATAAGGAGAATATTGATAAGTCACTAGGCCAGCAATAAGTTATATACAGCTAGAACGAGGATGAAGAATTAAGGAATGCAAAACAATCAACTCAGAACCTGACAGATTGGTTGAAAAGTATTGAGAGTTACCTATTCTTCATTCTATGGATAAAATTACTGAGAATTACTAAATTATAATAAGCAATCAAAGTACAGAGTTTTAGATTCCATTCACAATGACACACTCATAAAACGTCCCCATTCCTAAGGATTAGAGATCATTGCAGGTGAAGGTGTAGAAAGATTATACGAACCAGAAGCACAGGGAATAGTCTCTGAGATTGTGTCTTATAGTAATATCAGAATCTCCATTAATACACCTCACTGGCATGACTCTATCACATGAACTAAATGAGGATGATTTCTTTGAACCTTCCAATGTAGACAGAACAGGTCCAAATGGACTCAATCCTACATAAAGACCTATGGGTAACTGAGGAGGGTTGTGAGGCAGAGAAGCAGTCTTTCCTAAGGTAGAGCATAACAACTAGATGTGTAGTGACAACAGATCAGCCCTGAAAACATATATACAAATAACATTATATGGACTAAGCAGATTATATTTTAAAATATATGTTGAGATTTTATTAACAAACACACTAATTATGTAGAGCTCAGAGAGTATGTAAAACTGAATAAAGACATATGTATATGTACATATATACATACACACACACACACACACACACACACACATATATATATGTGCCTGCAATAATAATTAGTAAAAAATAAGCCATGAATTTGAAGGAAAATATAGAGTGGAATATAGGACCATTTGGATAAAGTAAATGGACAGTAAAAATATTGTAAATGAAGTATAATTTTAAAAATAAGCAAAATGAGAAAAATATAGAGGCAAAATTAGAAAAAAAATTACACAAGAAAAATAATTTTGAATATCATACTATATGAAATTCCAGTTCCAGGGGGGAAAACAGTCATATATATGGTACATACACATTTATGCATGCAGGTGAAACAGTCATTCATTTCCCAAAATGTAAAAAAATAAAATTAAAATATAAAAGAATCATGTGAGAAGAAAACCTCTCAAGTGTGTCTTGTAAATGACAATTAATATTTGAATATTGAAATAAATCAATTCAACAGTTTGGTTTTTGAATCTATAAATGACCATGTTTCAACACACTCGATTTCATAGTTAAATGTAAATGTCCCAATAAAAATACACTGATAGGTCTGGTAGATATTATTTATTTATCATTTATTATTATATTTATTACTTGTGCCTCATGATTAGTTTCCCTAAAAAAAAAAAGAAAAAGAAAAGGAAAGAAAATACTGTTAAACTCTTAAAGTTAACTTATGCAGAGGAAAAAAAATGGTCTTTTAAAATTTCCAAATAGTTGCCCTTTGATGCATTCTATATACTTTAAAATAAAATGAGTAATAATTATAAGTGGCTCATTGGTCTTCCTAATCTATAGTACATTTAAAAGAATAAATCACTTCAATAAGTATTGCATATGGTTAATGATTTGTAAATACAGAATTTGATTCTTTTTCAGCCTCAGACAAACAAAATTAAAACCCCTTTCAAGACAGTCATTGAAAGAAATGCAAATAAAAAGTAGATTTGCTTCATGCACCAGAAATGCTTGCAACTTGTCCTTATGAATTATGCATATGGAGAGCTAATCACAGCCATTACAGTTTGCAGGTCTCCCTAAATAGCATCATCATGCTCTGATGTTATGGGAACAGAAATAGCAGAGCATTGAATTGGAAGTCATTGAACTCTCTCTTGTTGCATTTACATTTATTTTTAAATATCATCCAATTGTTTAAATTCTATGATTTTTGGAAAGACATGTGGAATAGTCTTTACCCATAGATGTAAATATCCATGAGCTGGTGTCCATATTAGTAAATGTGTATAGATATAAAATTTAATTTTAGGAGGAAAAATATCATTTGATGTGGAACTACTGTACTATGTGTTTTACACACACACACATACATCACACACACATACATATCTCTCACACACACATGTATATCATATGTATTCTTTATTCATACTATAATAGTTTTTTATCTGAACTCTCATATAATAAACAGATATTAGTTAGTACATATATCAGGATTCTCCAAAGGAACAGAATGATAAAATGAATATAAATACAACCTAAAAGTATACTATGAGATTGGCTTCCACAGTACATTTTGGGTAGCCCAACAATGGCTACATCACATAGGAAGCCTGTAATTGCTCCACAGAACTGCACAAATCACCAGTCTCACTCTGGATGAAGGACACCAGAAGAGCTTCTGGTCTTCAGTCTACCCTGTGAGTCCAAAGAAGCTGTTCCAATTTCAGCAATGTAATGCAGCAGCAGCAATAGGATGGGTAAGTTTTGCACCAAGAGTAAACACAGGCAGGTAAAGAGGGAAACTTCACCCCTTATATGTCTCTTTATCTTAACTGCCTCCACAAAGTGTTACTCACATTTAAGGTAGGTCTTCTCATTTCAAAATATCTGATCAAGAAAGTTCGCACAGCATTGTTCATCAATTTCTGTCTCAGTGGATTTTAGATCCAGTTGAATGATAGTTGAATGGAATGAATTATCCATTTCAGTATGAGTTGTTTTTAATAGTTTTACTATATGCATTTGTTTGAGAAATTAGTCTAATATTTTCCAGGCTTAGCCAAAAGCAAAATATACCCTGCAAGAATGACTTTGAAATCTCGGCCTCATTGTCTACAATTTCTGAGAGTTTATGTCAGTCATAGTATTGTTAAAATTCAAATTTTAGGCATCCTGGTTACCCATCTAGATGACTTCCATCTTCAGGCCATGGTGTTAGTTTTTTTCTCAAACAACCACACAGTCACCTCAAGGTTTTAACCCAGAAATGTTCCTGTCCAAAGGAAGACAGGAACTGAGAAATAAAGCAGAGTCTGAAGGAAGGGCCATCTGGGGACAGCCCCACCTGGGGATCAATCCTATCTGCAGACACCAAACCCTGACCACTGTTGCTGTTGTCAAGAGATGCTTGCTGACAGGAACCTGGTGTGGTTGTCCTCTGGAAGGTTCTGCCAGCACCTGACCAATGCAGATGTGGATGTTCTCAGCCAACCATCATACTGAGCTCAGTGACACAGTTGGGGGAGCTGGGATAAAGACTGAAGGAGCAGAGGGATATTACAACCCTATAGGAAGAACAATGTCAGCTGAATGGACTACTCAGAGCTCCCAGGGACTAGACCACCAACACAGGAGTGTACAGGGAGGGATCCATGGTTCCGGACACATATGTAGCAGAGGGAAAACCTTGTCTGACATCAATGGGAGGGGAGGCCCTTGGTCTTGTGGAGGTTTGATGCCTCAGTGTAGGAGAACACTGAAGCATTGGGGAGGGAGTGGGTGAGTGGGGAAACACCCTCATAGAGGCAAGAGGAAAGGAGGAAAGGGTGGATAGGATGGGGGGTGTTGTGGAGGGGTAACCGGGAAGGGGGATATCATTTGAGATGTAAATGAATGGAATGATTAACATAAAAATTAAATAAAAAAATCTAGGTAAAAGTTATCTCAACGTATCCCACATTTTATCAAGGGTTTAAAAAAAAATGACATTCCGGGGTGTATAAGTTGACTTACAAGGTTAAATACTTGCTGCCCAAGAGTGAACAAAATGTCTGACTGCAACTTCAAAGGAAGAAGGAATGATTTTGTTCATAGTTTCAAAGAGTTCAATCCATTGTGCTGAGATATGAGAATTCGGAAGTTAAGAACAAGAATATTAAAAGAGGCCACTACAAAACATATTCTCCAGAAGCGTGTTCTTGTCTTTCTATTTCCTCCCCAGTTCTTTCCCCTACTTTTCACCACCTCTAAAGACATTTAAAGATATTTTATTTATTTATATCTTAGATACAATTTTTATATAAAAATTACTCTGTAAAAGGAAGCATAGGACACTTAGCCATCTCAAACTATGTTATGTTCATAGCGTAAGTCTTTGCAGAATCATCTACTGGTCATGTATAATAATAGTTAATTTATTTTTCATTGATAAGAAGGTTATAGGACAAGTTTATTTACCCAGACACTTTTTGAAGTATTTCCAGACTGATTCCAGTTTGTAACAACTTTTTAAAAAGGTGCTACAAGTTTGGTTGTGGGATTATTTTATATATAAATTTTCATTTCTTTGGAGTTGATGCTCACAAGTGTGATAAAATGTGGTCAATGTGCTGGTTCTTTTTTTTTGTTGTTGTTTTTGTTTTTTTAATAACTGCTCAACTGTTTTCTCTTTAACTTGGACCATTTTACATTTCTTAATATAAATCATCAGTGATAATTACTTTCCCAAGCTTCTTTCCAGACTTCCACATTGTTACTAATTTTGTTTGTGCCAATATTTTTGGAACATTCATAGCTTCATATTTTATACATAGTAAGTGTGGCTGCAAACAGTTTCTATAACTGTTCTGACTTTCCCCTATAAATCTTATCAGTCTTCCAATAGAATCCTTCTGTCTTCATTGTTTAGGTGATTGAGGGAAGATGGACCACACATAGAAACATTTTGACTGTTAGAGAGTCAGCTGAAGGCTGACAGTTATGACTTTCCCTTGACTGGGGGTTGGTAAACATCTTTGCATTTTTGGTACCATGAGAGAACATGCTAAGGATATGTACATTTCAAACTCCTACTTGGAGTTCCTGTGGCTATTTAAATCTCAAGTTGATTTTTTTTCATTCTCATATCATTGTCTAAGCCAATTTTGTAAAAGTTATGTTCTAAATGATAGACTTTGCCATTTTCAGATGAAGGTCTATCCCTAACTCATGTTCCCTGCACCTTAAACTACAGTCTTGGCATAGCTACACTTCACTCTTCACTTTGCTCTGTTTTATTTTGAAGACGTAGATTTATATAAATTACTTAATCTTTATTCTTTCTCTGAAATCAATGTTTTAACTTCATACCTAACTTCATAAATTTTATTTTCCTTCTTTTATGTTTTATTTTTATTTATTTATTTTTAATCAATTAATTAATTAATTTAATCTACTTGGCTTCTTCTTAGGGAGACCAGCTGGGGGCTCTGAAGAACAATAGAACATTAGAGAAATGATATACTCTTTGCATTTGTTTCCTGTTCCTCTCAGTGTTCTTCCAACATAGTGATGGTTATCTATCATGCCAGGAACAGTTAATTACAGCAGATGCAATCTGTTCTGGCTTGCAATTTGGCTACCCATGCCTCTAGCTCCATCATGCCTCTCACACATACATGCTGACCACAGCCCCCTCTACCTAATAGTCTGATCAGGAGGGGCTGTTATTCACATTACATGACATTAATAATATCTAACACCCTTTTTTATTATTCAGTGTTGAGTTGCAGCTGTTTCCTACAATTACTCTATTAATAATACCTCAATATTTCCCTTTGGCCTTTTTGATTTACAAATATTTGATTAAATTTTATGGTATAACATTATTCCTGTTATATCTCCTGAAATATATACATATATATATATATATATATATATATATATATATATATACATATATATATATATTTATTTAATAAAACAATTTAATTTCTTATCTGATAAAGTAAAATCTTGTTTTTATAATAATAAAAATAGTTTAGAATAATATACAATGAAAAAATATAATCATAGAATACAAGTTTCAATTTATTTTATTCTTAAGAATTCCATGCATGTATATTATAAAAATGTTCATAGTTAGTACCTATTTCACTTCTCTCACTCTTCTTCTAACTTCACAACAAACACTTCTTCCAAGTCTAATAATAGCACATTAAGTTTGAGCAGTGTTGCTCATAAGTTTTTGATGTTTAATTAATCTAGGATACTTTTAAAAGTTCATTTACTAATTTAATTTCATGGCTTTTTGAGATATTTGAAGTTAGTAAAGATGTTAGCCATATATATTGACTATGATATATTTGATATATTATAAATATTTATATATTAATAGAAAGTCTAATTTAACAGTCTAGTACTGGAGACTTAATAGTATAAGCTTTTGATTTACAAGTATATATCATTTAAAATGATTTAAGCTGGAGAGATAAAATTTTAGAATCTTCAATTATAACAACAACAAAAAAGAAATTTTCTAATTATATTAGATTCAGTAAAATTTTCCAAATCTGTATTTATTTTACCCCAAATATCAACAGTACTTACAAAATTTGGTTCTTGTTTTTTATTTATTTTTTACTGATATATCTAAGTTTCAGTGAAAAAAAAATAATAGCATGCATGATGGAAACTACAATAAACAGAAAAAATACAGGTGAATAAACAAGCCATATGTTTCAGAAAACATGCCCTTTACATGTTATTTTATTGGAAAGTAGAAGTTTAAAGACTAACTGCCATTGCGGATTAAAACAAAGGCTTTTAAAATACATGAGATCCTGACTTCTATATAACTACAACAGATGATTAATAGAGTACTAATTATTGAGCAGAATTATATTGACAGGACAATTTCAAGTCTGATGACTCTAATTTTGCATTTAAACAATGAAGATAATTGCACAAATTATGAGAAACTTACCAAGAAAAATTAGTTACTTTTGATTGACAATTGACCACATTCACAATTTTAAAACAAAACTTCATACAGTAAATAAAAAGGGGATACATTTTAGTGCATATTATGATATTTCACTTTGAATTGTTTGAGAAATAACATAATTTTACTCGTATTTTATTCTGTGCTAGCATCAGGTTTGGTATATTTATAACATGAAGTTGATTTTATGAAATAGAATTTCAATTTATGTTACTAGTGTGCAAAAATAATGCAATTAAATTAGTTTTCTAGAAACAAATTCTATATTACCAACACAAAAAACACAGATGTGTGTGATGTGCCAATTTACACGCAAAATAAGACAACATAAACAGAAACCCAAACACATTCTGTTACAAATATTCTGGAAGCAACTATAACAAACAGTTTTGTAGGGAATTCATTTTACTTATGTAAATGTGGTATTCTGAATAATACTATTCATTAAGAAGCTATGAGGCCCATTGTGCCACAATTTACCAACTTTAATAGAGCATAAAATTACAAATGTAATAACATATTCTGAATATTTTTGAATAGTAGACAAAATGACCAAACAAAAACAAAAGTTATTGGAACATGATGTTCCAAGCCAGCTATAGAAGGAATTTTAAATAACAGTAATAAAAAAGCAAGATAAAATTCATATGTATCTATATCTAAATATATATTACATTTTTAACATGACTGATAGTAATGTTGAAAGTATAATAAATGTGTCTGTATCATATATAAAGATCAATTCAATTTTTAGATGTCTATTTACATAAATAAATAGATGACAGACAGGTACCAGCAAATAATGATTGAATTCAATCTTACTGAGATACTTACATTAACTTTGAACATTCAATCACATAATTAATAAATTTTGGTTTTACCATATCAGATTAATTTCAAACAAACCTTTCATTGACTTTGTGACCCACAACTTCATACTCATTTAACAAATCCTAGCAAAATATTGTATGTGTTATGATACTCTTGAATTAGGAAATACATTACCCCAATTGACTATATAGAATTCTGTCAGAATTGATTTCTATTAACTTTAAACTAATCTTATTTTCCTCCATTTTCACTTGTAATGCTCAGCAAGTATAAAAAGTTTTGCATTCCATAGGATGAAACTGCCTTAAAAGCTATATCACTGTCCTGTCTTTCACAGTATGTGAAGCATCTTGGTTTATGGACAACTGACTATGATAGCCTAGCCATGTTTAATCTGTCACTCAGCTGTAGCTTTGCCTAGTGAGCCAGGTAACCACTGAGGTATACAATCCAGAGAAGGACACTTGGAAAAAAACAAACAATACTCTACCTTGCCTTGATAGGATAGATTCAGAATGGTTCGAGACCTATTTTGTTTCTCTGTGTGTATCTTTTTCTAAGCAATAAAGTTGCTTTATATACCTCATGGGTAAATCAGTAAGTACCTCAGTTACTTTTCTATTGATGTGACAAATGGCCATAGCTAAAGGTAACTTAAGGAAGAGAAGGGTTAGTTTCACCTAGAGTTCCAGAAGGACAAAAGACTTGTATAGTAAGATGGAGTTATGAAAGCAAGAGACAGGCATAGAGGCAGGAACAGAAGGAGGAGTGATCACATCTTTAGCAGCAAGCAGTGATAAGAACATTCAAAGCTCACCCACAGTGACTACTCCTTCTAGCTAGGCCACATGTTCTGAACACTACCAATAGCTCTGGGAAGTGGGTAAGTGTTCAAATGTCTGAACGAATAGGGTGGATCGCTCATTCAAACCACCACATTCAGATTTTATAATACTCAGAATAAATGGTGCTCAATATATAGTGAAGAAAGGCAGTGGTTAAGAATACAGAAAGAGCTGTGCTTAAACTCCTTCTCTAAGGTTGCTTAGTGAGGGTCTCAGCTTGGCTTCAGTAAGATGGATCCTCTCTTGCATCTAGTGATTGACATTTTTATTGAGAAGGTATGAAGTGATTGTGTGCATAGACATACCATAATTATGGTTAGAAAAGTCAAAGAAGAATTTTCACAATCTGGAATTTTAATGTTTAGTTAAAAAATCAGTTGCGTATGATCAATCCATAAATTAATTTGTTTTATGTTTCCTCTCTTTGGAATAGGTGACATTTACATGCAATTTAAAATTTGAAATGCATAATATCTTATATGATTAAATGCATATTTTGCATTTCTTTTTATTCTGTTACATTTTACTTTACCTCTCACTTTCCAGAACAATTAATTTGGTGCTATGGCTATGCTTTTAGTTTCTTCCCAGGTAAAGTGAAATTATGCACTTAATGATATACATTTTACTCTAGCTATTAAAGATTTGAAAATTGTCTCTATATTTTATATTTCTTTGACTTTTCTAATCATCATCGTATGTCTGCACAATCACCACATGACTTACCAAAGAAAATGTCAATAATTCAATGTCCCTTGGTTATTAATTCACTATTGTCTTTGGGAGATGGCATGCACCTTCTGAGACCTACTTCAAAACATCCTCACGTCAAGTTCAGACAAATTTTTCATAAACCATAGTTGTCTGCAGCTGTGTCCATGCCTTAACAGAAATCCAGATTGATATACATTTATTACATTACACATTTCAGTCCCTGAAAACTGTATAGGCTGTTTTACAGTATCATGATAACATTCAGTATTTCAGTGGACAAATTAAAGATCAGACTGTTTTTCACATAATAGAAGAGAATCAAATTTTTTTTATTTTGATTTTTTAAATTTTATTAATTGTTCCATTTGTTTACATCTCAAATGATATCCCACTTCCCAGTTACCCCTCCACAAAATCCTCATCCTACATCTGCCCTCTCCTCCCTCCCCTTTGCCTCTATGAGGGTACCTCCAACCCACCCACCCTCCCCTACTCCATGGCTCCAGCATCCCTCTATGCGGGGACATCAAAGTTTCACAGGACCAAGGGCCTTCTCCTCATTGAAAAATCAAATCTTTTGTTCATAAATATGAAATCTGTTGACTTACTATATTCAGTCTGCCCAGTTTCTCAAGATCCTTCCTTTTCCAATCACTTTTCCCTGACAGAGAGAAAGAGAGAGAGAGAGACAGACAGAGAGAGAGAGAGAGAGAGAGAGAGAGAGAGAGAGAGAGAGAGAGAGAGAGAGATGAGAGGTAGAGAGGAAGTGAGAGAGGGGGCAAGCAGTCAGGTGTATGCAGCAACATTGTTTATGTGGTATTAAGATGATAATTTCAGGAGTTGGTCCTTGCATTTGTACCTTGTTTTCTAACCAGGGGCTTTTTAATTTTAGCAGATTAATATGCCCAGTTAGTAGAGTGGCAAACTATTGTGGAATTCTCTGGTTTAAATTCCTATTTTCTTACAGATATGCTGATATTACACAGGCCTGCTATCTCAGTCTGAATTTATGTGGGAATTGCAGAACTATCCCAGGTTATAAAGCTTGCAAAAGTACTTTTATACAGTGAACCATCTTCCTCACCCTGAATTTGCAATCTTGAAGTTAAGACATAATGATAGCTTATATTAGCTATGCTATTTCTTAGAGTAAGAGTGTTATATGTGTTTCCAGAAGATTGTTTCCAAGGTCATGCTGGAAGATACAATTCTACATTCATTATTTGCACTCCTAAACTTGCTTTTATTTAGGACTTTGGAGACTTGATATAATTAAAGTTAACTTTGCATTTTTTAATTTCCATTTGTAAATCCCTTTTACATTGTTATCCAAGGGGCATTTGAGATAAAAAACAATCATCTATAAATTAAAAATACATTTTTCAGAAGCTATGGGTTTGTGATATCCCAAGGACATTTGTTTCAACAAATGCCATGGAGTGAGGAGAAATTTTAGAAAGCCAAGGGACAGCTTGCTCTATGGATACCTCTCAAGAAACATTAAACTCATGATTGACATGATCCTGCAAATATTCTACTTTGCCCTAATAGAAACTGGCCATAATGGATCTACTTAATGTTTCCATTTGCAAGCTTATGAATGTTCAAGTTTACCAGCAAGGTGGATAGGTCTCTGTCTGTAACAAAGAAAAGCATTCTAGATGAGGAGGGAAGACTGTGGATATAAGAACAAATATTTATAATATAGTTAAGGATTATGAATTTTACAAGTTGTAGGTTCTCCTGCAAGATTCATGACTTTATTAGTTCTGGCTAGTAGTCTAAGCTTCCAGTATGAGTCATGATTTATTTCTTGTTGAATGGGCCTTAAGTCAAATTAGGGAGCTGTTGGTTATTCTCAAAGAATGCATGCCACTAATTTAGTATGAGGGTTATGATGCCATGCTTATTACTGTAATTCATAGGAATCACATCAAGGTAGGGCTGATGGGTGTTTTCATCCATTGGAAACTTGTTTGTAACTTTCTGATACCATGAAAGCTAGCCCTTAGCAGAGGAGGCATCAATGTTAGTTCCTGTCAGGGGCCTCTGACTCCTGTTTCTGAAATGCAAGGTGTCTTCAGCAATAGAGACTTACACTTTTACCCTAGTAGGCAGTCAAGATTAATACCAACTGTTTGTAATGTTTTAGAAGTCTTTTCCATATTCTTGACCAACAATTTAAATGAAGGTTTTGACATCTAGTATCAAAGGACTTTATTTATTTATTTACTTATTTTAATTTTTTTGTCTCTTGTAAGGATCATTGTGAGATTATGTCTCCTAATAAGGACAAAAGGTACATCCAAGAAATCTTTTTGACTATACCATAATTGGCTAAACATGAACTGGGAAAATATAACAGTAGACATGCTAAAATAGACTGGGTAAATCCCAGGAAACATTAACCATTAACTCTATGGAAAAAACTATGAGTAGCTTAGTAATGTAGAGATTGGGAGAAGTAGTTTTCCTTAGGGATATATATATATATCCCTAAGGAAAACTACTATTCATTCATATATATATATGAATGAATCTGTCTGTATATCTGAATCCATGTATGACAATATGTATGTAAATCCATTGTTGTAGAATTATTACATCTCATTCCAGGGCTTCTACTCCACCTTTGATCATTTAGCTCCCATAAAAATGACACACACACACACACACACACACACACACACACACACACACACCCTTTATATTTATAATAAATCTTTATTAGCACTAATGCTGGGCAGGTATCTATCTACTATGCTATTAAAATCTATTTTGTATCAATAACTCCAAGTTATTAATTACTATGTTTCATCTGGGGTGCTCTTAATTCCAATTGGTCAGCCTTCATTTTTATGGTTCCTTGACACCTAACCCATGGCATCGTTTTTCTCTCTCTACCTTCTTCTTTCTCTCTTGGTCTCCTTGAATTCTAAAGTCCAGAAACCCAAAACCCTGCCTATTTCTCTTCTATCCAGTTATTGACTGTAGGCATTTTTATTATTCAATCAGGAATAACTTGGGGGCAAGGTCATATAATATCACTTGGCTCTACATGTGGAGTCTCTTGGTCTCTGGGACAATCAAACTTGGGTAACCACACTTATTTTCATAATACATAGCATTAAAAAAAAACCACAACAGGCCATCGTGAAAATTTGTGATATTGACTCATCAATATAAAGAGACACTTTAGTATTTGGTCCATATGGCTTTTTTTTCTACTCATGAAATTTGATGATACATCATAATTCACCATTCCTTTACTCAATACACTTATTTTCTATTGTCTATTATCAATTTTCATCTCTCTTATGTTGCCTTTGATATTTCCAGCATATATATATATATATATATATATATATATATATATATAGAGAGAGAGAGAGAGAGAGAGAGAGATGTTTATTTGATTTATTCTGATAATAACATGCACATGCATATTCATATAATTATATTTTGGATTTTGGCTTTATAATTTTCAAGGTTCAACTTTAAATGTGTGATTCCACCCAATCTCTTGTTTTCATTCATTTAATCATTAAAATTGGTTCTGAAAATTTTTTACCAAATAAGGTCTTAGTGCAATATCAAAATAGAATAGATTGATATTTTAAGTATATTTTATTTTAGGGAAACTTTTTAAACATAAATACCCAAATATGTTTTTATTAATATCATGAAAAGAACTGAATATTTTTGCTTGTCATTAAATTAATAGTTATAGATTATTTTATATCTCAGATTCTCATCTTGGTTAAATAATGAAGCTATATCCCAAGTAAATCAATGCTTATTACTCAGTGAATATCAAACTGCCAAATGCATATGTGTTATGTTTTGAAAAAAATGAGAGTTAATTTTAGATTTTTTATACTTATACCACATTTAATATCTCATAAGTCATCTAGGGATTGGAGAATAAACATGGGGCATTTTCAACTAGTCAAATGCTTAACAGATAAAAATAAAATTATGTAAAGAATTAAAATCTATTTCACAATGTACAGTGTTTGAAGATGGCATTTTATCAATTTCTGTGCATTAGAATGCACAGAAGAATCTGGAAGAACTGAATGATGTGAAAAAGGCAGATGCCAGGATCTGTGCTATTGATAAATTTTTCTGTTTTTAAAAAGTATAAAATATTTATACTACAAAATTTGCATCAATAATGCTCAAGATACTGTGACAAACTTTTATTACTTTTTTTTTATGAGTGTTAACACTTAGGAAATGGAAAGCATGCTGAAGAGACTAGGTGAAGAACTGTTTTTGAGGAGTTAACAGAATATCATTATCAAATAAAAAACAGGTAAAACTTATAGAGAATATGAGCAAATAGAAAGTAGATGCAAAGAAATGAAAGTTGAAGATTAAGTTGATTTATCCATTCTTTTTACGATACATATTACAGCAAATTGTTCATGCAAATTAATGCTGTTTGCATATTAATAGAATTATTGTGAGTACAATTTTATAATATTAAATTATCAAGATTATCTTGCAATATGAGTTTTCAGCTATTATAATTTAATTGCAGAATCATGAACATTCTAAGCAGATTACTTCTATATTTGAAAGATAAATGCTTCCATTTTTGGATTTAAGACACTGTACTAACCCAAATTCCAGGCTTGAATTAACTCACAAGGGAATTTATGATGAAAGAAAGTAAAAATCCATAATGATTCCCATAATAGAAATGCTGTTTCTTCCTACCTTTACAATCATGTCCATGATCAGATCAGTTTAGGCTAGGTTCTTCTAGGTCAAATGTTGATGCTGTATGAAGAATGTAAGTTGTCACTTCACTATGAAAAACAGAAGACTGAAATGGTGAAAGGAATTTCTCAAATAATTGGCACTCAGAAGTTTTGAAATACAATTAGTCCTTCTAGAACAAGGGACACAGGGTAGAATTACTATTTGACTGAAGGCATGTGGTAGCTTGAAAACAGGGTGTCAAAGGGCATTTTAAATATTGAGACACTGTTCTCTCAAGAAAGGTATTATTAAATTAATACCAATCTGGATGGACATATAATTCTTTCTTTCTTTTCTTTCTTTCTTTCTTTCTTTCTTTCTTTCTTTCTTTCTTTCTTTCTTTCTTTCTTTCTTTCTTTCTATTTAAATTCCTTAAAATAGATGGGTCATATGAACACCTTTTTGAGTTGTGAAATTTTAACAAGATGTTTTTCAAAAAGAGAGACTTTTTTCAACATTAATCTTTGTTTCTACTGCAATGAAGCTTACAAAGGTCAGGATCAGATAGATCCTGCCTGCCCCTCCTCTTGCAACCATACCTATGGAACAGCAGGGTCCTGCAAAGTAAAGGGCAGGAGTGATGTTCCCTATAATGAATCGTGCTATTTTGTTGCTTGACCTTCAAGACAGCCTGAAAATTTCAAGCCAGAGATCAGTGTGGAAAAGCAAATTGATGAGCGGGAACACTGCAATTTTAGCTGATAACTCTTTAAAGGTGGACAGTGCTATTTCTTCACTCTCTGGATAATGGTAAACTTTTCAAAAGACTTAAAATTTGGTAAAGCCAAAGGGAAGGTGAATATTTGAGAGACCTTTCTAGGATGATGGATCACATTAAGAAACAAAAAATAGTCCGTCCTTAGACAAGGATATGTAAGATGGCGCACGTACTCCAGTTAAAGATGAGTTTCACAGAAGAGAGTAGATATATAAGAGCTATGAGTGCTGGGGTTCAGTGTAAACCTAATGTTCATGAGAAAAACAAAATGTTAAACAAGTAGGAGGAATCCACATATAATCTGTACTACTTTAAATCTTAACTCAAACAATTGAGTCAAGGCAGGAGAATTTTCAAATATATATGATTTTAAAGGAAAGATGAAAGTTAAAAACTCATATGGATTTTATTATCAGAAAGTGGAGATGGGAATTGTTTTATAAATTGAGTTGGTTAATTCTATTTCTCACAATTTCTATAAACTTTAATTATTTGGGTTTTAAATGAACATGGAAAATTTTCTTATGATTTAAATTGGTCATAAACTTTAGATAAATTGAAAATTATTAATATACAAATTATTAAAGTAGCTATTAAATGAATTACTTTGTAATGTATATTATATCTATTGACTTTAGACAAATTTTATAAATAATACCAGTTGTAGATATTTCTCAAATTTAAATGGCATTGTCCTTGATTAATAGAAGACAAAGGAAGATATCAAGAGGTGAAAACCATTTTGCTTCATGTCTTAGTATTTTAAAGTGGAGCTATTTAGCTAAAAAATGGGAATATTTTATTTTGTTGATTAAAAAAAATGCATACTTGGCCTGTCTTAGTTCTGAAACCTGGGATGTGCAACAGTTTCATACCTGTGAGGCCTTTTATTCTTCTAGTTTATGCCAGAAAGCCAAAATGGGAGCAAGACCATGGGAAAAGATGGAGACAGGAGTGTAGCCTTATATATAATGAGTAGACCCAATCTCCAAGAGAGAGATATCACTCTCATAAGAACAATATTATTTCTTCTAAAAGACATAATTGTCTATTGAAGATGCCACCTCCAAAGACATCACTGTGACAATCAAGTTAATTTATTCATTTCAACATGAGGTTTGATAGAGATGTATCATATGAAAATTACACTTATTCATATGTAATTACTCTATTACATTTGCTATTTCTACTCCCAAAAGAACTCAGAATGCACTAACTGGTTGGCCATTGCAATCAGATCAAAGAACAATGGTGATCTGGCTAACCTTCTTTCTGTATTCCTAGTTTCACCACATAGACAATTCAGAAAAATTTGATTGTGACTTTTTCCCTGGTAAGTAAGGTAGTATGTACCTTACTCTACTATCAGAAGTTTGATTACTTTACAATTGCCATGATGAAACATTATGACCAAGGCAAGTTACAGAAAACAGAATGTAATTGGGGCTCACAGATCCAGAGGGTTAAATCCATGGTTCTAAACAGGTAGCAGGTGCAATGTATCTGGATCAGCAGCAGAGAGCTCACATATGGGACCACAAAGAAGAAACAGAAAGCTCTAACTTGAAATGACATAAGACACTTAAATCTTAAGGCCAGCGCCTATTGCCATACTTCCTTCAGTAAGGACATAGCTCCTAGTCTTCCTCAGAGAGCCATAAAGTGTCCATAACATATGAGATGCTCCAAGACACCAGTATATTTAATAACCAGTCTTTTATGTGCATCTTATATTAAGCTGATTTTACAATTTAAATGTCCTATATTAATTGTAAGATGTTTGTACTCTCATTTTACCATGGTCTTTCTCCTGAATTTGTATATTTATTACTTTTACCAAGATAGTTAAAGAATTTGCTTATATTTAGTTTTGAGCTTCTTAGTCATTGAGTCTTTCTGCTTCAACTACTTTATCAGAGGTTTTGGTATTTTTTTCAGTATTTATTTGTATCAAAATTTCTTATTCAAAGTAAATACATTAAATTATTATAGATCATCTCTGTATAATCTAATGAATAATTAATGCATGGTAATATTACTGTAAAGATCGCCAACTATAATAGTTCTTTATGAAAGGTGTTGCACCAACTACATTCAAAATAAGATTTCAAGTACCATCCATTCTAAATGTACACTTTATCCACTTTTATTTATTTCTTTATTGAGACAGGATTTTTCTGTTAACCCCTGACTGTCCTGAAACTTGCTTTGTAGACTAGATTGGCCTTGAACTCAGAAATCCACCTGCCTCTGCCTCCCAAGTGCTGGGATTAAAGGCGTGTGCCATTACTGTCCAACTAAATGTGCACTTTAATTCATTCAAGATATTTCCAAATTAAAAGTTATTCTAAGAGAACTTACACAAACATAAATCTATTTATTTATTTATTCATTTATTTGAGGTTTGTTATCCAATTCAAACATAGCCTTGAAGTCCATAGAGGTCTGTATTGCTTAAACTTAACAATCTGCCTCAGCTTTCTTAGTGGTGGAATGACAGAGATGATTCTAACTGCACATAGGAAAGTAAAATCTTCTTTTCAGCTTTTTTTTTTTTTTTTTAGGTTTTTAAATATAAATCATTGATTATTCACTTTTTCTTAGAATTGAAACAAAAAGCTTGATTTTGATAAGTTTATATTAAGGTTCTATATATATATATATATATATATATATATATATATATATATATATATATGGCACATTTTATTTTTGAATCAACTCTACAAATTAATGCACATATATTGATATTGCGTTTTGAGTTTTTTGCAGACCAAAGTATTCCTGTTTAATCTAGACAATTATTTTATGAGTAACAACTTTGGATTTGGACACTATTTCTTTATCAAAATTGCATTGCCCTTGAATAATAATGGGGGGAAGAAGCTGTCATTAATGAAATGCTTTCTTTGTCCATGTTTGATCTGTTTTCTGTTGCCTAAAAATGTGAATATCCAGACATGGTTGTTTATGAAGAAGATGTTTATTTGCACACGGTTCTGGAAGATGAGATGTCTTTAAGCTGTCTGCATATATGAGTTCTGCAAAGTGAATATAAGCAACAGGATTGAGAACTTTAAAACTGCATCTGGATTGCATTGCTAAAGACATTTTTTTTGTCATTATTTTCTAAACAGTAGTTCATAAAACTGTCTACATAGTATCCTGCAACATATTTGGATTGGAGTGAACAGATATATTTGATGTAATATGCAGAAGCCATGGACAAGGCTCCATTGAGGAAAGTATCCACGAATGTTCTGAGGACAGAAATCCGGAAATACTGAAGGACAGCTTATTAGCATTGATTTGTGTGATCTGGCAATACTAAAGAGACATGGGAAAACAGTAAAACTGAAGTTATTTACTTGCTCATGAATAGTAAATGAATAACTCTACAAAAGTGCCTGAATTTGCTTATCTGCTGTAATTAGAAAACTATCATGGACAGGTAAGCACACTAAAAAGGACTGACCATAGTTTGAAAACCCCTACCACATATCACAATCCAACAACAACATTTAAATGACAGAACCGAGGAAGTAGGTTCTGCTATAACAAGCTTCAGAGGAAGCGGCACAGCCAAAGTGAAATTTGCATTTATTTTTGAAACAGAATTCTGACAAATGATCTGAACTTATCTCTTATCTCAATAAGACATTCAGAAGCTCCCAAAATAATGATATCAACTAGAAAGATCTTTTTGCTACTCAAGAATCAGGTGCCTCCTTGTCAATATAGAAGCTTAATGCTTCTATCCAGCATGGAATTGATATAGTCATGTTACCTTTATAAATGTCAACTGTTTGAAACATTTTTCTTTTTTTAAATATCTCATTTTTAACTAACTTATATGTTAAAAATTATAGATTTAGAAAAGCCATGAATAATGGTCTCTTCTAATGACACACTTGCAAACTTTAAATATAGTACCAATGTGTATGAAGAAATAATTATTGTAGCTTTGTCTGTATTTTCTGTGGAAAAGCTTGTGGAAAATTTAATTTACTCTCATTAGATTTAGAAAATGTGCTGTGAAATCTTGAATGACTCAGAACTAGTAGTTGGAATATTTTTCTTTGTTCCAGTATTAGCTGAACTTATAAGCCAGAAGCAGAAACTTTAAAAAATACTTTACTATTGTTTTAGCTAGCTTAATTCTATTAGGTAGCCAAACATTCATATAGAAAGTGAATGCAGAAACATTTCAAAGCTCAAAATTACTTTTGCTGTCTTTCATGAGACATGAATTTAGCTCCCAGAGTTACCCAGGTTCTTTAAATTTCTTCCATTGTAAGAGTTAAAGTATTGGCTAAAATAAAGAATGTTGTATGTCTCAGTAATCTAACTCTCACTAAAGGTGAAGAGGCTATCATTTCATTTTTATAACTGATTTGATTAGTTGGACCATTTACTTGTAATCATTCAGAATGAAATATACCACAAGAAATACATTCAATTCTTCATAAGTTCGTCATAGAAAATACTTGTTGATTTGACCCAGGATAGAACTAAACATGACTGGAAAAATCCAGTAAAATAATTTCTAATGATATTTTGCTATACTCATAGATTAGTGCCAAGCTCAACTGTCATAAGAGGCTTTATCTGACAAGGAGAACATATGCAGATACCCACATCCAAACAATTGGCAGAGCTAGTGGACCCCCACGGAGGATGAAGAGGAAGGATTATAGGATTCAGAGGATTTAAGGACACTAGGAGAACATGGTCTAGAGAATTAACTAAGCTGGCATCATAAGTGCTCACAGAGACTGAAAGGCAAAATACAGACCCTGTATGTTCTGAGCTACATCTTCTATGTAATGGTTATGTTTGTGTAGTTTAATATTCTTGTAGCATATACAGCAATGAAAGTGAGGTGGGTATCTGTGATGTTTTATATATGCTTGGCCCAGGGAGTGGTATTATTTGGAGGTGTGGCCTTGGTGGAGTAGGTGTGTCACTGTGGGCATAGACTTTAAGACCCTACTTCTAGCTGCCTGGAAGCCAATATTCTGTTACCTTCCTTCAGATGAAGATGTAGAACTCTCAGATTTGCCTGATCCATGCCTGCCTGGTTCCCACCATGCTCCCACCTTAATGATAATGGGCTGAAACTCTAAATCTATAAGCCAGCCCCAATTAAATGATGTCCTTTATAAGATTTGCATTGGTCATTGTGTCTGTTCACAGCAATAAAACCCTAACTAATACAGTATCTGACTGTTTTCCTTGCTCTTGGTATCCTTTTCTTCCTACAGGGTTGCCATGTCCATGGACAGCTGTGAAAGGAGGGTTTGTTCCTAGTCTTACTGTGTCTTGTTAGGCCATAGTTGGTAAATATTTCTGTGAGGCCTACTTTTTATACCCAGGGAAACAGAGGAGGTGTGAATTGGGACAGAGGGGAAGTGAAGGGGAGTGACTCGGAAGAATGGAGAGAAAAAAAATTGTGTTGGAATGTAATGTAAGAGAATAAAAGTTAAAAAGAGCTTCCTTCCGGTCTGTGCCCAAGCACTGAGCAGATCCTAGGTGGCAGCTCTATACCCAATCTCACAAAACCCAGAGGAAGCGGGCCTCCCAGGAACTCTAACCCAGGCATTATCTTAGCTAAGGAGACAGCAACACCCACCCCAAACAGGGAGTAACTGGGACCCACTAAGACCCAGGAATTCACTGCTGGCCTGGAACACTGGTTCCTTCTGGTCTGCACCTGAGCACTGAGCAGATCTTGGGCCCCAGCTCTAACCCAGTAGTAACACCCATCCCACACAGTTCTGATACAACCAAGATAATAGGAAAGACAAGCTCTAGTCAGAGACAGTGAGTACAGGTAGCACTAAGGAGATCCAGATGGCAAAAGGCAAGCACAGAACATAAACATCAGCAACACAGGGTACTTGGTATCACTAGATTCTAGTTATCCCACACTAGAAAGTCCTGAATTCTCCATATTACCAGAAAAGCAAGATTAAGATTTAAAATCACTTTTAATGATGATGGTAGAGGACTTTAAGAGCGACATAAATAACACTCTAAAAGAATTTGGGGAGAAAACAGGTAAACAGCTAGAAGCCCTTAAAGAGGAAACACAAAAATCCCTTAAAGAATTACAAGAGAACACAACCAAACAGGTGAAGAAATTGAACAAAACCATCCAGGACATAAAAATGGAAGTAAAAACAATGAAGAAATCTCAAAGGGAGACTAACCTGGAGATAGAAAACCTAGGAAAAAGATCAGGAGTCATAGACGCAAGCATCACCAAAATTATACAAGAGATAGAAGAGAAATACAAAAAAGGTGCAAAAGATACCATAAAAAATATTGACACAACTGTCAAAGAAAATGCAAAGTGCAAAAGTTCTTAACCTAAAACATCCAAGAAATCCAGGACACAATGAGAAGACCAAACACAAGGACAATAGGTATAGATGAGAGTGAAGATTCCCAACTTACAAGGCCAACAAATATCTTCAACAAAATTATAGAAGAAAACTTCCCTAACCTAAAGAATGAGATGCCCATGAACATACAAGAAGCCTACAGAAGACCAAATTGACTAGACCAGAAAGGAAATACCTTCTGTCACATAATAATCAAAACACCAAATGCACAAAATAAAGACAGACTATTAAATGCAGTAAGGTAAGAAGGTCAAGTAACATATAAAGGCAGACTTATCAGAATTACACCAGACTTCTCACCAGATACTATAAAAGCTAGAAGATACTGGACAGATGTTATAAAGACCCTAAGAAAACACAAATGTCAGCTCTGGCTACTATACCCAGCAAAACTCTCAATTGCCATAGATGGAGAAGTCAAGATATTCCATGACAAAACCAAATTTACACAATATCTTTCCACAAACCTAGCATTACAAAGGATAATAGTGGAAAAGCACCAATACAAGGAGGAAAATTATACCTTAGAAAGAGCATGAAAGTAATCTTCCAACAAATCAAAAAAAAGATAGCCACACAAAGATAATTCCACCTCTAATAACAAAAATAATGGGAAGCAACAATCACGGTTCCATATCTCTTAACTCAATGGACTCAGTTCTCCAATAAAAAGACATAGGCTAATGGACTGGATATGTAGACAGGACTCAGCATTTTGCTGCATACAGAAAACCCACCTCAATGACAAAACAGACACTACCTTAAAGTAAAAGGTTGGAAAACAATTTTTCAAGCAAATGGTCTTAAGACACAAGCTGGAGTAGCCATTCTAAAACCTCCAGCCCGAGAACAAAAAGGGAGGGACCCATGGCTTCACCTGTACAGTTGGTTGAGGGTAGCATTGTTAGGGATCAGTGGAAGTGGAGGGTCTTGGTGCTTGAAAGTTTGGATTACCTAGTGTTGGGGTATATGAGAGCAGGGAGGCAGGAATTGGAGGATGGTGGGAGCACACCCTCATAGAAACTCCCAGAAATACATGGATTAGACATGACAGAGGCAGGCCACCAGAAGACTAGATTCCAAAATTCAAACAAAATATTATCTTGATATTAAGATCTGTTTTGAGAATTGTATATGGCAGAATACATAGCCTTGGTGTATCTACTCATCAATCAACCTGAGCAGACCTGCTCAAACCTCTGATGCCCTGGAATTTCAGCTTGATGCAGTGAAGACACAGCTTCAGAGGTTTATTAATTTACTCTTTCCCCCACACCTCTTCTAATATCTCAATGCCCATAATCAGCTTGAAGAAGTTAATGAAGAGTTGGCACCACTAGTTCCTGGGCTTGGGGACTGAGTTGATTAATATTGGGCAGTCTTTCTAGGGAAAAGTAGTGGTTTTGTTGGAACAGGAAGGAATAAATAGGATTTATTGCATTGCCATAACCTATTGGTAGAAATCTGTATAATTGTTATTAAGACTAAGGTATAATTTTTTAAATGGTATAAAATTTACTTTGATTTCAAATTTAAGGTTTTCATTGGTATGAGTTTCTTATTGATATAAAAGTGAGATTAATATTGTTACTTTCATAGGCATTGTGCCTATATAACACATTTAGGAATACAAGGCTTGTTTCCAGTCCTTCTTTAAATTTTTTAACTGATTTAAGATGATTAGCCTGTGAGTTAATGGCCTATAGCAAATTCATGACTTTGAGTTAATTGTTAGGCTGTTTTCCATATTTTATTTAGAAACAGCTGAGAGGAGTTAACAGACAACATTCCAGATTGCCTTACATGGATAGTTGGTTTTCAAAAATGTCAGAAATCCACAGAATTGATGTTACAAATATTTCTGTATTAATGTTCATTTTGATTAGAGACCTGTCTGCTCCTGACAGCTTCCTGTCTTGGATTCTAGAAAGAAATTGAGCATTTCTGGAGTTACTCCAGTTGTGGTGAGACAGCCACTAGGCAAGAATTACCTCTTTTCATCTACAGACAAATTACTGTCCAGAAAAGAAAACACTTGTGGGATAGTTGTCTTATTATATCTGCCAAGGCAGAGTAATCAGCCCTTAATAATTCTGCATCACTAGCTCTGTCAGATGAACCTGGGCTAGAAGGTTGAAGATCAAATACTCCAACGTATTGTAGTATAGGGACTGTCCAGGTGTTCAGTGGTCTCTATAAATTGGCTAAGTTTTAGAAGCTATACTTTGTGATTTCCATAATTTCAGTTAATTCAGTCATTCTGGATTTCTGATGGGGTTCAAAACTTATAGTCTCATTGCCAATCTCGGCTACTTACTTTGAGAGAAAAGATTTGAGAGGGTGGTTTTCATCTGACATTCATTCTTAAGCCAAGAAAAAAAATTAAGTTCAGAACTAAGTCTTTTATTCAGGAGATATGACAGAGGTTCTGGTTAGTTAACAAAATGATGGACTGGATATTAGTTCTATCTTGTACCTTACCAATACAAATTACATACATATAGTTATGCTCTAACTGTATTTTGAGAGAAAGGTTTTATTTTAATAGGAAGGGTGATATGTAGGAGAAGCTAAGGTGAGAGAAATAAGAAGAGGAAGAGGAGGAGGAGAGGAGGAGCTAGCAGATGAGAGAGAGAAAAAGAGAGAAAGGGGGGAACATGGAGGCGGATGTTGTGTGTCTCCGCCAGTCAAGGATAGTTGGTATATCTAGGTTTGGTATTGGGCTACGCTTTTGATTGTATGGGCATCTTGTTATTCAGCATTAACAAACTTATAAAGCCTTTGATTAAAATTTTAAAAAGTTACTAATAAAACAAAACCAAAAAGAATCTCACCAGGAACAATAAAAATATTTACAACAATGAAAATAAAAGTTAAAAAGAATAATTGTAGAGAAAGAAAGAGAAACAAGAATTTAATCTTTAGTCTATCAAAAATAACAAATTATGTCTATTTTGAAAAAGTATGTAGATATGGAATTCTCAAGAATTTAAGAACTTAAAAAATAGTTTTGTTTGCATTAATTACTATTGTATATCAATTCCACACATTTTATATTTTATCTAATTAATTTTATGAGTTGCATATCTGCTTATTATAATAATACATTTTAAATATTATTTATATTAATGTAATCATGTTTATGAATGTGTACATGTGAGTTTATGCTTATATGTGTGAGTGTGTGTGTGTATTTGTGTATCGTCATTGTGTGACCATGTGGGCTTGAATACATGTAACCACATAGGTCAAAAATATCAGAGTCCATATAATTGGAGCTATAAGTGTTTATGAGACATCTGATGTGGGTGCTTGGAATCAAACTCTGGTCCTAGGTAAGAACAATATATGCTTGTAACTCTTGAACTATTTTTCCAGAAATATTACATTTATTAATTGTTTCCTTCACTTTAAAATATCTATCTTTTGTGTGAATGCTTTTTATACAAAACATTTTCTGGAAGATACTTTGGCTTTCAAAAAGAAAGTATCAAATAATCATTTAGAGTTTACACTTATAAGAGGTTTCCACTGTAATATTGAATAGCTCAATTTCAGGATGCTAATAAATGGTAAGACTGATTCTTAAATGGTAGGGCTGTGGGATAAAAATCCAACTCTTGTCTCTCAAAGCCCCCCCCAAAAAAAACATGCAAAATATAACTCCAGAAGGGAAAACTTTAGTACAAGATGTTACATTATCAGTTTTAACTTAATTTCAGCTGTTTCAGGATGGTTAATTTAATAATGAAGATCAGCAAGTAATTAAGGATTCACTGAGATTTCTACTAGAAAATAAGTAAGCAAAAGGTGACAGTAAGTGTTTAAAATAGACCATCATGATTTTGAATGGACAAATATTCTTTGATGAAAAATTTCACTTGCCTTAAATTATTAGGAAACCTTGTTCTATCTAGTAACTAACAAAAAAATAAATTTTTTCTTTTGTTTGTTTTCTTTGTTTTTATATATGGTATAAACATTTGTGAGGTCATAGGAATTTAGTCCAGGTCTGAAAACTGTGTGAAATAAGGAAAATAGTCAACAGTGGGATTGTGAAGGCCTCTGAGCATCCTGAACAGCACAGGACAACGTTCTCCTAATCTAGTGGGACAATAGTTTTCAGGGACATGGTCCAGGTTAGAGTTGAAGGAACGAGGGATGAAAAAGCAGGAGGGTTGTAATTGGTAGTTTGGTAACAAAAGGTTGACAGTTCACCACTATTCCAAACTCTTTTAGTTTCTTTCTTTCTCTCTCTCTCTCTCTCTCTCTCTCTCTCTCTCTCTCTCTCTCAAAATTACTAATTTAATTACATGACAAATTATGTTTCCCCCTTTCCTCCCTTTTTGAGTTCTTTACCCATACGCCTCCTCTTAACTCCTTACTACACCCACTCCACCCCTGTGTATTCCCCCAAACCAGGGCATCATCAAGTCTCTACAGGGTTAGGCCCATCTTTTTTTTTCTGAGGCTAGGCAAGGCAGTCCACATACGCTCTTTGATTATTGACTCAGTCCTTTGGAGAAAGTTGGTTGACACTGTTGGGTTCCTTATGGGGTTGACATCCTCTTAAGTTCTTTCTATATTTCCCCTAATTCTTCAATATGGGTCCCCCATCCCTATCCCATGCTTGGCTGTGTGTATCTGCATCTGTCTCAGTCAACTGCCATGTGGAGCTTCTCAGAGGACTGCCAGGCTGAGTTCCTGTCTCCAAGCACAATGGAACATTAGTCACAGTGTTAGAGATTTGTGTCTGTCCATTGGATAGATACTAAGTTGGAACTCACACTAATCTTCCATTCCTTCATTCTTCTCCATTTTTGTTCCTGCATTTCCTTTAGACAGAAGCAATTTTGAATTAAATGACTAAAGAACCCAGATGTACTTCAACAGAGGAATGGATAAAAAAAATATGGTACATTTACACAATGGAGTATTACTCAGCTATCAAAAATAATGAATTCAAGAAGTTCCTAGGTAAATGGATGGAACTAGAAAATATCATCCTGAGTTAACCCAATCACAAAAGAACACACAGGGTATTTACTCATTGATAAGTGATTATTAGCCCCAAAGCTTGGAATAGCCAAGACTTAACTCACACACAACATGAAGCTCATGAAGACGGAAGACCAAGGGTGAATGCCTCAGTACTTCTTAGAAGTAACAAAAATATTTAAGGGAACAAATATGGAGACAAAGTGTGGGACAGAAACTGAAGGAGGGGCTGTCTGGATACCATTCCACCTGGGTATCCATCCCATGTACAGTCACCAATGGTAGACACTGATGTAGATAGCAGGAAGTGCCTGATGACAAGAGCCTGATATAGCTGTCTCCATAGAGGTCTGCCAGAGTCTGACACATTCAGAGGCAGATGCTCACAGCTAACCACTGATCTAATTAAGGATTTCCCAATGGAGAAGTTAGAAAAAAGACTGAAGGAGCAAAAAGGATTTGTAGCTCCAGGAGGAGAGCAACAATACCAACCAACCAGAGCCCCCCAGGGTATAAATCACCAGCCTGGGAGCACATAGGGAGGGACCCATGACTCCATCTGTATATGTAGGGGAGGATGGCCTTGTCGGACATAGGTGGGAGAGAAGACCCTTGGTCCTATGAAGGCTGAACACTGAGTATGGGAGAATTCGAAGGTGGAAAGGTGGGAGTGGGGGGATAGGTGGGGCCACAATCTCATAGAAGCATGAGGAGGGGGGATGGGATAGGAGGTTCGTGGGTGGTGGGGAGAATGGGTGTAAGAGGATAAAATCTGAAATGTAAATATAATATACAATAAATATATATATATATATGCTTGTAATTATAGTGGAATTCATATATATATACATATATATATATGTGTGTGTGTGTGTGTGTGTAGCCAAATATATATATATATATATATATATATATATACATATACATACATATTTGAAAAATAAGGTTTTATTTCTTAATCTTGTAATTAAATTTATTTACAAATATAACATTTAAAAATGTAACAATGAATCTACATATATTCAAATAATTCTCAATAAAATATGTTCTTAGATATATATTACAGTTTACAGAGTTATATTCAAAGCCAAAACTTAAATTTCTCATTAATTTTTCTTAAATGTAAGTTTCCAGTTTTTCTTATGCCTGATTTTTTGTTTGTTCATTTGTTTTATCTTTAACATTCTAATAACAGCTTATGAATATTAAAACTTAACTATTATATATGTGTTTTTAAAATATGATTCTGAATATTATTAAATGTTGAAGAGGAGGGAAAAGTTGGTCTAGCAGGAAGTCTATGATTCTACACATTTTGGGAAAAATATTTGGAACGATTTTGATTTACTGATTCCTATGTAACTATAAATCTGTCAGTTACAAAACTGTGATAGCCAATAAATAAATGAACTGTCTTTATACTATAAGAAACATTCTGGTATTCAGATAAAAATATCCAATCCCATTTCAGTAGGCAGAGAGAATCAATGTATCGGAAGAGAGAGATGAACAAAGCTGATTCGAGGGGTGATCATATACAAGAGACTCAATATACTTGATGTTGTTCTGAGGGAAATTGTAGAGCATAAGCAATACTTCTTAGTCTGTATAACGTTTCACGGATGTGTTTTTTCATATATAGGTAATTTTTGCTGATATTAGTGCTTCATTTATAATATTTTTAATATATTCATCCTGAATATTGAAGTACAATTTACAAAAGCAATGATATTCTAACTTTTATGTGTATGTGTATGTGTATGTGTATGTGTATGTGTATGTGTATGTGTATGTGTATGTGTATGTGTATGTGTATGTGTGTGTTCTATAAATGTATTTCTGGCACCAAGGCAATGCATGGTGCCCATTGAGACCCTGAAGTAGAATTATTAATAATTGTGATACACCATCTGGGTGATGAAAACCAAACATAGGTCCTCTGCAAGATCATCATGTTCTCTTACTTAATGTGCTACCCCTTCAGCCTATCTTTTACATATACATATATAATATATATTAAATATATAGTACATATGTATATAATATGTATATATAAATATGAGTAATGAATATAAAAGTACTTTTTAATGACATGCTCATATTAGAAAATTCAGTATATAGGTCAGAAATGGTAAAATTTAGGACACTGATCCAGTTCACATATAATTTATTAAAATTTCATATGCTTATTTATTTATTTTCCTTGAAACAAATCTATCAGTACATGTACACTTATTCATATAGGTTTCATTATGAAGAGATAAACCAGTATAAGAGATATGTGTGAGCAGATGCTAAAAATAAACTTTTCATTATTCTCAGTATTCTATATTATTGGAATATTTACTTTGAAAAAATAACCTTTAACATTTCAGTGTTAATTATTCTTTAGTTTAGCTTCAGATATTTCAACCTTCCATTGCCTAGATAGCAACATGAAACTTACTGTGAAATACTTCTCCCTCCAAAAATATAGTTAATAAAGTGAACATTAGTTTCTCTCACCAGAAAATGAAAACTATACAAGGTAATGTGTGTGTTGATATCTAGGTTTAGACATCTAATCTGTGTGACCACATACACAAATTTATTTCAAAGCATCATGCTATTCCCAATAAATTCATATCATTTTGTCTGCCAATTTAAAGAAAACAACAACAACAACAACAACAACAACAACAAAACAATATCCCTAAAAATAATACAAGAACTTAAAGCCCACTGTTAAAACCTGAGTCATGAAAGATTACCAAATCTCTTAGGCTTTGTGGGAGTTTATGCTATTTGAACTCTAAGCCAATCTCTCTCTTTCATTTCCATCTCAGCTAGTTAATAGCTGTACTCCAAGTGAGTAAAGTGATACTAACATGAGGGAGTTTCTCCTCCCCTCACCTCCTAATCAAATGTTATTTGGTATCATGAGGAAAATGTAGAATGTCAGTGTTTCTCATTCCTCACAACTTAAGGCAAAAGGAGCTTCACTTTTTCTACACTGATGAATTTATTCAAGTGTCTTCTGTTAAAACATGTCATATATGACTTCAGTTTTCTCCTGCATGTTCAAGTTGAGTATGCAAATGATGAGAAACTCATGATAGGGTTACTTCAATATAATATATTACACATTGAAATTATATCGATATTATATTTAATTGACCAAATCTAAACACTGTGACTTAGCTGTAGTTTCCATATAAAACCTAATGCTGGCCCTCGTGATCTCTACTTTCTGCTAATTACAAAAACAGGATTGCCACATTATCAATAGTGTGGTAATGGTACAAATGATTGAAGACTATTACAGAAAACCATAACCTGTCAAGAAAAGTGATTGTTGGGTGTTCAGTAATAACTGGTACATCTACAAGAAAATAATATACCTAAGGTTTAAGTAAAATTAATGAATATGAAGAAGAGATGAAAGAGACAGAGGACCAAGACATGTTCTACTAGATAGTGTCTTATAGACAGTTGTAGTCATGAAATTTTAACAATATGATAACCTAAACTTTGCCTGAAAAAAAGAAGACACCAATTAACATGCCAATGGGTACATGAAAAAGTTGACAAGTTCTCACTCCTAAATAAAGAGAGCTATAGGTAACAAGTCGCTGCTAAGAGGGTGAAAACATATCTATAAATGTAGGCTTTCTATAGTTTATCTAATATCAAGAAGCATCACTAAACACATCTACATATTAGAGACAATAAACTCAGTCTCACTGTCTTTGTCTTTTTCTATCTCTCACAAGGAATGAATATAGTACTTGTCTTAGTTGTTGTTCTATTGTTGTAAAGAGTTATCATCAACATAGCAACTCACAAACAAAATTATTTGTAGCTTGTGTACCATTGTCATTACAGTAGGAACCATGGCAGCATCCAGACAGACAGGTCACTGGAGGGTTAGCTGAGAGTTCTACATACAGACACAAAAGCATCAGGAAAAGAAAAGACTCTGTGCCTTCCTTAGGCGTTTGATATCCCAAAATTCACCCACAGGTATATTTCCTTCAACAAGGGTATACCTCTTCTTCATTCTCAAGTAGTGCCATTCCTTGGTGATCAAGTTTTCAAATCTATGCGCTTATGAGGGCCATTCCTATTCAAACAACCACATTCTACACTTAGGCCTCTATAGAGTTATAGTAATTTTATTATGCATGAATTCATTCAGTCCAATTTAAACTTCTCCATCACCAGGCATTGGTGACGCATGCCTTTAATCCCAGCACTTGGCAGGCAGAGGCAGGCGATTTTCTGAGTTCGAGGCCAGCCTGGTCTACAGAGTGAGTTCCAGGACAGCCAGGACTACACAGAGAAACCCTGTCTCGAAAAACCAAAATAGATAGATAGATAGATAGATAGATAGATAGATAGATAGATAGATAAACAAACAAACTTCTCCATTGTCTATTACAGTCTCCACAATATTTGAAAGTTCAAAGTAGATCTCCCTTCAGGTTTGCACCAGCACAGGGGAAGATCAGCATGTATCCCTCTCTCTGAACACTGCATTGTCTGCAAATATCCCATCTAGATCTGATGCATCCAGTGCAACAGGTAGCATAATCAACCAAATACATGAAGCAGCTGGGACGCCCCCCTCCCCAAGATACCCATCAGATAGGAGACCACTCCACTCTAAACAAACAAAATCTCTCTTCAGGTCTACAGCTGAGCTGGGGCAGATCTCTGTCTGTTCTTTCAAAGTTCCACAGTGTGAAAGTCTCTGCGTAGATCTGCTGCAGATAGGATCATAGATCTCTCAGGAGAGCTGCTGCAACTAAGGGACACAAGAGGCAGTCAAAAGACAGAGATATCCAAGACAGCTAACAATAGAGATAACCAAATGGGGTGAAGCAAGTTCAAGATAATAAGCAACAGAATTTTTGACACTATCAGAACCCTGCTCCCCCAACACAACAAGACCTAGATATCCCAACACAACTGAAAACCATGATGTTGACCAAAAATCACATCTCATGAAGAAAATAGAGACATTTAAGGATAATATAAATAACTCAATTAAAAGAAATACAGCAAAGCACAGTTAAACAGGTAGAAGCCCTTAAAGATAAAACAATAATATCCCTCAAAGAAATACAGTAAAACACAATTAAACAGGTGAAGTAATTGAGCAAAGCAGCCCAAGACACAAAAACGGAAGAAAAATATCAATAAAGAAATCACAAATAGAGGTAATCCTAGAAATGGAAAACCTAGAAAAGAGGTCAGAAATTACATATGCAAGCATTAACAAAAGAATACAAGAGATAGAAGAAAGAATCTCAGGCTCGGAAGATACCATAGAAAATATTGACACAACAGTCAAAGAAGGCAAAGCATAAAAACCGCTAACCCCTAACACCCAGATAATCTAGTACACAATGAAAAGACCAAATCTAAGAACAATAGGAATCAAAGAGAGCAAAGATTTCCAGCTCAAAGGGCCACAATATATCTTCAACAAAATCATGAAAGAAAACTTTTCCAACCTAAAGAAAGAGATGGCTATAAATGTACATAAAGTATACATGTCAGCAAATATATTGGACCAGAAAAAAATTCTTCCACTACATAATAATAAAAACACTAAATGCACAGAACAAACAAAACATATTAAAAGCTGTAAGGGGAAAAAGCCAAGTAACATACCATGGCAGACCTATCAGAATCACACCAGACTTCCCAACAGAGACAGTAAAAGACTGAAGATTCTGAACAGATGTTACAAAGATCCTAAGAGAATACAAATGCTGGCCCAGGGTACTATTCCCAACAAAACTTTCAATAACTATAGAGTGAAAACAAAAAAATGTTTCATGACAAAACCAAATTTAAACAATATATTGCAAGTAATCCAGTCCTACAGAGAATTCTAGAAAAAAACCTCCAAAACAAGAAGATTTTATATATATATATATATATATGTACATATATACATATACACACACGTTAGTGAATAAACAAGAATTTAGTCATCTTTCAACAAACCCAAAAGGGGAGAACCTTTCTCTCTCTCTCCCTCTCTCTTTCTCTCTGTCTCTCTCTCTCTGTCTCTCTCTCTCTCTCTCTCTCTCTCTCTCTCTCTCTCTCTCTCTCATTTTCTTCCCCTTCTGTGTTGCATGTGCATGCACATGCACACACGTGTGTACACACACACACACACACACACACACACACACATACACACACAATTCCAGCTCCAACAGCAAACAATAACAGGTATTAAATTCATGTATCTTTAATATATCTCAACTTCAATGAACTCAATTCCCCAATAAAAAGACATAAGCTAACAGATTGGATAAGCAAGCAGGATCCAGAATCTTGCTGCATTCAGGAAGCACATTTTAATGACAGACAGACACTACCTCAGAGTAAAAGGCTGGAAAAATGTCTTTCATGCAAATGGTCTCAAGAAACAAGCAGGAGATGTCATTCTAATATACATTAAAATAGTTTTTCAACCAAAAGTTGTCAAACAAGATGGTGAAGGACAATTCATATTAATCAAAGAAAACATCCACTAAGATAAAATCTCAATTCTGAACAGCTATGGGCCAAATGCATGGGCACCTCTATTCATAAAAGAAAACATACTAAAATCTCAAAACATACATTGAACCTCACACAATAATAGTGGGAGCTTCAACATCCCATAGGTTATTGAAACAGAATTAAACAGAGACACCATGATACTAATAAAAGTTATGAGCCAAATGGATTTAACAGATATATACAGAACATTTCACCCTAAAACAAAAGAATATACTTTTCAACACATCACGGTATCTTCTCAAAAATTGACCATATAATCACTTACAAAACAAGTCTTAACATATACAGGAGGATTGAAATAATCCTATGCATCCTATCAGATCACATGGATGAAGTCTAGACTTAAAGCATAACAAAACAATAGAGAGAGTCCACAACCCATGGAAACTAAAATGCTCTCTACTAAATGATAAATTGGCCAGTGGAGAAATAAAAAATTAAGACTTCCTAGAATTCAATGAAAATGAAGACACAGCATACCCAATATTATGGGACATATTATATTGCACAAAGCTCAAGTTCAACTGGATCAAAGACCTCAACATAAAACCAGATACACTGAATTGAATAGAAGAGAAAGTAGAAAAGAGTCTCCAACTCATTGACATATGTGGAAATTTCCTGAACAGAACTCCAACAGCTCAATAATTGATAAGTGGGAACTTGTGAAACTGGAAAGCTTCTCTAAAGCAGAAGACAGAGTCAAAAGGCCAAACAGGCAACCTACAGATTGAGAAAAAAATCTTTACTAACACCCATATCCAATAGATGGCTAATATTTAAAACATATGAAGAACTCAAGAAGCTAACCTTCAAAAAACCAAATAACTCGATTTATAAATGAGGTACAGAGCTAGACAGAGAATTTAATACAGAGGAATATTGAATGGTTGAGAAGCACTTGAAGAAATGTTCAAAGTCCATAGTAATCAGGGAAATGGAAATCAAAACAACCCGAAGATTCTGTCTTAAACCAGTCATAATGACTAAGATCAAAAACTCAAGTGACAGCAGATGCTGGCAAGGATGTGGAGAAAGAACACTTCTCCATTGATGGTGAAGTGTTACACTTTCATATTGCTGTTCATCACCAAAAGAAGTCAGGATAGGAACTCACAACAGACAAGAACTTGGAGGTAGGAGCTGATGCAGAGGTCCTGGAAGGTAGTGGGATTACAAACTGGTACAACCACTCTGAAAATCAGTCTGACAGTACTTCAATAATTGGAAATAGTCCTATTTTAAGACTCATATATACCACTCTTGGGCATATACCCAAAAGACACACCCTCCCACAGGGGCATGTGGTTCACAATGTTCATAACAGCTTTATCTGTAATAGCCAGAAGATGGAAACAACCCAGGTGTCCCTCAAATGAAGAATGGATACAGAAAATGTGTTTCATTTACATAATGGAATATTATTCAGGCATTAAGAACAAGGACATTGTAAGTTTCTCAGCCAAATGGATGGAACTAGAAAATATTATCCTGAGTGAGGTAACTCAGTCCCAAAATGACATACATGATATGTCTTCAATAATAAGTAAATATTAGCAAAAATGTGCAGAATACCTAGGATACAACCCATAGAATTTAAGAAGTTTAACAAGAAGAAAGACCAAGTGTGGATACTTCAATCCCACTTAGAAGGGGTAAAATAACCATCAGAGGCAGACAGAGAGTGATTTGAGTGTGAGAGGTGAGGAGGAAAATAAAGGGGAACAGGATCAGGTATGGTGCAGGGAGAACAGGAGAGAAACTCAGAGGACCAGCAGAATAAATGAAAATATGCAGCTTCAGAAGACAGGAGTTGAAGAGACTCTCTAGAAAGTACCAGAGACCAGGGAGCTGATATAACTTAAGGACTCAATGGGAGTGACCTTAGATGAAATGCCCAACAGTGGGGAGAGGGAACACAAAGAGTCCACCTCCAGTAGATAGACAGAGCCTCAAGAAGAGGGATAATGTTACCCACTCACATTCAGTTTCTAACACATAAGTCTTCTTGTGTTAAAGAACTGCAGGGACAAAAATGGACAAGAGACTAAGGGAAAGGTGGTCAAGTGAGTGGCCCAACTGTTTATCTGTCTCATTCGGAGACACCAAGACCTGTCTCTATCACTGACGCTATGGTGTGCTTACAGATAGGAGCCTTGAATGGCTACCATCTGAAAGGCCCAACAAGCAGCTAACTGAGAAAAATGCAGATAATAACAACCAACCATTAGGCTGAAGTTGGGGACCTATATTGTTATATTAGGGGAAGGATGGAAGAAGCTGAAGAGGACAGATACCTTGTACAAAAACCAACAGTCTCAACTAACCCAGACCCCTGCGTTCACCCAGACACTGAGCCACCAACCAGGCCACATACAGGAACTGGTCTGAGTCTCCTGACATATATATAGAGAAGAGGACTTCCTGGACTGGCTTCAGTGGGAGATGTACCCAATCCTTTAGACACTTGAGGCCCCCAGGAGATGGGAGACCTGGGGCGGGGAGTTTCCTCTCTAATTCAGAAGAGAGGAGAAATGGAATGAGGAACTATGGGAGGGGAGAACTGGGTGTGTGTGTGTAATGGCTGGATTATAAATTAATAATAATAATAGCAATAATAGTAATAATAGTAATAATGGTAATAATAATAGGAAAAATGAAACTTATATAGATTTTGGGTTAGCAGTTTAAAAGTCAGTGTACAAAATTCCAGAATTAACTACTCACACATACTCTGCCCGCCACGCAGGGGAAGGCGATATATTCTGATGTGTACTGGGCAAATAAGGAGTGATTTAGGAAACAAACATCATGAGAAATGTTTGACCATCACGTATTTTATATCTGTTTTAGAAAAATTTACCACTGCTCTGACAGTGCTATAAAACTATGACACCACAGTAGTTCAATGACAAAATTACATATGTATTTAAAAACTAGGGATTTAGTAGCTAAATCATATAGGGAGATGTAGAAGTTTAGAATTGTGAAGGTGACATTGATTCAGGGAGACAATTCTCTAAAAGGTAACTTGTTTTAGTATGACATTGTGATGATTGTTGTTGGCTCTTATCTTGACAGGCTCCACAAGCATTGACGAGAGCAGCCTCACCTCTGAGCATACCAATGAGGGGTTATCTGTACTGAGTTATTTGAGGTAATTAGACCATACCAAAATGTGGTACCATTCCATAAGCTGGGGTCTTGGACCAAATTAAAGAGAGTGATCTGAGACCATGCATTTATTGTCCTATGCTTTCCAACTATGAATGAAGTGTAGTCAGCTGCCTCCTATTCCTGATTCCATAATTTCCCTGCTGGACTTCATTAACTGAAATTGGGAGCCAGAATAAATCCTTCCTTACTTAAGTTGCTTCAATGAGACAAGTAACTGATACGGATATCAGTTCCATTTTCTCTTCAATTTTATTCACTTTTCTATATGTTTGTCTAAACCTTACAGTTTCTGTGTGTGCACTGAGAGTAGAGAAGAGTTGTGTGCACAGGTGTGTTTGGAAACTAGAGGTTCAGGACAAGTGTCACTTCAATTGCTCTCCACCTTAATTGTTGAGACAGGACCTCGCACTGAACCCAGAGCTTACTGACTTGGCTAGCTTAGTTGGCCAGCAAGCCTCAAAGGTCCCCTAATCACTGCCTATCTAGCACTGGTATTACAAATGCATGCTGCCATGACCTGGCTTTTTGGATGGGTCCTAAAGATCCAAACTGAGGTCTTCATACTTGTGAAACAAACACTTTCCCAAAAGAGCAATCTCCCTAGCCCTAAGTGATTAACTTTACATGAACCCCACATGGACTGATACTATTTGACCCCATATTACACATGCAATGTTAGGGTCACAGAAGCAAAGAAATAAGTGTACTTACATATTCTTTTAAAAATAAAACAATACAGAAAAAGATAAAAATTCAAAGTACATAGTTCTCTCTGAGACTTGTGGCAATCTAATCATTACATCATATAAAATCAAAATAAAAAGCCAGATCCCATACTCCATGTATACAATGGCACAGACTATGAATAACTGTTTCCAAAGATAAGAAAAGTTGTATGTTGGTTTGAATATTCATGGTCCATGGGAAATGACACTGTTAGGAGGTGTGGCCTTGTTGGAATAGGTTTGGTCCTATTGGAGGAAATGTGTCAATGTGGGGAAAGGTTTTGAGAGCCTGGTTCTACCTGCCTATAGAAGACAAAACCAGTCTTCTTTTGGATGCCTTACTATCAAGATGTAGAACTCTCTGCTTTTACTTTAGCAAAATGTCTGCATGGACGCTGACATGCTTCCTTTCATGATGATAATAGACTGAGCTTCTGAAACTAGTCAGTCCCAATTAAGTATTGTCCTTTATAAGAGTTGCCGTGGTCATGGTGTCTCTTCACAATAATAAAACCCAGATTAAGACAGGGAGCAGAGTGAGGAGATACTGGACCACAACACTAATGAAAACCAGCAGGAAAAACTCCAAATTCTGCATCAGCATTTTGAAAATCAAACAACTTTTCAGAAATCAAACTCCTTTCAGCATTGTGGATTGTAACACAATTATGTCTCTTGAGCTGCTTCTAAAACTTATTTGTAGCTCTTCTTGGCAGTTATTCCAGAGACTAGGCATCTTGAACATCTGGATATCTCTATTGGAATCCAGGTTTTACCTTGAAGCATCATGTAATGGTGTCTCTGGATATCCATGCAAGGATACTCCTGAAACCCTCCCGAGCATATTTCTTTAGATGTGTAGGAATATTCCCCAAACCCCCTTTCTTATTCTCTCAACTATAAGTCAGAACCACCTGGATGAATCCACCAACATTTTTTGCTTGTTGGTGCTAGAACATAGCCCCCTTGTTCAATTACATTCCATTAGTTATTTGTTTATAATGACTTCCTTCACTGCTCAAGCTTTTATTTAATTGCTTCCCACAGGTTTGAAGATTAGATGTGTATGGTCTTGACACAAGGTCACTACTTTCTTTTTTTTCCATTTATCTTCAGGCTATTATTTAATCTTTTTATCTTCCTGAGAAAAAGGCTTTATTATTCATTCTGGTACTCCTTTTCTCTTTCAACTGTACATTTTATATTTTCCCTTGCTCACCTTGCTCCTTTTCATTATGGATCTGCATAAAAGTGGCCACTAACAGCCAAATAATACACTCAATACTTGGTTATCTTGAAGTCCCCTCTGCCAAGACCACTAATCCAAAACTCTTCAATTTAGGCTCAGAAAAAAAAAATTGGAAAAGGGGAGAAAGCAGCCTCATTCTTCACCAAAATATCACAAAAATGGTCAATAGGCCACTGGCTAATGTTTTTCTCATCTAAAACCTACTTAAGCCAAGCTTTTATAATCTGCATTTCTCTGGGCAGCACCATTTTTCTTGCTCCTACCAGAATGGCCCATTGAGTGCCACTTACAAGCTTTTCTAGTCCACAGTCCCAAAGTCTATATTCTGTCATATTCAGTAAATGCTATATTTCCAAAGATGTAGATGCTAGTGCCAGTAAAAGATTAATCTTGCTGGAAGTGTGAGAGCAAGGAGGCAAGAGCAAAAGTTTTCATCTTCCATGTCATTACACAGAGTTTCAACAGAGGGCATAGTCCTGATTAGAATTGGATTAAAGATTTGGATTAAAGATGTGCCTACCTACTTCTAATTAAATAAAAATCCTTCATAGTTGTGCCCATAGTGTTTGAGTTTTAGTTAACCAGGGATATAGTCAAGTTGACAACTAAGAAAAGCTATCTAAATGCTCATAGAAAAATATCTAAAATAATAAAATTTTAAACAAAAAATCAAACTTTAATAGTTTTAAAACTATAATTCTGCTCTGTAAATCACACAGACCATATACATAAATTTATGCATAATATTATAAAATTCTGTGGAATAAGTAAAGTCATAAGTAGAAACAATAATGTTTTTACAAATCTCAAAAATCAAGTTAACTAAATTATAAAACCTATCCACATTTAGATATGCAGCTTCTACTGAAATGACTTCCAGTTCTTCTTAATCATCCACAAGCCAATCTTAAAAGTCATATGAAAATCCAAAAGAAAAATGAAAGCAAAGGTATTTAAAATCAATTTCATTAAGTCTCTGACTTGTGCCACCATGGGTTGGTACCCAGAGAGAGCCTCCTCCTTATCAAAGAGTAATGGGAGGGGATAGGAAGACTGGATATGTGAGGTGGGGACTGGAAGGAGACAGAGAAAGCAGGATTAGGATGTAAAGTGAATTAAGAAATTAATAAGAAAATAGAAAATAAAAAATCAACTGCATTGATTCTTACAGAATTCTTAATATTTTCATTGCAGCTTCACTAATTAAGATCATAATGGCATTTTTGAAAATGTTCATGTTCAGAAATCAGTGAAATAGTAGAAAGTACCCAGAAATAGGCAAATCAATTCACTTTATTGAACTTCAAATAAAACCTAGTTGTTTAAAGAACATACCAAATAGGAATGTTCACCTGATAAAGCAAGTTTTACTCAGTGTTCAGAACTGTAGACATAAAATCCACTAGTCCTATAATTCTAAGCTCCAGGGTGTAAAAAAGCAATTGAAAATAGAATCAAGCAAATTTATTCTGAGACATACAAGACTGCAAGTAAGAAATTATCTGACTCTAAATATTTTTAAATGGGTAACAACTTCATTCCATTCTTTCCTACTCACATCTAACTATATTCTAGCCATAATTAGTGAGTGGTTATCATAAAATCTAGCAAATCCTTTCAATCACTAAGGAAGAAACATATATTAAAACAACAATTTCTGAAACTCAGGAACAATTTTTATAAAATCAAATCATTAAATATCATAAAACATTAAGCTATTTGCCAAATAAATCAAAATAATTACAATACATATGCATAAAAATAACAAGAAATATGGAATAAAATGTCTATTATCCTTAATATGACTGTTCATGAACATATTTATTATAAATGAAACTTCCAGATTTTAAAAATAAAAGTTGCTATAGACAAAATACTATAGTAATATGATGAAAAGGAAATTTGTACATCTTCACCATAATATAGGTTTCATTTTATTTGAAATTTCCAATTTGGTAAAAATATTCTTAGAAAATGAATAAATAGAATATTAGTCACAGTTCTGATATCATTATAAAAACTATAATCATATTTGTAAAATTTCTGTAGACTTCAAGTCTTTATTGATGAAGACCTTGAACCATTCAAAGAAAAATTGTTTTCAACTCTTAATAACTCTCCCAAAGTAGAATAAAAACACACATAAATAAAGTATATCTCCTTTAAGATAATGATATAAACAGCATTGTAGTGATAATGTTGAGATTCTGGACAAGGTTAAGGAAGACTTGTATGTTTTCAGAAGGCTATAAATCATTAAGTACCTGTCATCAACATTTCTCTGTGTTTGCATGTATGTGTAGCTCAAAAAGATTAAATGAATGCCCTAAGATGTGGAAAAATCTAACACGGCCTTAGGCTTAGAAAAATCTATAAGAGTCTGAATTCAAACCAAAGAAAGTAACAGGAGACCTGACATGTTCCAAAATGTGCGTGAACTCAAATGATAAACTGTCAAACAGAACAGAAAGCCTCAAAAGTTATGCTTAAAATAATACAACAATAAAATTCACATGAACCTAAACTATTTGATTTCAGTCAAGATCAACAAGCAGTAGACTGAAAAGAGAGAAGAATCTTGTTATGAATACACTTTATAATGAATATCATAAGAGTTATCACTAATATACCTGGCTGTTGTACACAAGAAAATCTAATTATTGTGAATGCTTAAAACACTTCCAACTTCGGTTTTGACACATGACTTTCACTAATTTATAAAACATCATTAAAAAAGAATGAATGCTAGTTAATGATTAACAACCAAATGATTTTAATACCATAGTTTACATCAAATTTATTTTATTATAATAATTATAGAAATTCATGTTTTTCTCTCCCTTATTCCACTTAGATATTGATTTCTTATGCATACAAAAGTCATGTCTTAGAATTCTGAAGGCAACAAATGACACAATTTTATTTATTAAAAATGAAAATATAAGTTTTATCATATATTTTAAAATACCTAATGTAAATATTTCAGTAGAATAGGAGTGAAGTGCTTATTTGTTCAGGCACCACGAATTTATATTAGTTACTATGCTTTTCAAAAGTATAAACATCAAATGACAGTCATAAAAAAATTTTATGTCATAATATTGATGGGTTCATAGTCTAAGAATAATTTTTAATCAGGGTTCTCTAAATAATCAACTCTAACAGAATATTATGCATTACAAAAGGAAATGTAATTGATTGGATTACACAGTATAGGCTATGTAGTCCAGCAATAGCTGTCAGCATGGTTGAATGTCTGCTAACTGGTAACTACTCAGTTCATGAGCACAAGTGCCTCAGCATTTCAGATATCATGCTGAAGGCTTGGAAGATTTCTGGAGATTCTCTACTCTAAACTAAATTCAGAATAGCTGGGTTCTGGCCTTAATTAAAGGAAACAGATGCAGCTCCAAAAGTAACAGATGCAGCAGCAGCAACAACAATAATAACAACAATCGTGTATATATACTTACCAGGAAGACGTAAAGGCACATAAATAAACAGCATTGCTTTGTTTTTCTGGAGATTTTTGCATGTGGGCTGCCACTAAAAGATGCTGCCCATGCTGAAGAAGGGTCTTTCGGATCTTGTTAAGTCTCCTGGAGATTCTATTAGATATATATTAACGAATATATATAACGAATATATATATATATACACACACACACATATATATGTATATATGTATGTATATGTATATATACATATGTGTGTATATATATGTATATACATAAAATATATATACAACTATCAGTTCAGTGTGTTATGTATACTCTATGGAATATGTCCAGATGAAGGTAAACTAAAATCATTAAATTTGCAAGTAGACAGATAAAACTACAAAATAATATGAGTGTTTTAACCTGGTCTTAGAAAGACAGCTACCTCATATTCTCCCTCACCCGTGGTTCCTAGTTTCGGATCTTCAGATTTGAGTATGTAAACAAAAGTAACCTTAAAACCAGGAAAGTAAGTTGGGGATGATGGCAGGGCACCAGCTAAGTTTCTTTTTGCAGTAGTTGAGAAGCAAAAAAAGACTATCAACATAGGTACAGTAAATTAATGACCCCAGAGTGCTCATTCCTTAATGTAATGGTGTATCATACCTGAGTCCTTCTAAAGTTCATGGACTTTTACAGAAGAAGGAGCTGAAAGATTGTGAGAACCAGATGGGGGTACATCTACAAGTAAACAGTGTTTTCCAGAAGCAATATAGCAGTTGCCCACTTGCATTCACAGTGAATGCCAGAGCATAAAAACACTTTGCAAATTACTGTTAGATATAATCTCAGAGTGGAGAGGCAAGGAGGGCAAAACGTCTCACTTTTAGTTGAATAGCTATGTTAATTGATGTTGTCTAGAGAAAGAAAATTATTTTTTCAGAGTGTGACACCCTTCGTTGATCTAACACTTTCTAGAGGATGGTCACTCACTTAGTGGTATATAGGAAGTGGTATATAGGAACTTTGGGTGAGTATGGCATGAAGGAGGGATCTAGGTGATGTGAAAGGCAAGTCAAAGTTTTCAAAAGAATTTGATAAAAATCTCAATTAATACAAATATTTATTTTTTAAACAAATTCATGTACAATTATTGTGTACATGATATTATTTTATTATTTATTGTGTACATGTATTATTTTTGGTTTTCTAACTATATTTGTAAGCCTCTTATTTCATGTCAAATTATTTCTACTAGTGAAACAATTCAGAACACATTTTCTACCCTTCCCTCTATACCTAAGTCTCAGGGAATATCATAGAAGAGGAGAGAGAATAATTGTAAAAGCCAAAATTCCAGAATCCCTATGGATATATACAAAAGTTTTTTCCTTATTACTGTCACTCTGTGTGTGTGTGTGTGTGTGTGTGTGTGTGCATTCATCAACCTGTATATACGAACCCATAGTGTCCATTTAGTATTGGTATTACATACGTGTTTCAGGGCTGAACATATGGTATTGGATATCAGGAACTCATCCTTGTAGAAAATCAAGTCTTCTCCCAAAGGCATTGATTGCCTAAAGCTATTCATTCCAAGGTGAGCATCTGGAATTTTTTCCATCTATGTTGGCTTATTGACTTGTGTTTCTTTAGGTAACTTATTTTTGGATCTCATTGGTGCAACTTCCCTCTCTTTCTTAGAATATGCTGTCTAACAACAGCCATCTTTGGACCTTTGGCTCTAACAACAGCCATCTTGGACCTTTGGCTCTCACCATTTATAATATTCCCTGAGCCTTCGGCATTGAAGGTAGAGATAGAAAATTTACTCTGAATTATCTCAGTCACATAACATTTGGCAAGAACTCTACAAAATGCAAAAAATATAATACTAACATTGATAAAATTTTATTCAAAGTTTTCACAAAAGTGTGTGTGTGCGCGCGCGTGTGTGTGTGTGTGTGTGTGCGCGCGCTTTCACTAAATTCATCTCAAATGTTGTATAACTATATTAAACAATAATATAATTTTACTTCATTTAAACATATTATAAAGCCTTGCTGCTTTGGAACTTCAATGGAAAACAATGTTTTGCAGACCATGCTGACACATCCCTGATCGCATCCTGCTCTACGTCTTGCATAACCTATGTCATATTACCACAACTGGAGTAATTCAGGAAACACCTGCTGTAACCAACAGAGAATCAACTTGTTTTCCATGAAACAAATACATTGAGTTCTGCCAATGGAGGTTTAGAATTAAAGCAAGAAGAAATCAGAATTATTGCCTCAGCTGGAGACAAAAAAAAAAAAAAAAAAAAAAAAAAAAAAAGGTTTTTTTTTTCCTAACAGATGGCATAAACACTCTTAGAGCTTTCAAAAAGCTCACCGCCGTCCACCTCAGGATTTAATTTCTTTAAAATGCCATTTCTATTCAACATAGGAATGATGGTACACGGAGGCTCATGTCTTAGTGTCATAGATTCTGCAGGGCATGCAGAGCTGTATATTGACTGACTCTCACATATAGAATCAATAATACATTTGCAGAATGCAAACCAAAAATACTTCTCACTTTGTTAAATTAGATTGATCTCTTTTCTCTCTTAATAAATAAAAGTTTCTATTGGAATGCCAGGAAACAAAGAATTGGCAACAGTTAGTTATAGTTACCTTTTAATGGTCTTAATTCTTTGTCCCTTTGGCCATATTTTGTGTTCTAAACTTATACCTTGAGAACTGTCTCAAAGATGTGCTTAAGAATTTCACATTTCATCTAAAGTACGCTCAGGGAATGCAAAACTATATTTCATCCTATGTCTGACTCTATCACTTTTATGACCAAATTTTATCCACAGGTCCAAAAAAGAAATGTTTTGATGACATAACATGTTGCTACCATCAAGTTTTCATTGGCCACGTCTAGAACCTAGCACTAATGTTAGTAAAGATTGGAAAAACACAAGAATTTGTGATAGGTACATCTCTTTAAAATGGTAGGGTAGTAAAACTAACAGCTCAGTTGCTACTTTTCTCTTCATTGGGATTTGCAGTAATAGCAGAAACACTTAGAAAATGAACTATTTTCAGTGTGGAAGAGTCTCTCACTTCAGGTTTCTAAAAACAACAGAATCTTTTGTTCACTCAACTAATAATCCTTGAATATTATACATGTGTTTTAAAAAAATATGAAGACTGACTTGTATGTCTGATTCTTCTAGTGAATATCATTTCACTGAATTGGTCTACTTAAAAGGAGAGGAATTTATGTTCAAGTTTTTTCATTTGGCAAAGAACATATGCCACTTCTGCCTTAAAATAAATATATCCTAAAACAAACATACATGTAAATAAGAGAAATGATTCATATGTTCATATATGTACACATGCTGAGGGAGAGTTGCAGGTAAGAGAGCCAAAGAGAGAGTGCATGAATGAGAGTTATAGGCTGTTAGAGTAATGGTTTGATTGTTGTAGGTAAGGCTTCTTTGAGGCTGTTGTTCCTCCTGCCTCTGCTCCCTGAGTTCTAGGACTACAGAAATGCTCCTCCATTCTGGTCTTCTGAAATTATTTTATGTGCTCCAACATTTTATGACAGATGTAAAAGAGTCAAGTACATCATGATGTAAACTATCCTAAATGAATTCAAGATTTAGTCACCAAGGTAAATGATAGAGGAACAGTAAAGACAGCATATGTGTTAGGAATTTGGGGAAAGACATTCTAAGAAGCAACTAGAAATTGAGAACACAAAAAATAAATAGATATAAGAGGCAAGATGACAGAAAAAGATATTGTTGTTCTTACTGATCTATTAAGCTGTACCATGATTCAAATATTTCTGTTTTTAAAATATATTAATACAAAATTAGCCCTTGATAACAAGTTCAGTGTCATCAAGAGACATTATTATATCAAGACAATTGCAATTTATAACTATTTTTAGGTGTCATTTCATTTAGTGACAAGAATAAAAGGAAATGAAATTACAAAACTGATATAAAATATATAGATGACTAAGTCATCTTTTCCTTAAGTGTGCTTATGTATGAAAACATCAGTTTTATGCTTCTTAATTAGTAATGAAGATACGAATGTGTTCTCCTCAAATTATTACCACAGTGTTAATGAGAGCATTATTGATTTAATAACGGAATAATAGTAAATTATGTACTAAAACAGTTTCCCATGCTTATGATCTCTTAGTAATGAACATAAGAGAATATATAAAAAACGATTTTAGCCTTAGATTTAATTAAGCAACACCTGAACTACAGCTGAACCTTGATGTAGAACACAGTGTGAAATAGAATTTTTAATATAAAGGTTAATGGCTTAATTAGCCACACTTCAATGTTTAATTCAAATAAATGTTCAACCAGTTGACTGTAAAGTTCAACAATTTTTTTTTTTTTTGCCTTTGGTCATTTCTTCTAGAAACCTTTTAACCACTGAGAGTTCCTGAATAGGATAGCACATGATCAGAGCAGATGAAGCATGGATTTGGCCATATTATTTACATGTTATCAGGACCAAGTTGGTGGAAGTTTAATAAGTATAATTTGATAAATGTTAATAATTTCTTAAGAATGGAAATTTTCTCAAATAGGATTCTACACCAACTTATATACTACATACAATTGATTTGTAAACTTTTCCATTGATGTAAAAATGAACCCAAGACTTAAGAGTTCATTGTTTTTTAAGTATCTTTTATTAATTTTGAGATTAAAGTATAATTAGAGTATTTTTCCATCTCCCTTTTTCTCTAACCTCTCTTAATGTGTTTACTATCCCCTCTCTCCTAAATCTATGGCTATTTTTCTTTAATTATTTACATCTTTTTCTGTATAAATTTTATTTATATATTTGATATATATATATATTTATATGAATATATGAATACAATATATAAACACAATCTGCTCAGTCTGTATAATGAGTCTTGTATGTAGATGTCTTCATGACTAACCATTTGTAACTGGATAAGGAATTTATGGACTCTTCAAAGCATTCCTTACTATTGTTTATATATCTCTGTCTAGAGTTGAGGCCTTCTGAGCTTTTCTTTCACATTATCATGTCGATCTGTATAGTCTTTTTTCCAGCTCCTATTTAGGGAACCACATTTGGGAGGTTTTCTGTCACATTTGTAGGTAACATATTACACAGCAAATTCCCTTCTTTTTTGGCCCTTCTAATCCCATCCCCCACATTTTTTATAGTAATAGTTACATGAAAGAATTGTGTTGTAGGTGTGTGTGTGTGTATACATATTATGTACATATATACATATATGTATACATATATGCATATATATATATATATATATATATATATATACACACATATTGGACATTGATTTTATTTATATATTTTATTTTGGAGATTATAACTAATTGGTGTTAAAAGGTTCATTTTTCCAATTAAGGTAGTGTTCTTTTAAACAAGTAATCCCAAGCCAAACTTGATATTAAAGTATCATATTCAGTCTCATAAAGGACTAATGGAAATACAGAGTAAAATTACAAATAATGATGTCCCTTAGCTCTCTTCTCATTTATTAATATTATTTACTTTTCAGAATTAAACAGTTTTATTTACAATATGAGGACAAAGGAATATATATGTTCAGTGATTACAATTTTGTATTGGTTGGACCAACTTTAGAAATTATAAATGAGTGTATACAACTGTCATGTGTAGGGTTACTATCTCTGTGACAAAACACTGGGACTGAAGCAACTTAGGGAGGAAAGGGTTTATTAACTTTACACCTTCAAAGCACTTTTTATCATTAAAGGAGGGCTGGACGGAACTCAAACATGCCAGCATCCTGGAGGCAAGAGTTAATGCAGAAACCTTAACAAGTGCTGCTGACTAGCTTTCTTCACTGGCTTTACTCAGCCAGCTTTCTTATAAAGCCCAGGATCACGAGCCCAGAAAGTGTCCTATGGACTGGACCCTCCTTCATAATCACTAATTAAAAAAAAAACCTATAACTGGATTATATGAAGGTATTTTCTGAATTAAGCACCCCTCTTTTCAGATAACTCTAGATTATTTCAAGTTGGCATAAGATTAGAATTTATTCCTTTGAAATAGTTAAGTAGATTAACTTTGACTTTCAAGCAATGAGTTACAGTCTATATTTTGACTATAAATGGTCCCTTGTATCAAATATTTACAGAATGTGCAGAAAAGTTTTAGCTGCTGCATAGATAGACACATGCATATCTCTGTTTATACCTTGATTACTCTCTCTGTCAAGTTAATTATTGAGATTTTTCACCAAACAGATATGTTTTCCTCTTTTGAATTGCATCAAAATAGCTAGCTCTATTTCCTTCTAATATTTATAATTCTTTGATATACAAGGCCTCTGTATATTTCTAGCTTAAACACGGTGTGATCATCAACATTAAGCATTCAGAATATGCAAGGTTAGTCACATAAAACAACCACTTTACTTCCTTTCAAACTGTTCTGAATTATTTCTATATTTGAAAGAGCAAATTAAATGTACACTTCTGTTACTGTAACACAGATATCGACCTTTAGGAGGGCTTTCAGATTATATCAATAACTCTTTCAGAGTGGTAAACTTAAACCCTGAAGAATCACAATGCTTAAAACACAAGCTTAAATTGAAAACTTAAAAGGTGTCAATTTTAACCACTGTGAGTTCCTGAATAGGATTGCACATGATCAGAGCAGATGAAACATGGATTTGGCCATATTATTTACATGTTATCAGGACCAAGATGACAGAAAACTTAGTAGGTGTCAATCTAAGGAAAACAGGTGTCAAATTCAAACACAGTCACATTTGAAGGTATATTACAATTTGTGACAATTATTTGTAACTGCATTTGTATGATTTTCAGATTTTTAAATAAACACAAAGATGATACTTTTATTCTATAAAAATCTTCTCTTAATACAGAAGAATCAATTAATTCTTTACTCAGGGTTTACATTTTATGATACTTTGAAATACACTGTAGTAAATAAGATATATCATATTTATTTTCTTATCAATAATTTTACCATATATCCATTAATTCTAAACTTTTACACAGTAGCTAAGAAATAAATCTAAATGATGCCTGTATACAATTGATATATATGCAAATCAGGGCCAACATCAAGTTCAGATAAAATTGTGGAAGAAAAGACAGAATAATTGTAAGAGCTAGAGAGGATTAGATGTCTATAGCCAGAGAGTATATGTTTGATATGACAAGATATAACTACAACTTTGAAATTTCATCAATATGATTTCCTGAATGACATGGAAATTGTGGCAGCACCAGTTGACATTCCTATGTGGACAAGAGAAATTCCACATCTTATCCACATGTGAATGGCTACTGAGAGTGAGGCCCCACATGAGTTGCAAAATCTCAAGTGTTCTGCTTTAGAAGAGTGTATACAAATCATCAAGATGGATTCAGTCAGTCATATATACATTTGTGAATATACATAAATAAATACCTGCATGTGTTGTAAAAATACTATTTAGAGAAAAAGAGTTTGTGAGTTTGAGATAGAAAAAGGAGGACAGAAGACGAGTTATATGCAGCAGAACAAATAAGAATGATGTAAATTCAGTGTGCATATATTAAGCTTTAAAGAAATAAAACATATATGTAATTACAAGAAGGAGTTGTTGCTCTCATGAAGGCTAAGAGTAGTGATTGTATGTTCATATAAACACAGGTATTCTAGGTGACAGAATCTGTATAGTATGTCATTTAGCTAAAGAGATGTATTTGTAACTTCAATCTGTAATGTGTCGAGCTATTTTTAAGCAAATTTACAGTACCAGTTATGATTTTCCTCTTGTTGAGTGAGTCTAAAATCCAACCACAGAACAATTGTTTGCCTCCATAAAAAAACACAACTAAAATGTATTTTTATCAGTGAGAATATTTGCAAATATACTTATGGTAAGATAATGTGTGAGATAAAACTTAATTTTAGAAGTGTTAGTTTGAATATTGCTATTTCACCAATATGTCTACTACTGGTAATTTCAGTTATAACTATAGATTTTATTCTACTTCATCCCAGAGTATAAATTCAAGTCAATAATTAATTATGTTAGTAAGTTTTGTGAAATTAATAGAAAATAAAACAATTAATGGAAATAAATTGATTGATTATATTTTTATTATAATGACTTATTTGTGAATTATCCTTGTATATTGATAGTATATGAATTAGCTCCTCTATTAGCATAGAAAGGAGTCCAAATTAGTTCTTATTTATGCTATACCTTTAATAAGTCTTCAGTGCCTTCATTATTCTATTTCCTAAAGAGTTCTTTCAAATTTAAGTCACTATATTAAGGCTGTATTGTGCATTAAATGTTAGTAAGCATATTATGTACCACATCTTAAGGTGAGACAATGTGTTCATCTGTAGGTTACTGGTCATAAAGCTGAGAAAATCAACTCCAGTAACTTACTTTAATTATAACTCACAAACATTATTGTTTGTGCCAAGTTTATAATTGAGGCTGTTTATTTTTGAAGACGTGTAAGAACAGCTGTGGGCTATAACAAAGAAGAGCATTCTTTGCATTTTTTCATTCTGCTTTGTAATTGTTTAGTTTTTGTTCACTGATATTTGCTCATATGAGTACTTAAAACAAATGTAATGGTTTCAATTCCACTTTGTATTCTATAATTAAAATCACCCCCTTAAAAATTCTAACCCATAGGCATACTTCTTTCTTCCATTGAACTCTTATTAATTAAATTTTTTTCCAGGCAAACAATATATTAAATATTCCAACTAAATTTTTGACTTTCAAAGAGGAGTAAGTCCAGGGAATAAATCAGTAAGAACAAATGATGATTGTCATTTTCAGCAAATAACCCACTAAATGTTTTTTAAAAATTAGTGCAAGATTTTCTTATTTATTTCCATAATTAATATTTGAAAACATAACATGCAAATATATATTTCAGGAAATGTGATAAATTCTACTTACATAAATTTACCTTAGATGACTTAGATGAATTCTACTTAGATGATTCTACCTTTCTTATTTTTTTTTAATTTTTTTATTGGATATTTTATTTACATTTCAGATGTTATCCCCTTACCCCATTTCTCTTCTGCCCAGGAACCCCGTATCCCATCCCCCTCCTCCTGCTTCTATGAGAATGTACCTCCACCTCCCCCCCCATGCCCATCTCCCCATCCTCAAATTCACCCACACTCAGCATTCAGCCTTCATGGGACCAAGGATCTCCTCTCCCACCTATGCCCAACAAGGCCATTCTCCCCTACATGTACAGCTGGAGCCATGTGTTTCTCCCTATGTGCTCCCAGGTTGGTGGTTTAGACTCTGGGAGCTCTGTTTAGTTGGTATTGTTGCTCTCTTCATGGGGCCACACATCCTTTCAGCTCCTTCAGTCTTCTCTCTAACTCCTCCATTGGGAACCTCTTGATCAGTTCAATGGTTAGCTGTGAGCATCCACCTCTGAATATGTCCACTGATGCCTGACCAGGTCATCCTCTGCTACATATGTAGCTCGAGCTATGGGTCCCTCCATGTGTTCTCTGGTTGGTGATTTAGTCCCTGGGAGCTCTGGGGCGTTTGTTTGGTTGATGTTGTTGTTCTTCCTGTGGGGTTGCAAATCCCTTCAGTCCCTTTAGTCCTTTCTCTAACTTCTCCATTTCGGACCCCATGCTCAGACCAATAGTTGGCTGTGAGCATATGCCCCTGTACTTGCCAGGCTTTGTCAGAGTCTCTCGGGAGATAGCTATATCAGGCTTCTGCTAGCATGCACTTCTTGGTATCCACAATAGCGTCTGGGCTTGGTGACTCTATATGGTATAGAACCCCCAGGTACGGCAGTTTCTGAATAGTCTTTCCTTCAGACTCTGCTCCACACTTTGTCTCCCTATTTCCTCCTATGCATATTTTGTTCTCCTTTCTTTTTTTTTCTGTAAGCATTCTTTTTTCAAATGATAAACAGATAGAGTCAGAAACAAGAAAATAAACACACATTAAAATAGTCACAAATAATATAGAGTTTCTTTGTGTTCCTCTTTCTAAGAAGGAACAAAGCATCCATACTTTGGCCTTCCATCTTTTTGAGCTTCATGTGGTCTGTGACTTGTATCTTGGGTACTCCAAGCTTTTGGGCTAATATCCACTTATCCACTTATGTTACATAGCATGTGTGTTCTTTTGTGATTGGGTTACCTCACTCAAGAAGATATTTTCTAGTTCCATCAATTTGCCTAAGAATTTTATGAATTCATTGTATTTTATTCGAGTAGTACTCCATTGTGTATATATACCACATTTTCTGTATACATTCCTTTTTTTTTTTTTTAAAGGACATCTGGGTTCTTTCCTGCTTCTGACTATTAAATAAAGCTGCTATGAACACAGTGGAACATGTGTCCTTGTTACATGTTGAGGTATCTTTTGGGTATATGCCCAGGGGTGGTATAGCTGAGTCCTCAGGTATTATTATGTCCAATTATATGAAGAACCATTAGACTGAGTTCTACAGTGGTTGGACCAGCTTGCATTCCCACCAACAATGGAAGAGTGTTCCTCTTTCTACACATTCTTGCCAGACTCTGCTGTCACCTGAGTTTTTGCTCTTAGCCATTGTGATTGGTGTGAGGTAGAATCTCAGGGTTGTTTTGATTTGCATTTCCCTGATGACTAAGGATGTTGGATATTTCTTTAGGTGCTTCTTGAATGTTCGATATTCCTCAGATGAAAATTCTTCTTTTAGCTCTGTAACCCATTTTTAATAGGAATATTTGTTTCTCTGAAGTCTAACTTCTTGAGTTCTTTGTATATATTGAATATTAGCCCTCTATCAGACGTAGGGCTGGTAAATTACCCAATCTGTTGGTTGCTGTTTTGGCCTTTTGACAGTGTCATATGTCTTAAAGAAGTTTTGCAATTTTATAATGTTTCATTTTTCTATTGTTGATCTTAGAGCACAAGCCATTGGTGTTCTGTTCAGGAAAATTTCCCCTGTGCCCTTGTGTTCTAGGCTTGTCCCCACTTTCTCTTCTACTAGTTTCAGTGTATCTGGTTTTATGTGGTAGTCCTTGACTCACTTAGACTTGAGCTTTGTACATCGAGATAAGAATAGATCAATTTTCATTCTTCTGTTCACTGCCAGTTGAACCAGCACCATCTGTTGAAAATGCTGTCTTTTTCCACTGGAGGGTTTTAGCTGGTCAAAGACCAGGTGACCATAGTTGTGTGAGTTTATTTCTGGGTCTTCAATTCTATTCCATTGATCTACCTGCCTGTCTCTGTACCAATACCATACATTTTTATCCTGTAATATACCTTGGGGTCAGGAATGGTGAATCCCCAAAAAGTTCTTTTATTTTTGAGATTAGTTTATACTATCCTAGGTTTTTATTATTCAAAATGAATTTGAGAATTGCTCTTTCTCTCTCTATGAAGAATAGAGTTGGAATTTTGATGTGGATTGCATTGAAATCTGTAGATTGCTTTCTGCAAGATGGTCATTTTTACTGTTTTACTAATCAGGAAGACAATTTCACTTTTCATGTGCTCAAAATTTTTCTTTAAAGGTTAGTGAAAACTTTATACACTGTAAAAAATATTCTTTAAAACTAAGTGCACCATTGTGATAGCTTTACATTCTGTTGATCCTTGTCCTGACATAGTCATTGTGTATATCTACACACAGAGACTTGCATCTTTTAAAGAGAGTTCAGTATAGGAGAAGTTCACAAAAAAAAAAAAAAGAAAATCTTTCCCCTACAGGTTGTTTTGGTGAATGCTTAATGTGTAAAAATATACAGTTTATCCTCATGCACTAGAATGCTTCTCATTATCATCTTGAAGACAAAAAATTTATTTCAATGTCCTATTGCCCAGAAAGCAATATTGAATAATGGTAAATAGAAGAAAATATAGCAGGTTAATTTCAGAGTTAAGTTCTAAAATCTGCACTGTGCACTGTCTTTTATTTTCTTCATATGTCTGTGTATATTACTATGTATTTGTACATATTCATATGTAAACAAGCATTAGTTAATTTTCTTTTGCTATGTTAAAGTACCAAGACTAAAACAACGGATATAAGGAAGAGTTTAGGCTTACAGCGCCAGAGGAATATGAGTCCATCGTGACAGGGAGGTAGGTCATAAAACCAAGTGACTGATGTTAAACATGAAGTTAAGATCTAACATCTTCAACTGCTAGGAATAAGCACATGATGAGCTGGAAGCAGAAAGAGACTATGGCTTCTCAAAGCTGTCTCCAGAGTGCAACCAACTGGTGATAAAGTTTTCTAATGTTGAAACATATGAAAGATATTTACCATCTAAACCAACACAAATACAAAGATATAAAGTTATATATATATATATATATATATATATATATATATATATGTACAATTTCTGTCCTTCCAGTACTATCTCTTTCGTGTGTGCCTGCTGAAAACTTAAATGCATGAGGTTTACCAGAGAACCTTAATATTTAACTTTAATGCATTTAATAAATTTCATTTTAAAAGAGCATGTGGTTAATAGCTTTGAAGATTTAACAGTTAAGATGGCTGTAGAAATTGGGAATAATGAAGTCTGGAAGAAGACAGAGTCTTAACTATCACAGGGAATGTTACTCTTTGAAGTTTATAACACTGTATAGTAAGAAGTAAATTTATCATCTAATAAAATATGTTTCAATTCATTCTTATTCAAGTGACCATACTTAATTAAAAAAATCACTACAAGATTAATGATAGTTTAATATTGTTATGCATTCATTCATTCCTATGTTTAGAAAATTTTAGTTAACAATTAAATTAACTTTTCATATTAATATACTGTGTAGCTAAAGAAAGAATTTGTTCAGAAATAATAGAAACTGCAACAAACATAAATATAAAACATGTCTGTGTTTATACTTGTGAATATAGAGACAAATATACATATATCTTTACATGCTATACACAAACACACATGCACACATACATCTATGATAGCTACAGTGAGTAAAATCCATGCACTCATAATATATGTATGAGTAGTAAAGAAACATTGATATTTCTCAATATCTTGTTTACCCTAAGATGCACATAGTATATTTACTATCAGAAACACTTCCCAGGAAATAGTATGACACCATCGCTTGATAACTATTTTTGTTTTGTCTTCAGAATACTAGGATTTGTTCACTGTGTCGTACACAGAAATGTCGAAATTAGTCTTGGGATCTCTCTTAAGTGTATATAAAGAAAGAATTCACAATTATTAAGATAATCTTGTATGGATAATGATTGCTTACAATAATTTCTTCCAAATAAATTCTACTCAAAGCTTTTCTTGAACTGCAATTAAATACATAATGAATGGAAAGAAAATACAGCTTAAAGGTGGTAGCTAGTCTACAACTTTCAGAATTTTTCTTACAGAAATTGTTAATATCCTAGAAGCATCTACATTATTTGGTAGATATATAAGTAATTTGATAATAACCCTCATTTCGTATACTTTCAAACTCTCAATTTCTCATAATTTTGAGCATTTTAATTGCAATATACTTTATTCACAAAATGAGTTTCTATTCATTCTGAAGATATATTACTTTCCATGTATTATTCTTTTCGTTTTCCTTGTAAATAAGATTACTTGAATGCCATTCTTTTCCAATTCAATAAGACAGGTGAAATTTTACTATGTGTTTTAAGATGGATTCTCTCCATTTTGCATCAGCATCTCAATCATTATAATTTCAGGTATGTACAACAATGCCTGAGTTAAATATATACATCACGTGTAAATCAGAAGGGCATATTCAAACATGATCCTGATAATGGAAGGTGTATATGAGAAGGGAACAATTCAAAATAAGCAAGAGATAGAAAGAGAAATAATAGCTAATTATGACAACAATTTAAAAGGAATAAGAAACTATTGTGAGTAAAAGAACCAGTATTTCGACAATGTAGAGGGGATCTGATATATGCTATCAAAACATGAAGACATTAAGACAGCATTTTTGTTCCAAATCTAGCACTGTAATAGCTTAGAAAACAAAAGACTTAAACTCAAGTAGTTATATTAATATCTAGTATAATATTCACTGCCTTGACAACACCAGACAAATATTAAACTGTTTTGATTGTTGCTTATATAAGAAATATGTTCAGGCAAAACCTAATTAGCATCCTGTTACAATGTACTTATAACACAAATTACTCATAAATGTGCCAATCCTTTCTGAGATAGGATCTTACTAAGTTTTACAGGCTGGGCTTGACTTCACTTACTAGTTCACAGAAGCTCTGGACTTGCCATCTTCTTACACCAGCCTCCTGAGGAGCTGGAATCAGAGGCTTGTGCCAACAAGGCCAACTGCAACCTGAACATTGCTATACTCTGAACTAAAAAAATTTAAGCTAAGGAATTTTGCCACCATTCATGTCAGGTCGTATTATAGTCTGGAGATTTTCTTTAGCAAAATAAAAAAGATTTGAGCCTGTTATTATTGAGTTTATTGAAACAAATATCGCTTTAGCTAGAGAAGAAACTCTATACAAATCAGTTTGATAAACCTAATTACCAGTTTTTATAATACCTTTGAGCTACTTTGAAATAGAGTCCAAACACCATATAGTGATTGGTTGACTTTCCCCAAAGGTACTGGGACATTGATCTAATTGAACTTTTTTTCCCAAACAAAGAGCAATCTCAATTTTACTTGGTCTCCTAAAACATAGCCAAAGTATCTCCTGGTAGTCCTTTATTTAATCTCTTAAATCTCTCAAATTCCTTATATTAGCTGCTGTGCTTTCATTATCTAGAAAGATTAGAGACTTAACATAAAATTTGCCTTGTTGCTTAAGCTTGCTGGATTGGAGGTAGGCTCATCTGCAGATTGTCTGGCTTGAATATATTCCCATCACATTTATGCTAAGTTATCCCTATATGACTATTGATTGAACTCTTTTAAATACAGTTCCATTGGCCAAGTGTTATCATTACTTACCCCTGCCAACTCTTATTAGCTACTTTAATTAAACAGTAGGTATGGGGAAAGTAATCTATATGCAAGCCATTCTTTATACTTTGGGATGTTGTTTTGCCATAGAAAAGTATTTGAAATGCTTGCTTTTGTGTATCAAAAAATCACACCGGTTTTTAAATGGGCATTTCTTATTTGGAATATTTATTTAGTATCAATTTGTTGATGTTAAATATAATGTAATGGGTTATTTTTAAAGGAACATTTTTGTAGTGGTTTGAATGAAAATGGTCTCCATAGGCTCATAGGGAGTGGCACTATTGGGAGCTATGGATTTATTGGAGTAGGAGTGGGTTTGTTGGTGGAAATGTGTAACTGGGAATGGACTCTGGGGTTTCAGAAGATCAAACTAGGCCCAGGGTCTCTCTCCATTGCCTACCAATCTGGATGTAGAAGTCTCAGCTACCTCTCTCTGTACCTTATCTGCTTAGGTGACAGCATGCTTCCTGTCATGACAATAATGGGCTAAACCTCTGCACTCTAAGCCAACCTCAATTAAATTTTTCCTTATAAGAGTGTGGTCATGGTGTCTTCTCACAGCAATAGAAACCCTAAGACAACTCTCTGTATAAGTTCAGGTATCAAATCTACTTCATCATTCATAATTAGTAAGTTCTCCATCACTGAGTGCTTTCTATTTTCCAAACTCAACAATGAACAGTAAGTGCATTTTTCACAACCTGAATAAATTATTTGGCAGAAGCCATTAGGAAGAGAGAGAAGTGGAAAAATGACTTGGCTTTTGCTTGAGCACCAGAGAATTATCACTGTAAGCTTAGCACATTAAACTGATACTGGCAAAAAAAAATCATTAACACATTCTAATTTATATTCTTATTGTTTGACCAAATCTGGTCATCCTAAAAATATATTAAAAAATTAAACTTATATTAAACTTTCAAGTATAGCACTGATTATAAACCATAAATTGTGTTTAGCAAATATACATAATTATAGTACAAAGCAATAACTGTTACTTCTTTAAATGTTAATATTTAGTTTCGTACTTAATTTAAACTTGATATTCCATGGTTAATTTTCTCAGTTTGTTCTATTCCTAGTGTATAACTTAGTGCTGATAATAAGAAAGGCTACTAATTATTTTTAAAAGCAGCAGACAAATCTCGACAATTTAAATTACTTCCACCTGGATATGCTATATATTATATCAGTACAGGACATATTTGTAAATGTTACTTTTATTCACCAAATTTAATTTTCCCCTCAGAGGCTTACTGCTTAATATGCTCATCCTGCTTACTTCTTTCGGACCTCTGGCTGGTTCTGCTCAGCTGTGGATGCCTGCTGCTCCAAGCTGACTGATTCAAACTGGCTTCTCTCAGCTTCTCAGTGAATTACTTTCCTTGGCAAACTGCCTCTGTCAATTCATTAACTGAATTGACCTGGCAGCACAGAACTGAAATGAATTCCACTGAACTGAACTGTTCTGCTCTCAACTGAACTCAACAGAACTGACTGACTCTCCCTGAACTATGTTTCTAAGTACCCTCCTTTACCTATCTTTTCTTCTGGGAGTTGGGCATATCATATGTCAGACTCATTCTATAAAATTTTTCTTAGGTTCATTACTTTGCCCCTCAAACTAGCTATCATCTGCAAACATGGCCACTTCCCTCCACAAACTAAACTTATCTCCATCGTTGGGGATTGAAGGTGTATACTAGCAGTATGTCTGTATTCCAGCCAGAGCGTATTCCAATCCATGCTTGCATTGCAGTTAGATCATATAGACCTAGAAGGTCATGGATGTGATTCTTTGTCAAAGCATCCATATGAACGAATTAAAATTCCTCTACATGTATTTAATATGAAATGAGGCAATTAATAACCATTGGAAATGATAAATAAGTATTTTAGTTTACATGACTAGCTATTTTAAGGAGAAAAAAATTTATATCTGGGTTATTAATTTACTTCATATTTTTCTGACAACATTCTTCAGGCAATAATTCTCACTTTGAGCTAGTAATACATAGATAGAACGAGTGTTTACTTTTACTCAGTGGTTTTTGGTAACAAAATAGAGAAAACAATTTATTCTTGAAGCTCTTTTCTCTATCCCCCTCCCTTTCCTAACACCTCCCCTCTCTTCTCATCTCCTCTCCTTTTCTCTTCTTCTAGCATGTCCTTTTGAATTTTTGTCAACTCTCTTCTTCTTTCTTATGACCTTCCTTCCTTTATCATATGTCATTTCTTCCTCACATCTTTCCTTCCGTCTTTTACATTACATGTTTTTCTTTCTTTTTTCCTTATTTCCTTCTTACTTTTTCTCCTTTTCCCTCCATTTCATACAACATTTCTCTCCTACCCATCCTGGTTGTGAAAAGAATATCATCTCAATTTCATTACATGAAATTCAGTACAAAAAATTAGGTTTAAAGAGAGACTGTTCATCCTTAGTTTACATAATAAATTATGGGAAAGGTGGTTGACACATAAGGGTTGGGGGAGACACATATGCTCTTTAGTATGTGAATTGTTTATTCAATTTTGTTGTATCTCCAAGTATCCAAATCTTGAGAGTAATGTTTTCAAAAATTTGTAATCACTCCCCAGCTGAATACATTTAAAAATAGTACTGATCTTACTTTCTACTTTGATAATTTCCATTTTCTGTTTCAGGCCACATTTTAAAAATATTGGTTTCTAGTCTTTCGTTTTGTTTTGTTCTATTTTTAAATCATTATTCTTTTTTATTGCTTTGTCTTATAGCATTTTTTAATAAGTTGAAACATTTATTCTTAAAAGACACTCATCAAGACTCACAAAACAGATAGGTTAAACTTTGGGTTGAAATTTCTGTGAGACAGTTGGTGTCCCTATTTCTCCATTTGGGTTACTATCTTGGTATAGAAGGTGGCCTCTTCAGATTCCATATCCCCACTCCTGTGAGTCTCAGCCAAAGTCACCTCCATTGATTCTTGGGAACTTCCCCTTTCCTAGTTCTCTAGCAGGTTGTTGAGCTTCCCCTACCATAATGTGTCTGGAGATTTCCACTCCTCATGGCCATTCTCTTCTGTATCTCTGCAGACCTGACCCTGAATGCCCTTCCTATTCCTCTCCACATTCTCTCTCCTACTGAGAATGGAGGAGAGACTAGAAAGCCATACCTTGGGTAAGTACCAATCCCTGACATTATTTATTTATTTATTTATTTATTTATTTATTTATTTATTGGTTTCGAGACAATGTTTCTCTGTGTAGTCCTGGTTGTCCTAGAACTCACTCTGTAGACCAGGCTGGCCTCAAACTCAGAAATCCACCTGCCTCTGCCTCCCAACTACTGAGACTAAAGGCGTGCGCCACCACTGCCAGGCTTCCCTGACACTATTAATGATACTCTGTTATACTTTCAGACAGGAGTCTAGAATGGCTGTACTCTGATAGACTCCACCCAAAGGCAGATTCAAGAAAATGTAGAATCCCACAGCCAAACATCTGATGGAGGTTATGGAAGTGTTGGGAGAAGAACTGGGGGCCCCTAAGGGGATAATAACTCCACAGAAAGACCAACAAAGTTAAATAATCTGGACCACTGACGAGTCTCAGAGACTGAACCACCAAACAACATACACAGGCTGGCCTAGGCCTCCCCACACATATATAGCAGAGGTGCACAGTACTCTTCATGTGGGTGTGGAACAACTGGAGGGAGGGTTATCCCAAAAGCTGTTGACTGTCTTTGGGGTATGTTCTTCTAACTGTACTGTTTTACCTAGCCTCAGTAGGAGTGCTTAGGCCTCTAAAGACTTGATGTGCCAGAGTGAGAAAATACCCAGGTCCCCACCAGCTTCTCCGAAGAGAAGGGGAGGGGAATGGGGAAGTGACTGTGGGAGAAGGTTCCTGGAGATAGGGCAGCATTCATAATGCAATGGGGAAAATAAAAATAAAATGGAATTGCATAAAAAAGACTTACAAAATATGCAAGTTAAAATTTTCAGGATAATTTTAAAACATAGTATTTTCAGGGCTCATTCTAGCTCAGATGAAAATATAAACTTTGCTAGGTAGGGAATAAAATGAACAGTGATGTTTGCAACTCATAAAGAGAGTCCTTTTAGATGCAGTTGTCTAAGTATTCACACATATTAGGTTTTTCTTTATGGTGATGTAGTTTTCTATGAGTCTTTCATGTTTCTGTAGGTAAGGCCAATCAACATACTGGCTCACTAAGCAGAGATTATGTAGAGTCACTTCTTTTGTCTGTTATTGAATCCTTACCTGTAGAGAGCCTCGGCGAGCGGTGACAGCATTCGCCATTACAAGATGGCGCTGGCATCTGGTGCTCCTGTGGGTAAACAAGTAAATTGCGCATGTGCAAGTGGTGAAAGTGCGCCAAGTCACTGCCCAGCCTGGTTCATCATAGGAGGTTATGAGCAAGCAGCCAATCAGATATGTCCACGCCACTCTAGGGTGTATATAAGCAGTGACATTTTGGGGCTCTGTCTCTTCCTCCTTTCATCGCAATAAACGCTTGCTGCAGAAGGATCCTGGTACCCGCATGTGTTCTTGCTGGTGAGACTATTGAGCAGGGCACACGTACCTAAACAGTACATTCTGGTTTAGTTTTTTCACCCACCACAATTTCCACCTAAACAAGGAAGTACTGATGATGACCTAGAAGAGTAATTTATGGTTCTTGCAATATGTATAACACATGATACTGAGGCTGTGAGGTTGTACATTTTCTCCCAGACAGGAATACATCTCAGTGATCTGTAATCATGATTGCATGGGCCTTGCAGTGGGTAACAAAATGTGTAATCAAGCCAAAGTTTTCTAAGAGTAGAGTGTCTGGACAATCTTGGGCTTGCTGTTTTCTTATACTTTTTATGTTTAGCATGCCTTACTGATGAATGGGATCTATGACACGAATATGGGGATGTCTCTGAAAGACCCCCAAAGGGAGACTCTCACTCAAATCCGATCAGTGCGCACCCAAGGACACACGAGAGACCTTCTTGATGCAACTGCAAAAGATAGTTTGATGGCAAGGGCCCTCGGGTCGAAACGTATCCCACACAGGGGATAGAGGCTTTGACCAAGACCCCAGGATGTTTGGGATATTTATAGATAGAGGTTGGGGAGAACAGGGAAATTTGGCGTGGTTACATATGATTGGATATTTCAAACATCAGCAATTTTCGTAAGCAATCGTTTGAGCTGGCAGGATGACTAGTTATTTTTTGACCATGAAACCTCAGACCTCCAAGACAGGGGGGAGAGAAACATAAACACCAGATAGCCTATTACTCACTTGGGCTTGTTTGGACTTGTCTGGGCACGTCTTTGCATGCCTTTTCATTTCTTGGTCACCCTGCCCCTGGAGGGACTTAATATTTTTATTATGGCTATATTCAACATGCTGTTGGTGGTCTTTGCTGACCATGAATTTTTGTTATTTGTTTCAAGCTGTTTTCAAATTTTATTCTCACAGTCTCAGGATCCAATAACAGAATAGAAAATTTATCAAAATCACTGAAAGTAACATACATTGGATGAGACTATAAGTAAACTTTCACATCAACTGCATAACCTTTGTTGTGAGCTATACGACATGTTATTGTAGCTGAATTATTTTCTTGGGGAAGGGTGGAAGTTGCCCGCAAAAGGGAATATTTACAGTGAAAAAATTCATACAGATCCTGTTAAAAACATTAGCCTGTGTTTTGGCAGAGAAGCTATATTAGAAGATAGAAAGGCATGGGGTTGTTGGTTTGATATGTCTTATTGTTGAAAAGATGCAGAAAATAAGATTAAAAGTTAGACCTCAAATAAAGCATCTTTTATTGTGTGCTCAAATTTTGAAACCAAAAGATAGAATCTGATAGTGAGAAAAAAAAGTCTTAGAGTGAAGGAAAATACTCTTCAGGCCTGACTTCTAATAGAGAAAATAAAGACATTTGTGATCTAATATATAGTGGTAGGTATTAATGAAGATCTAGTTACAAAAACATGAATAAAGAAAAAACACGCCATATGGAAAATACTCATCCCATCCTCTAATTGTTTATATTGGTGGAGTCACTATAAATAAACAATTACAAAAGCTATTCACAGTTTGGTGCAAGGGACTGATGAACTTGTGGAAGCAGGAAATCTCAGTAATATAATTGCTTGTATCTCCATGAGGAAAAGGCTGTATAACTCTGAGGCAATGTGAATAATGACCATTCTGGTGCATATGGATTTATGAAAAACTACTCTAGTCTAAGGTCCCCATAGGTATCATGTATTGGAAATGATATAGGGAGAAAAGACAGTACGGTGAAACTGGGTATGAGAGGCAGTGTTATGTGCTCAGTTTCACAGATGAGCAAGGATTGGGTTCAAAAGAGCTAGGGAAGAAGTTGATTTTCTGAGGGCTATGAAACTGGTATGGAGCTTTAGGGGTTTGTTGGAGACCACTCTGCCAAATGTTGGAACCTGCACTGCCAAAAGCTTAGGGGCCAAAATTGTTAGAGCCTGCACTGCCCCAAGGTTTGGGGGCTAAATTGTCCTGGCTCGTACTGCTGCTCCAGTATGTGGGTTAGGGTTCAGCAAGAGAGAGAATGAGGGTGGACACAAAGAATGGAGACCAGACAGAGAGTGATTCAGTCCCATTTATTCTTAAGTCTCTCTTCTTCTCTCTTTCCAAGTTCATTGTTTCTTTTCCAAGTCCCAAGTCTCAAGTTCCTAGTACCTAGTTCCTAGTCCCTAGTGCCTCCAAATTCCAAGTTTCCAGTCCCCTTCTTCTGTCTGCCTCTCACCTTTTATAAGTCTGACTTTCCAAGTCTCACCTTTAAGTCAGCTTTCAAGTCACACTCACTCAAGGGAAAATCCTGGGTATATAAAGCAAGATGTTATCAGAGTGTGCTCAGCTGCTGTAGGCTGTTGAAAACAAGTCTCTTGTCAGGTATATGACTCCAGATGGCCGCAAGAATGATAGCTGCCTTGTGTTGGCTGCCCACAGTCCCCCTTTTTAATTTTTTTTCAAAAGAGAAGGCTGGAAAAACTAGGGAAACCGTGCCTGCCTTATGTTGGAACAAAGGACCCCAGCCTCCCTTTCCCATCTTTGGATACTCAACAGCCATTGGTTGAGCTCCTGTATTAGGATGGTGAGGCCTCCCTTTTTAGGGATGAGGGTCATGAATTGTTCTCTTACCCATCATTGACTATCCTGCTTAGTGTGTAAGTTAGGGGTTAATCCTCATTATTCTTGATGACAAAGGTTTTACAATTCCCTACTTCCAACCTATAATGATGGACCTGTATGGGTTTTATTTGAATAGGATCTATCTGTTTTCATACAAAAGCCATCAGTTTGTTGGACCCGAGAGACAAGAGACTTAACAATGCCTGAATAGTCAGTATAATGGCAATACTCTCTGTTAAGGGCAACACATAACTCCCTCTGTTCAAGGAGTAAAATGTATTAGCCTCTTCTATTCTGTTTACAAATGTATTATAGCAGAATCTAAATCTATAGAAATACAGAACTGACCATAGCTTTGATCTTAACAAAACAAGTAGGGAAATCCCTGTTCCTGCTCCAGTCGATCTCAAACCCAAAAAACAACTATAGTAATTGTGGTAGTAGGTTTTCTCCTGGATCTAAACAATGTTCCCCACTAAATCGTAAGTTGGGGAACCAAGAGTCCAATAGAGCCACCCTGGGGGTATGGGTGGTGATGTCTCCTTCCACATTGAGGACTTCCCAAATCAGGTTTGCTGGTTGATCTGTTCCAGTTTGAAGGCAATTGAGACGCATCTTCATGTTTCCTGCAAAGAAAAAATACACTTCTCAGAGAGTTTCTTCTCCCTGGGTTTGTTATTGTGGTCTATTTGTTTAATCAGTCTCTCTGGCAGCCAGCATGCAGCATCTGCAGTGTAGGAATATATGCAGACAGAACCTCTTCCCCAGATAAGCGCTGGATTAGGCTCATTCCATGTTCCAGTTAATGGGTCCTTCCAGAGGACTGTTGCAAAATTCTTTTTGGTATCAGGATGCCAGAATATATCTGCAGCAGATTTTCCTTCAGAATCCAAAGTTAAAAAATTTAAAATAAAGAGCGTATGATGAAGGATATTTCTGGGGGATCCCTTGGTAGGGTACCACTACCCCTTTTTAATTTCATCAAATTGATATTTAATGGTTCGATGTGCCCTTTCTACCATGCTTTGACCCTGTGGATTATATGGAATACCCATTTTATGTAGTATTCCCAATTTTTCACAGAATTGGTGGAAACTGGAGCTTGTATAACCTGGGCAATTGTCAGTCTTTATCTGTTTAGGCACACTCAATACAGCAACTGTAGCAAGCATATGAGTGATCAAATGCTTGCTTGTTTCTCCAGATTGTAATGTTACATAAATGAAACAATTGTATGTATCTACACATACATGTATATAATTTTGATTGCCAAATTCATTATAATGAGTAACATTCATTTGCCAGAGACTGTTTGGTATCAGTCCCTTTGGATTTACACCCAAATGAGGAACTGGTAGAAGTGTAACACATGAAATGACATTGGTTAACAATTTGTCTAGCTTGTTCTCTGGTAATTTTAAACATAAGTTTAAAGTTTTAGAATTAAGGTGATGTAACTCATGAGCCTTTATGGCCTGATCCAAGTTAGATGGCAGATCTGATAAAGTCACTGTAGCTGCATGGTAGCTAGATCTGCCTTGGTGTTTCCCTCAGAGAGAGGACCTGGTAGCCCAGTGTGGGCTCTCAGGTGTCCTATAAAGAATTTACACTTTCTCCTCAAAATTAATTGTTGGCACTATAAAAACAAATCAGCTGCTTCTGAGGAATGTTTTATTTGCACAGCAGTTTCTAGCAGAGGGATAGATTGAGCTATATATGAGCTATCTGTATAAATATTAATGGTTTGATTTGGAAATGCTTAAAACACAGCAATAACAGCATGTAATTCAAGCAATTGAGCTGACACAGATGCTGTAGCAAAGAAGATTACTTGATCTTGAAAGGCATAAGCAGCTGTTCCTGATGAGGAACCATCAGTAAAACCTAGCAATGCTTCCTTGATAGGTGCATGCACAGTATGAGTTAGAAAAACAAATACAGTCCTTTGGAATTTTGGGGAATCGCATCAAACAGCGAAATGAGGGATTTCTTCAGATTAGTGATGTCAATCTACAGCTGTTTGATGTCCTTGTCAAAGGCCCATTGGAGGTCTGAGTAGTATAAGTCCAGAGGCCAGCATCAGGATTAGAACTCCTAATGGCAGACATCACAGGTGATTAATTTTTACCTGGAAGAGAAAAAAGAAAGGAATTCTCAGGGAAACTTCTCTTCCCTGGATGACAATTGTTATTCATCTTACTTATAATTGGGCCTGATTTTGGGGAGGTATCTATTTAATTCATTAATCCTTTTGGTGGCCATTTAATTGTGCCTTCTGTGGTATTAAACAGTCATATCAATCCTTGGCCCCATATAGGAACTGGGTCCTGGCCATTCCATTTAAGGGTAAAAAGGTCCTTCCACATAGTTGTGACATAGTTTTTGTTGGTCTCAGCGATGCCAGAGGCAATCAGCGGCAGATTTGCTGTGAGTTTTCAGTTTTAGAAAGTTAAGAGTAAACAAGGCATGCTCCTTCCACCCTCAAAGAGTCATAAAGACACTATTTAAAGAAATAGAATTCATTATTAATAATCTCTTTTATCAAATGATTATTATAAAACAGCCAACAGTTAATCAATCTATATAATGTATCAATTAGTGAGAGCTTCTTCTACTTTTTGTAAAATTACTCCTCTTTTGTCAATTAATTGTTGAAGGAAATTAAGATTTGCATCTCTCTTAAGATTATTAAACAGAGACATAAATTCTTTTGTGAAGAGCTTAAAATAAGATCTTAACCAATAAGCATCTCCTGTAAACTTTTGAAAATCATTTGAAATAAGTAAACTATCTTTCTTTCCTTTGTTTTTTGTTTTTGTTTTTTTCTTTTTTGCCAGACCAATTATCTGTTATTTCTTTTTTATTGAATATTTTACGTATTTACCTTTCACTATTATCTCTTCTTCCTTTCTTTCCCCAAACCCTTTCTCATACCCCCTCTTCCAATTTTTATGAGGATGTGCTCCCATCATTCTCCCAATCCCACCTCCCTGCTCTCACATTCCCCAACACTAAGGATTCAAACTTTCGGGGACCATGGCCCTCCACTTCTATTGTTGCCTAATGAGGATACCCTCAGTTACCTATACCAGTGGAGCCATGGGTTCCTCCCTTTATGTTCTTAGGCTGGAGTTTTAGTCCCTGGGAGCTCTAGTTGAGTATTTTACTACTCCTTCTAAAATAAAACCAAAGCACCCATATGTGTCTACGCATTGTGTCTTAGGTATTGCAAGCTTTTGGGCTAATATCCACTTATCAGTGAGTGCATGCCATGTATGTTCTTTTGTGACTGGGTTATCTCACTCAGGATGATATTCTCAAGCTCCATCCATTTGCCTAAGAATTTCATGAAATCATTGTTTTTAATAGCTGAGTAGTACTACATTGTGTAAATATACCACATTTTCTGTATTCATTCCTCTGTTGAAGGACATCTGGGTTCTTTCCAACTTCTGGCTATTATAAATAAGGCTGCTATGAACATAGTGGAGCATGTGATTTACAATAGAAAAGACTGTAAATAGCTCTAGTCAGTGTACAGCCCTTAAAGAAGAATGCTGCTTTTATATAGACAAAACAGGGATGATTAAAGAGAACATGAAAAAGGCCAGAGATGGTCTTGAGAAAAGACAGAGAAAGAAAGAATAAAAGGAGAGCTTGTATAAGAATTGGTCTTCAACCTCTCCATGATTGTTAACCGTACTTCCTTCCATCTTGGGATTATTAATTGGGTTATTTTTGCTTATTTCCTTTGGTCCCTGAGCCTTCAATAGGCTGACTAACTTTGTGAAACAACAGACAGATAATCTGATAGCAAAATCTATTCAGTTACATTATCATGTGTTAGTTTTGGAGGACCACGAGAGTCTAGATGAGGTTGTTTCTCTATCCAGGGTGTTCCTAAGTTCCATCTCCACCCATCCTAAAAGAGGAGGCTTCCACCCCTAGACCAAGCAGAGAGGGGCCACCCAGAACCCCCTCTGTCTGGCGATCTGAATTCTTGCTGAGGCTGCGAGGCTAAGCACTGCAAGGGAATATAAATAAAAGTTAAAAATATGTTTCTGGGTTCCCTGAGGGACAAGCCTGACTGCATAGGGGTTGATGTCAAAAGTATCCCCTCTCCAGGAAAAAGACATCGGGACGGGTATGGCCCTTATGCCTCACTGGACAACGACAGGAGGACTGGAGCCATTACAATGTCCCCTTTAATTACTGGAGGTCAGGCCTCTATCCCCACCTTGGCAAGATTAGAATGGCCACAGCCCTTCTATACTTGGAGAAGGGAGGAGATGTCAGGGACAGCCCTGCTTATACACTGAAAACCTAAAATCAGTCATAAGCCTAAAATTAGCAATAGGCCGGACATATATGCCTGCTAACACAAAGACTTGGGTCTCTATGGAAAAACACTGAAACAGAGGGCTATAAACTATTGTAAACAGACAGCTTTTGTTGAAAACTACTAGCCTGAGTAGTCATAAACCTTGTAAATAGGCAGCCTTTGGCAGATAGTACTAAATTAGATTATGACAAGGGAATCATAGGAAGAGTCATAGTGATCTGACCCCTAAACCTTCACCCAGATGATACTCTGTTCTGAAAGATATCTGTACTCCCCCTGAACATCTATGTTCCTGTGTCATCCCCTTCCCCACATTCTGCATTTTTGTGTTTATAACCCCTGTGTTAAAAAGTAAAAATTATGATTTGATAAAAAACAAACAAACAAACAAAAAAAAATTTAACACACAGTGTACCCCTGGTTCTGCTGATTTAGTTCCTGACAATCTATTTTCTTGTTCTCAGAAATACTTTGAATTATAAAACGTTATTGTGGTTTGTGTTAGTATGCTGGGTGAAATAATTTTTTATTGATCTTATTTTGAACTTCAAAGTTTGTAGTGAGTTGAGGTGTCCTTCTACATGGTTGTAGGTCATATTTGCTTTCATATTGTGAAGTGTTGGTTGGTCTGTTGAACATTTTGAAAAACTGGATTCCTTTTTGAGAATTTCATATATGAACACTAACTTTCCCCTTTCTCTCCTTCCTCCCACTCTTCTCAACCCCCCCATACTTTTTGAATGCATTTTATTGTTTGATTATCATTTATATGTGTATGTATATATGTATGCATGTATGTGTTTATACAAATATTGATAAATAAAGTGTTTTTAAAATTTAAAAAAAAATAAAAATAAAACTTGATTTTGTACTTTAAAAAAAAAACAAAAAAAAACAAATACATGGCAAATAATACAACTGAATCAATTAATCTAGAGGATAATGATTATCTATCTGACCAGCAAATGAGGCATATGCAATAGGCCGGACTTCAGATTTCTGCATAAGCCAATCAACCTGATGCCTTGTATAGGGTTGTATTATTACATCAGGATCCTTTCCAAAATATTTTTGACTATTATCTCTGCTCAACATAATTATATCAGCTACAGCAAGATAGTATGGATAAAGAATCTTCTTAAGGAATGAGGGAAGATGAACCCATCATATGGGTGAAGTTTGCCAAAAAACTGCAGTAGGAGTTAGTTTAGTGTTAAAAATAAGAAAATATAAAGGCTTAGAATAATTAATATGAGTTACTGTGGGGAGCTGACAGAAGGTGGCTATCATCCTTGCAGTCATATTGAGCCATATACTCTGACAAGAGACTTGTTTCCAATAGCCTACAACAGCTGAGCACACTCTGATAACATCTTGTTTTATATATCCAGGATTTTTTTCTTGGATGTGTGAGACTTAAACGTGTGATTTAGAGATAAGACCTAAGTGCATGACTTGAAGATGTGACTTAAACGCGTGGCTTAGAAGTGAGACATATAAAAGGCGAGAGGCAGACAGAAGAAATTATTAGACAGTAGGCACTTGAGACTTGAGACAGGCAACTAGGGGTTAGACACTTGGCATTAGACACTTGTACATGGAAGAATATTAGGCACTTGAGCCTGATAACTGGGAAAGAGACTAGCAACTTAGAACTGGGATTAGGACCTGAGACTTGGTACTAGGAACTAGGGACTAGGAACTAGGGACTTGGAGTGAAGAAGAGAGACTGAAGAATAAATGGGATTGAATCATACTCTGTCTGGTCTCCATTCTTCACATCTGTCATCACTCTGTCTTGCTGAACCCCAACTCGAGAACCGGAGCAGCCTGAGCCAGTGTGGGCTCTAACAATTCAGCCCCCAAGGCTTTTGGCAGTGCCGGTTCCAACAATGATAGAGTGGTCCTGACATTTTGGCTTCCAAGCGTGGAGCAACTCGGGCCACAACAAGTTACAAATTGGGATGAAATAGCACTCTCTACCTTTTGTAAGGCTTTTCTACCCTCCTCTGTTAGAGCCTTGTCAGATTTAGGGTCAGTCTCCTTTGAGAATCTCAAACGGAGATTTCAGTTCTCCTGTCATGAGTTTCAAATATGGTTGTAGCCAATTAATGTCTCCCAATAATTTTTGAAAATCATTAAGTGTCTTAAGGGAATCAGTCCTCAAGGTGACCTTACTATTAATAATACGTGGACCATTAATCTAAAATCCTAAATAAGTATATGGATCTTGTAATTGTACCTTTTCTGTTGCTATTTGTAATTCTGCACTCTATAAAGCTGTTCTAAGATCATCAAAGCACTGGAGTACCTGTTTTCCACCATTTCCTGCTATTAAAATATCATCCATGAAATGAATCACATAGATTTGCTTTCACATGGTTCTAACACCCTCTTTGGCGGAAGCCACAAACTTTTGGCACAAGGTAGGACTGTTAGCCATACCCTGAGGCAAGACCTTCCATTGATATCTCTTCATAGGTTCTCTAAAATTTATAGCGGGAACACTGAAAGCAAAATGCCTTCTGTCATTAGGATGAAATGGAATAGTAAAAAAACAGACTTTTAAATCTATAACTATTTTATAATAGCCTAAAGGTATGGCCATCTGTGTGGGCAGCCCAGGTTGTAAAGCTCCCATCCTAATCATGGTTGCGTTAACAGCCTTCAAGTCTTGCAACAGTTTCCACTTTCTTGACTTTTTCCTAATGACAAATATCAGGGTATTCCAGGGAGAGTTACTCTCCTCTAAAATTAGTCCTGCACTAGCAATTGAGCAGCTTATAATTTTTCGGTGGTTAGGGACCACTGATCCATGCAGATGGGTGAGTCCCCCTTCCAAGTGATGGGATCTGCACAATGCCCTAGGGGTGCAAATGAATAAGCAGCCTCCATCAAAAATACCCCAAGCCTCTTCTTCCAGTGTTACCATGGACCTCAACAGGATGAGTAATCCCTTCTTTACTTTTTCCTAATCCTTTCCCTGGGGAAAATGCAGAGGTTACTATTTGAGCCATGATTACTTCATTAGGGCTGCACATAATCAATCCCAACTGGGATAACAGATCTCTGCCCCAGAGATTAATGGGGAGGTTCAGGATGACATAGGGTTGTATTTTTCCTGTATTGCCTTTTTTATCTTTCCATGTCAGCATCTTAGAGATTTGTTGTCGATTTTGACTTTGGCCAATACCCCTTAGATCGGTTAAGGTTGGGGTCAGAGGCCAAGTGGCAGGCCAATCACTTTGTTTTAGGATAGTCACATCAGCTCCTGTGTCAACCAAGCATTAGAATGCCTTTCCATCCAGCCATAGTGTCATCATAGTTTTTTTTTTTTTAACTATAGACTGTACCCAGTATGCATCAGAGGAACCACAGCCCTGATCCCCTCTCTTAGGACTCTTATATTTGTGATTAGTAGGGAACAATGGAAGTAACAATAGTTGAGCTATCCTCCTTTCTGTAGGAAAGGTGACTATATTCTGAATTGCCTGTGCCATTACCTTAATCTCACCTTGATAATCATTCTCTATAACTCCAGGAAAAATTTGTAGTCCCTTCATAGTAGTACAGCTTCTTCCCACTATCAGACCAAACATATTTGGATATATCAGTCCAAACACTCCAGTAGGTAAGACCTAAGGTCCCATTTCTTGGGTTAATATTGTGTAGGTGGCAGAACTGAGGTCTAATCCTGTGCTTACTGGTGTTGCTCAACTAAGTCCTGAAAGGGATTGTTGTTTTGGCTTGTGTTGGTTCGGGACCTAGAGCTGGCCCCTGTTCCCTTTTCCCTGATTATGGGAAAGAGTGTTTCCTTGTGTGTCTCTTTTGGACCTACATTCACTAGCCCAATGCCTTCCATGTTTGCAAAGTGGGCAGAACCCCGGCTGTTTTCTGGAATGCCTATGGGTTAATTCATTTTTTGACTCGCAATCGCTTGCAAAGTGTCTAGGCTTGCCACATTTAAAACAGGCCTTTTGTTTCTACATAAAAGGACCAACCATTGCCTGCCTGAATGTTTCTCCTAGCTGTTTCTTTACAATTCTCATGATACTCTGATTTCCAAATAAGATAGTCACCACCACTAAGAACTGCTCTCACTGACATATTCCAATAGCCAGGAGTCAGTCACTCCTCTGTGGCAGACTTTAAAATTGCAAGAGTAAAGAAAGCATTGGCAACATATTGTGATACTGCATTTTTAAATTCCTTAATAATTTGAAAATTAAACCCTGTGTGATGTCTCCAAGCAACCCTTTGATTGTCTCTGGTCTCAGATACAGAAAAGCCTCAGCATCTTCCTTCTTTGGATGATCTGTGGCTAATATAAAGCTAGATGATAGGGGCTGCCTTTGGACTCTGGGTTGAGGAACACTAGGAGCCTGGGTATTTTCACAGTTTTCCTTTCGAGACATCTCCCCTCTCTTTAATTTTTGTAGCTAATTAATTAAGTCCTGATACTTTTTCCAACTCTATTTGTTCTTTAAGAAACAATATTTTTTTTTCCTGCAACTCCCTTCTGGGATCCATAACAACCATCTCCACTGTGGGAGCATTTGGAGGCCTAGGCACATAGGGAGGGGGTCTTCAGGAAGAGCACCATTCAGGGTCCTAATGTTCAGCTGCCTCTTCCTATAGGTGAGCACAATCTGGGTCTAACAAATCATCATCAACTTTTGGTTGTATTTTTAATCTTATTTTTGGATAAATACGTTTCTTTTTATTTTGAACATGAAAGATAGCATTTAAGGAACAAAGCAAATTCAGACAATTAACACACATGAGCAGTAAACAGCAAAGTAAAAACAGAGAGTTGAGTTCAGGCTAACTTATTTCTTGCCCCATTTTCATTATAATGACTTACCTTTCTCAACATGGCAGATTCCTGCTGTGATCACCTTCATTTCAATTCTGACTCTTCAGCAGATTCTTTTTCCAGTAGTACCTCATTGAGTCTCTCTTTCTTGCTGCCCCACGTTAGGCGCCAAAGTGTCAGGGACTGCTCTGCCAAATGTTAAAACCTGCACTGCCAAATGCTTGGGGGCCAAAATTGTTAGATCCCTCACTGCCCCAAGGTTTGGGGGCTAAATTGTCCTGGCTCATACTGCTGCTCTGGTCCATGGGTCAGAGTTCAGCAAGAGAGAGAGTGAGAGTAGATGTGAAGAATGGAGACCAGACAGAGTGTGATTCAGTCCCATTTATTCTTCAATCTCTCTTCTCTCTGTCAAGTCCCTTGTTCCTAGCCCAAGTCCCAAGTCTCAAGTTCCTAGTCCCTAGTTCCTTGTCCCTATTGCCTCCAAGTTCCAAGTTTCCAGTCCACTCTTCTGTCTGCCTCTCACCTTTTATATGTCTGACTTCTCAAGTCATGCCTTTAAGTCATGCCTTTAAGTCTTGTCTCTGAGTCACACCTTTAAGTCACACACCCCCAAAGGAAAATTCTGGGTATATAAAACAAGATGTTATCAGAGTGTGCTCAGCTGTTATAGGCTGTTGAAAACAAGTCTCTTGCCAGGGTATATGGCTCAAGATGGCTGCAAGGGTGATAGGCATCTTCTGTCAGCTCCCCACAGTGGTTTTGCAGATTTTCATAATGATACCAAATCCTTATAACATAGGATAGGTTTGGAAAGACAAGTACAAACTAGAAAAAAAAAGTACAAATTAATGTTATAAGGTATTAAGTCACTCAATAATAGACAAGATATTGAAAAAAACACATTCTGCCAGGGAGGTAGTGGCACACACCTTTAATCCCAGCACTTGGGAGGCAGAGGCAGTCGGATTTCTGAGTTCAAGGCCAGCCTGGTCTACCGAGTGAGTTCCAGGACAGCCAGGGCTACACAGAGAAACCATGTCTCAAAAAAACCAAAAAAAAAAAAAACAAAAAACCCCACATTCTAAATCCCTATGCCCTATCCACAGCCTTGAGCAAGCCTAAAAGACCTTGTTTACCACAATAGACCAAATAATAGGACCTAGGTGGAGTTACCCACCTTGGCTGTATGCTCTATTGATAGTTACTCCTCAGTGCCCTATTTTCTTAGTTTCCCAATGTTTTCTAACCCTGTTTCTCACACCTGAAGCAGCTCCTAGGCTGTGGGAAAATGCCTATTTAGAATTCTCCTAACACATGTTTTGTTGTTACCCACTTGGTGAAGTCAGTGTCGGGTCAACACCTAGTCAACCAAGACCGTATTCCCTTAAACACACTTCCTGCAAACACAGCCATAACTAGCACTAGAATCAATGTTGTTCGTTGCTTACCAAGTGTGGGATACCCTTCTTCTGTTTTTTTTTTGTGGAGCTCCACCTAAGACAGCATGTCTCAGTGGTTCTTTTGTTTTCAGGCCCCACTTTAGGTGACACCTATAGCCGCCTGTGGCCACAGATCAACTGGGTTCACCTGAAAGAGGAGCTGGAAGTTAAAAAGGGACGGAGGGTGAGAAGAGATGAAGCCAAGACAAAGTTCTCTGATCAAGGCTCGAAGTTTAATGTTTAGCTCTTAATTTAAAGGGAAAACCCCACTGAATCAAAAGATGGGTGGGGGAATCCATCCTTTGTCACAGCTGGAAATATCTCAAGGTAAGCTCAGTGGGCAGTCATTCTTCTCAGTTCCTGTAGCAGGCTGTTTTATCTCCACTGGCATCCAGTCACTTCCAGCTCATTTGCCAGGGTCAAGTGGAGAGACCACTTAATTAATACATGGGATGGTCCCAACTCTGTTTTAATTTGGGGCCATGATTCTATATGTTTTATCACAAAAGAAAATAGAGTCCAGTGGCTGCCTGAAAGACTGGTCCATCAAGTAGACATAAATTTTGAGCCTAATAATTATGATTCTAATGATGAAGATGGCTCAAAATCTGTATCAGCCAACTGATTTAACATGTCATATAGTCTCCACTCTTACTAGAGAGTATGTGTTTTTTATCATTAAGTAAAGCCACCTACTATATACCTGGTGGCTAGACTTTGTGTCTGATCCCTGCGAACCAGTTGGATTAGATACTAAAACATTCCCACTTTCAACTTATTTTCTACACTGCTTAGATATAATCTTGTTGCTTTTAAACATGGGATCTTGTATCTCAAACAAATTGGTTTCTTTCACACAAGATAGCTTTAAATAAGATCAGCTATTCACCATGACAATTATTTATCACTATGAAGAATTACATTGAGTACATGTCGACAGGTTCTTTGGTCTAAATGTGGCTTTGGTCTATATGAAAGAAAGTGTGTCAAAGATGGCTGGTTAGTCAAAGACAGATAAGAGTGTTCTTGAGCTCCTGTAGACCTGAGACAGAGACATACATCAATATGCCATGTATGTTTTCCTCCATGACAGGTAATAAGGAACAATATAGACACCAACCTAAACCAGACACAGTCGCCTGGCCACCCTTTACCCTAGACAATTTAAAATTTTGTACCCTGTCCAGCAACTGACACTGCTCATCTTTAAAAATCTAAAAAGAGGGAATTATGCCCTCCCGCCAGCCTTGAGCATGCCTAAATGACTTTGTTTACCACCATAGACCAAATACTAGGACCTAGGTGGAGCTACCCACCTTGGCAGCAGGTACATCCTGCTACAGGAACTTAGAAGAATGACTGCCTGCTGATCTTTCCTTGAGACATCTCTGGCTGTGACAAAGGATGGGTTCCCCAACCCATCTCCACTTGTGAGTAAGGATGGGTTGCCCCACCAAACTCTGGGTTCAGTGGGGTTTTCCCTTTAAATTAAGAGCTAAACGTTAAACTTCAAGCCTTGATCAGAGAACTTTGTCTTGGCTTCATCTCTTCTTGCCCTCTGTTTCTTTTTCATTTTCAGCCCACCTTCCAGGTGAACCCAGTTGATCCGTGGCCATAGGCGGCTACAGATCCCATCTGTGTTTATTCAAAAGCAAATATGGCAAGATTTGTGTCAAGCTGGAGATTCTAGGGGGGAAAAGTAATGAAAAAGACATTGTAATAAATGACTTTGGAAGTCTATAAACTGAGACCAACAGTTAACAGTTAAAAGAAGCCAGGTAGTCTCCATTGTATACCTTGGCAAGGAAAAAAGAAATGCCCTGAGATGAGGAGCAACCAAGTCATTTCTCTGACTATTTGATAAAGATTTCCTACAAATGAAAGACATGCATAGTAACTGGAAACCTCATGCTATATTGCAGATTTCTTGATCCCATTATAATGTGTAAAATACTTATGTTTTAGTGGATCATGAAACTAAATATCTCATCATTCATTTGTAAACAATCTGATGTGGACCTGGACCAGTGGGTTTCTATGGAATCTACATAAATTATCTTTTCTAATTTGAGATCTGACAGATCCTCCGAGGCCTATGCTCATCATAATAATTGCACAAATGTATAGGCCCTCACATGAGTCTTATGAGCATTCCTATTCATTCAAACAACAGATGAAGCCATCATGAAGCTTCTCACCTAACTCATTGTCCATAGAGAAGTAACAGCAATATGAACAGTCATTACACAAAATCATTACACAGAATGAAACTGGTTGAGGAAAACCAAGTTCAATTATACTTGTACTTTCCACATATATTATATCTCTACTGGGACTTCAGTAATTGAATGAAAGAGTAGTAGACTCCAAGGAGTTTAAATAAGAAGGCTCATACATATGTGTGACAGAATAATACAAGAAGTCATAGAGTTGGATAAAAATTCCAATGCTGAGGATGGGTTAACATTCCTGGAATTATTGGACATACAGATACTTAAGCCAGTAGAAATCATAAAGAACATTGTTAATAATATTGGTTTCATGACAGAATTTGATAGCAATTCTCTATTTTTAAAGACATTTTATATTTTGTCAATGAGACATGAAAAGTCATTTGGGAACTGAATGAGAAACACCCATTTTACTGGTTTAATAGTACTAGAAAGCTCCATGTGGTGGGAAAAATTGCCTCCAAGTATCCTGCTTGGCTATGGACCCTATATGTTGTAATACCAATATATCAGTTAAGTGACAAGGAAGGTAGCAGGGGGCATTTTAAGAAGTGAAGGGAGGAAAATCATCATTTGAGGTGGATTGTATGAATGAAACATTGTAAAGGAGGCTAAAGTGGTATGATTAGAATTCCTGCAACCAATGGCTTCTGATCAGATTTCAGCCCTTCTCCATTGGAGAAAACTGACACATGGTAATATAAACTAAAGTTAAAGCAAATGGTCTAGGAGGAGGACTCATTTGCTCCAGTGAGTAGCCACTGCTAATGTTTTTTTATGTGAATATGAAACTAACTTTTAAATATTTGTGCCTATGCTGCTAGCTAATTATTTCTTTAAGCCTAACTAGTCATGGAAGGAAACATTTTATGCACTGAAAAGTACACAGAAGAGACTTTTAACAGAATATCTTTCAAAGAATAGGTTGCTATTTCTGTGTCACAGAGATCCAATACTCATCCACACATAGGAAATGATAAGCAAAAAATATAAATTACTACCACAAAGATTAAGGGAATATTGAAAAGAAAGTTGTATAAAGAGTATAAACTGAATCTCCCACAATACTTTGTTGACCATTAGAACATTGTATTATATGCAAATGAACCAAAGTATTGTGATGATTATTCACATACACACACACGCACACGCACACACACACACACACACACACTCACACACACACACACACAGAGAGAGAGAGAGAGAGGGGGGGGGAGAATTGGGCAAAGAAAGCAAAAAAGGAAATTTTACTATGAAGATTTATGACTCATGTCTACATTTCTTCATACTAATATGGAGGCATTTTTAATACTACCACAACAGAGAAAGATATAAATAGTACCTAAATGAGTAAACTGAGGATCACACTTAAAAGTGTTTTGAATTGGTGGGTAATAATCATGGCACTGAATCCCTGCTCATGTACAATCAGTATAAAGATATACTTTTTATGATTACAAAGTTTTCCCATGAATTTTCAAATAACACTCTTTCTACTGGACCTAGGAAAACACCAAAATAAATGTTTATGTCTCTATAGATAGCATGTGATGTTTGTGCAGAATAAGATTATATATACTCAAAAAATACAAAAAATATAGACTCCATAGTTTGAGTGAAATAATTAATCTTCATTTTAATTGTTCTCAAATAGTCTAGAGCAGGATAAAATGAGTTCAATATATTTTCCATAATTACAGTGTGTTAACATGTAGGAGATTATAATTATTTCTTTACTCGATTGCCTTTAATATTTGTTCCTGGTTTTCCTTATGTTTTTGAACTGGGCTTTTGACTTTCAACTTGAAAGTTTTTCTTCAGATTCAATATTAATTTAAATTGCATGTCTTAGAAGTTTTATAATTGAATAACTTTCTTTTGTCAATGACTGGTGTCCTGACCAATTCAAATAAGTTTAATTGAAATAAATTTATTTTTCTTTTTTATTAATGTATTATTGTATCACTTTTCTTCAACCCCTCCATATTTCCTCTCTCCAACTCCTTCCATGTTCTTTTAACCCCTAAATTGATTTCCTCTGTTTCTTTGATAATCATTGTTGGTCAAACATAAATATATGCATAAATATTTAAATACAAAAATGGGTATAACCTGGAAGCAAGGGTGGACTATTGTGTAGTAACTTGTTCCATATTGAAGCAGTCTATCATGGACAGAGGCTCATTCAGACTCAGAATGTAAAGAAAAGTTACAAGATGCAGAAAAAGGACAAACCATAAATCTCAGGACATTTCTGAAACTTACAAGGTAACAGGGTCAATAGGTAGTTTATAGAGTTAGTAATGTCTGTTAGAAAAAAAAAAAAAACCTCTCAAAATAACTAAGCTTTTTATAAATTATGCAGAGACCTGAGAGGATGCATTCTTTGTGGGTGTCACACATGCTGTCACTGTTTTTATAATGACACAGTTGCTTTTGAGCCATCATGCTCTTCCATCCTGACAGCAACAGCTTGCATGTTCACTAGGTTTATCTTGAGTGGAATCATTTCTTAGGTCTCTCTCTCTCTCTCTCTCTCTCTCTCTCTCTCTCGCTCTCGCTCTCTCTCTCTCTCTCTCTCTCTCTCTCTCTCTCTCTCTCTCTCTTTGGTTTTTTTGAGACAGGGTTTCTCTGTGTAGTCCTGGCTGTCCTGGAACTCACTCTGTAGACCAGGCTGGCCTCAAACTCAGAAATCTGCCTGCCTCTGCCTCCCAACTGCTGAGATTAAAGGAGTGCGCTACCACCGCCCAGCTATTTCTTAGGTCTCTTGTTTGTGGTCTTCTTTCAGGAAATAATATTTGTTCACCTCTATCCAGAAAAATTCACATAATACAGTTTAGGCATTAAATAATTTACACATTGAACATTCCCTGTAATAGCTTCTTTAGATTGTCTCTCCAATAATGTTTTGTTTGGTTTGGTACTTGATAATGAACAATGCCAAGCTTTGGTGAGACTACATAAGTACTCTACCACAAATATTTGTCCTCCTACTCAAATTATTCATTTTTATGTGACTCACTATAAAATAATCAAACTTTTTGTTTTGTGTTTTTAAAAATATTACTTGGAAATTATATTTTGCTATATATTTTTTCTATCATCAGTTCCAAGTTTTAATCTATTTTGACATTACTTTTTCTATGTAGTTCAAGGTAATAATACAATTTGATTAAATTAATAAACACTAGTTAATTAAGTTAATTAACTAAAGCTGTTGCAATATACTTTGGCAGAGTAATTACAAATTAGGATACTTTTGGGTCCATATCAGAAGGTATAGCTTCTATAATTCAATACATGGAACTGTAATTATTGAGAGAGGTGAATATTTGATAAAAATTAATTTTGACACATTTTGTATTGCCAGTTTTCTACCTCATGGTGGAAACCCCATCACAGTGAGTCAGCAAAAGAGAGAGCTCAAGATCTCCCTTCTGTATATTTCACACAGGTAAACAATAATGTTTAAGATGAGAGAAGAGTGACAGGGTACAGGGAGTAGCAAATAAAACAAAGCCTTCTAGCTTAACAACTGCACACAGAAAAGATATGTGGTTACCTTCACAGAGAAGTGACCTGACACAAATAGACAACAGTTCTATATCTGCTACGGATCTTATTGCTGAGAATTACATTGTCAAGGAAAGCAAAACCTGACCTGAAAAACTTAAACTTGTGCAACTCTTAGGATACAAGCAGGAAATCCTAAAAAGGACATCCATCACCAACTGACAAGCCATTTGTATTCAGCTTTCTTCTGGTAGCTTTGCAGAATCCTTAGGTTTTACAATTTCCAATATTGCTTTGCCCGTGATCTGTATAACATCTTTTATAGATCTTGCGCAATGCTATGGTAAACGAATTTTAAGTCTTCTCATCCTGTGCACAATGCTGTTGACAGTATCTACTGGCTCCTTTCATATTTAACCTCTTTTGTGTCACACTTCATTCATACTTCAGTCTGCCCTGTTACTTATTTTCAGTGCTTCCCATATGCTCTACAATTTTAATTTTCAGAACTCAAATACTATATTTTTATTTTTTGTATGTGGTGACTTTTGTGTGTCCAAACATGTGATTTTAATTATCACAACACATGCTATAGTACTGTGTTTTTTGCATCATTTGTGATTTGTACTTTTGATATATTTATTTAGTATATAATATTTTGTGTTTTATTTTTAACAAACTCAATGTCATAAATGTTTTCAAGATTTAATCTGAGGTTTGATAATTTTTGTCTTTCATTCTCCAGTAACCTAAAATGAGATGGCTCACTACATTCAAATTTGTCTTGATTTGTGCTCTTGTTCACTTACTTCAAGTTTCTGCTCTAATTTTGATACCTTGGATGTCATTAAATTTTATTTTAATTTATTTATTTGTTTTTGGAAATTTCCTTTTTAAAAACATACACATATCAACAATAGAAGCTAATGCTATTTTCTGCTGCTTCCAACCAATCTTTTGATGTGTGAGATATAAATGAGGCAAAAGAGAAATACATGTAATAGAGGACTTGTTTCTGCTTGTAGGAGCCAAAAAATGGCTTCAGAGGAGACAGGAAATCGCTCTCAGTGAGAAAGCAAATATAATTTGTAAGCTATTTGGAGCAAATGGACAGCCAAGGCCTCACAAGAAAAAGGCATTACCTTTAGGCAGTACTATTTTATTAGGTCAGTGGTTGGAATTAGTAAGGCACTGAGATGGTCCATGGGTGTCCATTCCTCTGAACAATGAAAAGCTAAGACCAAGTTTATAAGGCCAATAAATACTGATGTACCATAAGGCAAAAAACAGAGGATGAGTTTTTAAGTAGTTAGCTTGGAGTGAAAAGGATGAGGTTGGTTAGAAAAGAATTATATGTTGAAAAGAAAAGTAGCGAATTTCCAAGAAGTTCAGAGCTCTGGCAAGTGATGATCATTAAATACCACTCATCAAGATTACAACTGGAGGACAACAAGCAGTTTCTGTACAGTTTTTATTTTATTTCAGTTTTTATTTTTAATTGAGTTGAAAAGAATCATTAGCATCCAGAAAAAGATGTCTACTTACTTGAACATTAATAAATATAATTTTTCCTTAAGTAAGATGAAGTGAGATGAATACTATTGATTTTTGAAGTTTTACATGTGCTGTTTTGGAATTGTCCACAAAATTATGCAAGTTAGTACCTCTGGGGCAGAAGAAAGAAAGACATAATGTAACAATTTACATGGCATAACTGCTTTCTTTTCTATTGTCAGTGTACTCATAATAATATATTGTAATAATGCATTCTCAATAGGACTAGATTAATTTTAATAATATCTGCCATCAATATATGAATTGTGCTTCCTTGAGATATAATATTGTCTTTTTCTATAGAATTGCTATATTGAAGATATTTAATGATAGTGTTTTAATGAATTGATCCAGTAGGCTAGCTATGAACAAAATTATCAGTCTATTCACCCTTAAGTACCAAAGCATATTGAATACTCTAGATTTTAATAATGAAAGAGAAATTCTTGCTGTTCTCGGTTTCAATTGTCATTCTGTTTTTATTCTTAACTCTCCTCATCCTCTCAATGTGCTTATATGTGCATCTGTGTCATTGTGCTTGCAATTCTTATATTAGAAAAAAAATTCTCCTGTAGCTCTGCTTCCTTTAGAACAGAATATTAATATATATATATATATATATATATATATATATATACATTATTTTTGACTCTAAAACCATATATTTTGTTGTCTCTTAGAGACCAACTTGAGAGTCTATCATACACATTAAATTTATGTGCTCAAGTTTTCCAGAATAAGCAAAATATATATTATTCAAGGAATATCTAAAGGAATTTTCTACAATTTGCTGAAATGATTAGTTTAAAGAAAACTTTGAATATACTTTATTTCCCTACTAAAAACTCATCAAAATATTGAACTTTGGGTATTTTAAATTTATGTTGATGGTTAAAACTTCTCTTTCAACATCAAGTTTAGAAAATAAGCAGTTTGTAGTAACAGGAAAATAGTTAAGACATAAAATAATAGAATTTTTACTGAAGTGTCAAAGACTATAGTGAAGAGTTTCTCCTTTGTTTGTATTTGTTTGGAATAGTTTCTAATCATTGGATTCAGTTATTGAAAGTGATGAAAATGCTCACAGGTCCAGTAACATTTTTTACCCTAATAAGGTAAAAGGCTCATGATGATCACAACGGGCCTCCTATAGCATAGAGAAATATTCACTTCAATAACTCTAATTAATTATAGTCAGCAAATTCCTTTTGCTATGTGAATATATGATCATATTTAGGACTTCATTACTCTTCCTACCACAGTGGATGTAATAATTTTTCCTCTGATTGCATCTGGCTTTCTTCTTTTCTAAGAATTTTTCTTTGATAATGTCCTAATTTATTTATACAAAAAAACCATAACATAAACATATATTCTTTTTAATATGCTTTAATGTTTTGGCTTTTTTCTTACAGAACTATTTCATTGTACTTCTTATAAAACCAGACATGACCATTTACATGTATTCTTATATGCTTCATTTTGCTTGTATTTTACTAAGTGTTAACACCTGCATATGAAAAATTGCAAAATTAGGATTTGTGGCATAAAGTGCTTTTAAAAACTATGTAGCATTTGTGAACCTGGAAATATTATAAGTGGTAAAAATTTTGATTGGTATAGCACTCCAGTTAAAATAGATTTTTTTTAAAAAAGCATATCATAACATATTTCAACATTTGTAGTTAAGTATCACGTTTCCATATAAGTTTTTTAATCACTTGCAAGTCATTTAGACTTTGCTCAAGGTAAACAAAATGTAAATGATGACTCAAAGGCCACATGCAGCTTATGAAGAAGGAAGACCAAAGAAAATATCATCCTGAATGAAGTAACACAGACCCAGAAAGACACACAGGGTATACATTCTGCTAAGGGCTCTTAGGAGGAATTGCTTTAGATTTAGACAAACTGGTGGGCTCATGGAATGTGGTCCACCAGTGAGCACAATCACAATGGGAACACCTCAGCAGGTATGACCCCAAGACCCATGTATCCCAAGGACTTCATGCTGTTATGGAGTTTTGCCCTTCTTGTTGCTGTTACTTCCCTCTTAATCTAGGAATTCTATGAAAACCCTAAGGAGGCTTCTACCTCCTCCCTGGGCAGCATCTCTGGCACTCACAATAGTAATCCTTGATCTCTTTCAGGCAATGCTTCTGGAACAGATTACTGATTTGATCACCGCCCTAGGAAAAACTTAGAAACGACCCTTAGAACGCATTTGGAAAAATAAAATTGCTAGTGAAGCTGTGTTAAAATGTTTTTGCTACTAGCTCTGATGAAGAAAATCTTAGGGAACAATTTGTAGTTCACAAAGACACACACTTAATGGTTAAGCGATATACCTTTTGAGGCCAGGGCACAAGAAAAATGGCAGCACTTGGTAGTGTGACTCTCACCGAGGCTAACCTGGTGATGATTGATTTCTTGTGCTCATTTTTGCCCTTTGCATCCTGATATGACTTAATAAGAATTGCTGGTGAGTAGGTATGCGTTCTGAAGAATTAAAATAGACATGACTGATTTTTATGTAAAAGTTTAGATTTGTGATCCTTTTATTATTCTTATTAGATAGCTTTTAAAGATTAGTAATAAAATAATCCTTTCTTTGTAACAGCAAATTGCTGCCTGCCAGTAGGAGAAACTGGCTAAGAAATCTATCTTGCTTGCTCACACTTTGTTAAACTATAACAAGTTGCTTAGTTACAAATATACTTGGGTTTTTGAGAACAATTTATTTTCTTTACCTGTACTATGTAATGTTATTTTTTAAAATTATTAGAGAATACACTTTTTTTCACAGTCATTCACTATAAGAAAACTAGACTGTAATTAATTTTAATTTTATACAGGTTGAAAGATTTTGCTGGGATATATAAGGTATGAAGGAAAAGAAGATAATATTTTTGGGGCTTGTTCCAACCATCAGGTATATATGTATATAGGCATATATGTATGTGTAAATATGTATATGCATATATATGTATACGTGTTTATATTTATATGCACATATGTGTGTGTGTGTGTGTGTGTGTGTGTGTGTGTGTATGTGTGCGTGTGTGTGAAATACTTGGAGCCTTCTTATTGGAACTTTTTTCCATCCATCCATGAGGTATGTGTATATTTTTATATGTGTATATCTGCCAATCTGTATATGTGTATCTATGAAGTGCTTAGAGATTTCTTGCTGGAGCTTTGCTATATCCATTCAATTTGCCAATATATATATATATGTCTGCAGGTCGGTTTGTCTGTATGTGTCTGTCATCTGTATGTATGGATGTATGTATGCATATGTGAATGTACATATAAAGTTATTGAAGCTTGTCTTTTGGTGTGTGTGTGCGTGTGTGTGTGAATTTTTTTTCCTTTTTTTTCCTAGCTGGCACCTAAAAGTTAAAAGTGTTCAGGGTTTTTCTGCTGGCCACAGGGAGTGGCAGCCCCAATAAATCAAGATTTGTTCTTTCAGAAAAAGGTCTGCTGAATAATTTCTCTAATCACTGGCTGCCATAGGCAGCAGCCTCCACAAAACCTAAGACCCACAATTTGTCCTGCCTACAAGTTGTGCAGGGATAAAGAAGAAGCAGAAAGTGAGGGAATATCCAACCAATGACTGGTCCAACTTGAGACCCATGCCATGAAAAACTGAGAGCCAACCCTTGACACTGTTAATGATATTCAGTTACACTTTCAGACAGGAGCCTCACATTCCTGTCATCTGAGCTGCTTCATCCCACAGCTGATGGAAACAGATGCAGACACACTGGCCAAACAATAGGCAGAGTTTGGGAATCTTGTAGAAGATAAGGAGGAAGGACTGAAGAAGCGAGAGAGTTCAAGGATACCACAAGAAAACTTACAAAATCAGTTAACCTGGGCTCATAGGAGATCACTGAGACTGAACCATCAACAAGATAGGATGCCTGGGATGGACCTAGGCTCAGTACATACTCTTATGCAGCTGAATCTTCATATGGGACTCCTAACATTGGAAGCAGGGACTGTCTCTGACTCTGCTTCATGAACCTCATTCCCCTAACTGAACTGCCTTGTTGAGCCTCAATAAAAGAAGTCATACCTAGAAATACTGATATGTCAAACCAGGTTGACATCCATGGGAGACCTCCCATTTTCTGAGGAGCAAGGGAGGAGATGTAGGTGGTAGGGAAATGAGAGAGTGGGACTACAAGGAAAGGAGGGAGAGGAACATACAAACTGGATATAAAATAAATCAATTAATTAATTGGTAAAAGAAAATCTAAATCAAGAGCAAAGAATCACTTAATACATTGATAAATGATAATCTAGGTTCATACAACGTAAGAAGGTCTTGAGTAGATTAAGCCATAACCAGGAACTCATTTTCTTCTGTGAAAAGTTTCTTTAGAATACAAATAAATATCTTGTTAAATAATAAAAAAATAAATTTCTGAATGTGAAACACATAGTTTGCATCCTCATGAAGTGTTTACTAACAGTTTGTAAATTGTTAAAGACAGTGCAATAATCTCTATTATTATTGAAAATAGGTTGTATTTTCTTAACACCTACCTAAATTCACACCCTTATTTTCTCTACTTAGAAAACAAAGAAGAAAAAAAAAACAAATAGAAGAAAAGATTTAAAGAAAGCCCAAAAAACACTTATAGACAGACACACACTCTCACATATATGTAGAAACACAAATATAAACAAAGCACATACATGAACAAAACATCTATATGATTAAAAATGTGCAGACAAGCTCAGACAAATTATTATGACATAAGTAGTTTCCAAAAGTACTGTTGTGTTCAACTTGCTTTTTCTGTCTATATTAGGGCATGGTTTCTGCTCTTAAGTGGGCTTTGTATATCTAATCAGTCTCTATTAAAGAAAACTATTTTTTATTTTACCATTCATTATCAATTGTAAATATTTTCTGGGATAGGGATAGAGGCTCCTTCTCTCCTAGTGCTAGGACACCACCTGCCTCAGACATGTTCAAGTCCTGTGTAAACTGCCACAGTCTCTGTGAGCTCAAATGTGTGTAATTCTTGTATCTCAACAGCCTATTTCCCTGGTATTCTCAATCCCTTCTGGCTCTTATTCTCAAAACAGCTCCGTTGCTGCACAATTCCCTGAGCTACGAGGGGAGGGATTTAATGGAGATATTCCATTTAAGACTGAGAGTTCAAGGTTTCTCCATCTCTGTTTGTTGTCTCAGTGTTGGTTTAGGTATGTGTTTCAATATACTGAAGTAGAAAGCCCTTCTGATGATGATTGCCTAGAGACAGATGATTGCTAGTATGTCATTAGGAGTGATATTAACTATCTCTAAGTTTGCTATGTATTTTTTAAAAGTAGAACTATATTATTATTTTTCTTTAGGTCCCTGGCCAATCTAAGTTCTTAGAAACCCAAGCAATGTAGACATCACATAATTTATTTTTATTCCTTTCAGTATACTGTAATCCATGATTTCTTTATGTCTACTAATATTAAAAGATAAATTTAAGTATTTGGTTTAAGAGTTGATAAATTATAAACATTCAAAATTTATAATATTGTAACAATGTTGTAAAGTACAATTCTTCAGCTCTTGAGATATGGGGAGTGTTTTCATAAAAATATAATATAACAAGATTGTTAGAACTTAACTTCAATTGACATTGTGATAATTGCAAAGGTTTAGAGACTTGATACTATCATATCAAATAATGGTATACATATGTACAACAATATTATCAATAAATAATAAAAAATTATCAGGTTCAATTTTTAAAAAGAAAGATGATAAATTCCAATGCTACTTCAAATGAATGAATATACTTCATGCTATTGTAAAAGATAGTAATAAAATGCATACTATTTAAATTTATTCTGTATAATTATTGTCATTGATTTCTCAAAATACAACTTCATTGCTCAGATAAATGTGTGTTTATCATTTAGCTACAAGTGTGTTGATAAAAGTGAAAAGACTGGACATCTACTAAAAAAGTGGTAGGTATATGAAGTAAGTGAACTGTGGGCCCTATAATCCATCAATTGCTTTTCCATAGCTACCCTGAGATAAAAATCAATATAAATTTATATAGATACAGTATCACTTCACTAAGATCTCTAACTTTAATACATCATAGCTCAGGTATTTAAACATCACAAGAGAGTCAGGTGCTTCTGAAATTACAAAGCATGTGAAAGGATTTATGTATTTTATAGATTTTTCTCTATTGTTAACAAGCAGTCTTCAGAATGTATTATTTTCAATTGTTATTCATTGGTAAGTTTTTATAAATTAATTTTGGTTAAGAAATGTGTCATATATTATACTGATTAGTTGTGTGAATGACTTTTAAATAAAATGAATATTTAGCTTACAAGATACAGAGATGATCTCTCCATTCTGTATCTCTTATTTATGCTTACATATTCATATTTGCATGTGTGTTTGTGTATGTGCTGTTGCACATGAGTATCAATGAATAGACATGTGTTTGGAGACAAATATTTGGCATGAGTGTCTCCCTGCATTTTATTTACTGAGGTAGGAATTTTTCTGAAGCATGAGCTCATGTGTTGAAGTAGTTTGTTTCCACAGCATGCCTTGTGCCTCTTTTTTTTTCAACCTCTCAAGTTATGACAAACCACTGTCAATTATTTGGATTGTGGGAACCTAAACTCTGGTTCTCATGCATGCACAGCAAGTGTTTTATCTGCTGAAACATCTCCCCAGACAGACAGATTTTAAATTTAATAAAATTAAGAGAATCTTAAAAACTCTGTCTTTTAAAGTTTATAATATTTTTGCCCTAAATCCACCCCAAATTGTCAACTAAATACTGTAAATTGTCTGTAAATGAGTTTAAACTGAATGTTTATTTGTGAAATATGAAGAATTTTAACATAAACATTTTCCATTTTCAGTTCCTTATGTCAGAAATAAGGGGCAGTGAAAACATTATAGACACTTTCCAGAAGAAATGTTGATCTATAAACATTATTTAGAAGCAAGTTGATGTCTTTTCACATGTATCTAATATGTGGCAAGGTTTTCATCAAGAAACATAAATACATATGTAGTTATGTTTTTTCAGTTTATTCAAAATTAATTCAAAGACAAAGCATTTATATTAAAATAAACAACATATTTGTGATAATGTGTCCATCATTTTGTATAGCTTCATCGTTGTTTATATGGATGTAGATAGATTATAATATGGCAGCAGTATATAATGTGCACAATTAACATGGATAGTTACTAAAACTTGACAACATAAACAAAATATTTCCTCTTTCATCATTACAATAAAATTTACTTTAAACTTAACAGTTTAACTAAACATCCAAGCTAATAATTTTATAGAAAATACAAAAGACTAAATAGCACCTTAATTTGATCAAATTAATATAATTATCTTATAAAAGATTATGTCAAGTATTCTTATTTCTATTCATATTTCTCCTTTCTTGTATTATATTCCATACAGGGAAATATGAATTTATGAAATGTGACATTTTACTAATTTTATAGATTTTATCCATCTTCAATGCTGCTAACCATATAACATGAGAAAACATATTACATATGTAATTTGTCTTAAAGATATGAATTTCTTAATGAATGCACATAACAAACTTTGAAATGGTAAAATATATAGAACTAGCCACTATTTCAAGTTAGGATATAAGTCAGAAAAATCAAGTCTGAGGAGAAAGATAGCTTAATCAGTAAAATGCTTTCTGCACATGCATGCCCACTTGTCCTATCCAATAAATTTAGCTAAAAATAGAGAATGTAAAAGCATGCATTTTTAATCTCAGTGCTGTAGAAGTGGAGTCAGGCAGATACCTGTAGCGTACAGGTCATTCAACCTAGCTTGCTTGACAAGCTCAATCCTTTGAGAAACCTTGTCTCTATAAATTGATAGACACATAGCTCCTAAAGAGGGACACCAAGATATTTTGATTATACACACATGTACACAACATGCAGGTAAACTCTCATAAAAACTCACATGCAAAATCACACATAAACTAGTCAAAATAGTTCACACTATATAATATCTTTATGGTTATTATTTAAAACATTTTTAAATTGTATTATACGGAAAAATAAAGATGTAATATTTTAACATATAAAATTTTAAAAATTAAAATTTACAAATCTAAAATAACTTTATTATACTAATAATTAATAAAATAAAGTTCAACAGGTTTTCTTATTTTACTGTAAAAATTAAAGTGAATGGAAATCTACTCTCTGGAAACCGAGGCAGACCGCACAGGCAGAGAACTACAGGTCATTACCAGCAAGAGCAGTCTCCTGCAGCCCCCCAAAGTAATAAGGACTAAAAAACATTGCTTTATTTCTCCTGTCTTAGATCACAGCTTTAAATATATAACCATCACAATTTGTAGTCTTCTTACAAAATGTCCAATCATGTTCTCATTGTGCATATAGGATAAAAATTTCCTGTTTCCTTCAGGTGGAAAATCAATGATTTTCTAAAATCAGTTCTTTTTCAAAAAAGAATATCCCCATAAAAACTTCTATAACAACTTCAACCTGTAGCAATTTAACAAACCAATTATCACAAAAGGATATCACCAAGCTTCCTAAATCATCTAAAATAAAATTAAGTCTATGTATGTATGATATATACATGTTCTGTCTGTCTGTCTGTCTGTCTATCTAAATATCTATCTCTATCAATCAATTGATTGACTTATACTCTATAATCTATTTATGTGTCATATATATGTGTATGAATCAACACACATATATATAAATATCAACACATATTTATATATATTTATACATACAAATATATATGTGTAATATATTTATATGCATATAAATAAATTTATATATATAAATAAATTTAGATGCATCTATTGTCTATCATCTATCTACCAACTACCTATCATCAATAATCCATCTGAAAATGTTATTGAAAGTCTCAGATTAGGGGACTAAGACCTCACCCATTTTTCTGCATAATAATGTGAGAGTAGAGCAGAAATAATGGGATGACTAAGGCTTCATTTAAAGGACTTTATTTTAAGAACTCCATAATCAGGAGGCAGGGCACAAAGGAAAAGCATAAACACATTAACAAAAAACAAAAGCCCTACACTTTCAGCCTTTTCTGTTCAGGGCTAAATAAACGATAGTAAACTGCACTTCCTTGTTACATGTACATAAGGTAACTTGGAAGCAAAACCCAAAACAGCTCTGCTCCTAAAATTAACATTGTTGACTTTGAAGAGTGACCTTAAGAATAAAAGTTTTTGCCAAGTTAGAGATATATTCCCAATATAAAGATGCATGTCTAATTAAATTACTGAATGTACAACTTGATGAATATAAATAAATCTAATTTGAAGGTTTTATACAATACAATGGGTTGTTTTAGTTCGTTATTTATTGATGGATATATATCATATCTTTCAGACTTAAGATTTTAGTCTAGTTTATAAGTTTCAAGTGATTTACATTTTCCTGAAAATGGTTTGGTTAATTGTAGATTAAATATGACCTTAATTTGTTTATCTCTAGGAAGTTTTCTCTAATCTAAGCAAATATTAGTAGGAGTGTATTGGGGCCTTTTTACTCATTACTCCATTTCTTTCTATGAAAGCTTTGTAGCCACCCCTCAGTCAAAAACTCTGACCCAGAATTGTTCCTGTCTGAAAGAACAGCACGAGCAAAAATGGAGAAGAGCCTGAGGGAAAGGTGGTTCAGTGAAAGACCCAATTTGAGATCCAGTTCAAAGAGAGGCTTCAAGACCTGACACTACTATTGATGCTGATGTGTTTAGAGACAAGACTTTAGATTGGAACAAGAAGGTAGAAGAATCAGATGCAGATACTTACAGCCAACCAATGTACAGAAGTTTGGTTACTTCTGTGGTAGAATTAGGGAAAAGCTAGGAGAAGCTGAGGAAAAGGGTAACCCCATAGGAAAATTAACAGTCTCAAGTAACCTGAACCCCTAAGATCTCCTAGACACTGAGCCACCAATCAGACAGCATACTACAGCTGATATGAGGCCCCTGACACATATAGAGTAGAAGACTGCCTAGTCTGGCCCCAGTGATAGAAGATGCACCTAACCCTCTATGGACTTAAGGCCCCAACGAATATGCAGTTCTAGTGTGGTAGGGTTAGCGGTGGGTTAGGGACATCCTCTTTGAGATGGGGTGGATGGAGGTATGGAATGAGGAACAGTCAGAGAGTGGACTAAGAGGGGTATAATGACTGGAGTATAAAGAAAGATTAAAGAATAAAAATATTATCATATTATATTATCATATTATCACTAAAATTTCTGATTCGTTTATCCACAATAGGAAGTTAGCCACTTTTCATCTGATAGGTATGGCTATGTTATGGTAATTAATATTGTCATATTGTAAATGAACATCATGTTTCATTGTTATGTACTCACTCTAATATTTATTGAACTATAGTGATCTGAAAGGTCTTTGTAATTCTCTTTGTAGTAATTTATACTTGAGTGGAAAGAGGGTTGAGTAGCTCTTTTCACTTTGAAACTCTTCAAATACTAGTCAATTTTACATAACTGCCTATTGTTATAAAGCCTAGCTATGTGGTTGCAACCATGGAACCAACCTTTTTCTTTTTGATCACTAAACAAAATATGTGGTCATGATGACTGTGGAAAATAGTTCACATGCTGAAGAGTAACCTTAGTCAGAGTACTTTAGATATTTCTTCTTGAAATATATTTATACAAAGGAGTTTATTTAGGAGAATGAGTTAAGTCTAAGCATCTGTAAAAATCTAGTACTTTCACGAGTGTAAATTCTAAACTGAAGATGATGTTAATTTCCATAGCTTTCTAATGTGAACAAAGAAGACGAGCCCATTTTTAGCTCATGTTATATCATTCACAGTAACTTCAATAGTCATTATTTTAATAGATTTGTTTTTTCATTTTATTACTTATTTACTTTGTTTACATTTAAATGTAGTCCCACTTCCCTGGTGCCACCTCCCCTTTACCTCTCAGAGGGTGCTCCCCCTCATCCACTCACCCACTCCCACATCAGCCCTCTAGAATCTCCTTTCTCTGGGTCATCAAGCCTCCACAGGACCAAGCACATCACTTTCCAACAAGACCACATAAGGGAGTCTTTTGCTACCTACATATGTAGCAGGAATTTGGAACAGCCCATGTATGTCTTTTTGTTGGGGGCTTAGTCGCTGGGAGATCAGAGGGGTTTTATTAGTTGACACTGTTGTTCTTTCTATGGGGTTACAATTCCCTTCAGCTCAATCAGTCCTTCCCCTAATACTTCCATTGGGATCCCCGGGCCTAGGTCAATGGGTGTCTGCAAGTATCTGCATCTGTCTTAGTCATGTGCTGGCAGGGCCTCTCAGAGGACAGCCATGCCAGGCTCCTGTCTCCAAGCATATCTGGGCATCAGCAATAATGTCAGGATTTGTTGTCTGCTCTTGGGATGGATCCCAAGGTACGATGGTCTATGAATGGCCTTTCCTTCACTGTCTACTCAATTTTATGTCCCTGAATTTCCTTTAGAGAGGAACAATTCTGGATTAAAAATTGGGAGATAGATAGGTGGCCTCATTTCTCAACTAGGGGCCATGTCTATCTACTGGAGGTGGTCTCTGCCAGTTCTATATCCCTGCTGTTGGTCATTTCAGCTAATGTCATCCCTGTAGAGTCCTGAGATTTTCTCACATTCCTTATGTCTAGGACTTTCTAGTGCTTAATTTCATTCCCCATCCCACACTTCTGCATGTTTTCATTCATTCTCTTGGCCCTCTGGGCTTCTCTCCTATCTTGCTCCATACTTGTTCTTGCCTCCTCCTCTTTCCTACCCAGGTCTCTCCCTCCTTCTGTCTCCCATGATATTTTTTTGTTTGTTTGTTCACCCTTCTAAGTGGGATTGACACATCCAGAGTTGGGCTTTTCTTCTGATTCATCTTCATATAGATTGTGAGTTGTTTCACAAGTATTCTGAGCATTTTGGCTAATATTCACTTATTAGTGAGTACATACTGTGAATGTCCTTTTGGGTCTGGGTTACCTTACTCAGGATGGTATCTGCTAGTTTCATTCATTTGCCTGCAAAATTCGTTATTTCTTCATTTTTAATACCTGAGTAGTATTCCATTGTGTAAATGAACCACATTTTCTGTGTCTGTTCTTTGTTTGAGGGACATCTAGGTTGTTTTCAGCTTCTGGTTATTATAAATAAAGCTGATATGAACATAGTGGAGCACATGTCCTTGTGACATGGTGGAACATCTATTGGGTATATGCCCAGGAGTGGTATAGCTGGATTTTTTGGTACAATTATTTCCAATTTTCTGGGGAACCACCAAATTGATTTCCAAAGTGGTTGTACTAGCTTGCAATCCCACCAACAATGGACCAACAGTGGAGGAGTGTTCTTTCTTCACATCCTTACCAGCCTCTGTTGTCACCTGAGTTTTTTATCTTAGTGATTTAGATTGGTATAAGGTATACTCTCAGAGCCTTTTTCATTTGCATTTTCCTGATGACAAAGGATGTTGAACATTTTTTAAGTGATTCTTGGCCATTTGAGATTCCTCTGTTGAGAATTCTGTTGAACTTTTTACTCTATTTTTAATTGGGTTATTTGATTTTCTGGGGTCTAACTTCTTAAGATTTTGTATATTAGCTATTGGATGTAGGGTTAGTAAAGATTGTTTCTTAATGTGTAGGTTGTCCTTTTATTTTATCAACACTCCTTTGTTTTCAGTTTTATGAAGTACCATTTGTCAATTGTTGATCTTAGAGTCTGAGCCATTGGTATTATGTTCATGAAAATTTCCCCTGTAACAAAGTGTACAAGGCTATTTCCCACTTTCTCTTCTATTAGAGTCAGTGTAGTTGGTTTTGTGTGAAAGGTTTTGATTCACTTGAACTTGAGCTTTATACAAGAGGATAAAAATGGATTAACTTAAATTCTTCTACATGCATACCACTAGTTAGACCTGCACCATTTTTTGAAGATGCTTTCTTTTTTCTACTGTATAATTTTGGCTTCTTTGAGATAGATCATGTAACCATAGATGTGTGAATTTATTTCTGGGTCTTCAGTTCTATTCCACTGATCAACCTGCCTGTCTCTGTGCCATGTGGTTTTTATCACTATTGCCCTGTAGTAGAGCTTGCAATCAGAGATTCAGTGTAATCCTCATCAAAATTCCAGCTTGGTACTTCAAAGAGATAGAGACAGCAATTCTCAACTTCATGTGGAATAGATGTTTTCATAACATTATAACATTATAAAATTTTCCTAGCTTTCAGTTAACTTATTTAATGCCTTTGTTGATTGTTTTACAATGCATACCTGAGAACTCCTTTCAAATATCATTTTATAACTTATTGTTTCCCTGATCAAGAATTGGAGAAAAAAATGGATTTGCAAAAAGAGTAACTATAAAATTATGAGCATGTAATTCACAAAATGTATTAATTTATTGACTAATTAATGAAATATTTGTAATATAACATACTGCTCTCATTTATGTAAAGCCTACATAGCCACCTTATTGAAATGTAACTATTCACTGTTCTTAACAAATACTAGGAGAATTTTAATGTTGGTTCCCATAATTTATTCACTTTCCTTGCCAAGAGTGGCTTAATACCCTGATTCATGGGAAGAAAAGAAATAAAATATAGTCCCCAACTGTCTCTGAGATCTAAAAATACAAGAGCAAATTTTCATCTTTAGAACTCAAACTACTTTTATTATATAAAGGCTCATTCATACTGTTCAAACACAGATACATCTGAAGTAGAAATTTTACTGTATTTAACATGGTTATGTGGTTTCTGCTCAAATTCATGTCTTCTATATTTCTCTAATTTACATTTTAACAAGATTGTCCTGCCAGTTGTTGCTAGAGAATAGAAAAAAGATCCAAGTGTGAATATTTAATTTTACATTTGAGACTATTGGACTGGTCACATGTTAGGAATCAGAACATAGCTCAGTAAAATGTTGACACCACCAAGATGGAAGATCTGATACATTCACACAGACTCTAGATAACTACCATGAGGAGAGGCAGACTATAGGGTAATATCCATATTTTTGATATTAAAATGATTGGTATGTTTAGATTTTTTTTAAATCCACAAAATAATGTTTTGTGGAATTACAAATATTTACAAAATGAAATTAACACCTTTGGTTCACACAGTTCTTGCACAAACCTTGAAACCTGAGTTAGATCTCATAAATACACACAATATGGGCAGAAACATTAATGATGACTTTTTTAAAAATATTCAGTATACCTGAAATATATATATATATATAAGTAAATATAACATATGTTATATTTACTGGTATATAAAATGTGAAGAACATTGTATACCATGTTTTATTTTAATTTTTAAATTCATATTTCAAGAAGTGTCTCGTGTAGGCCAAGCTGTCCTTAAACATGAAATAAAGTCAAAGATTTAGCTAAACTTTGGAATCTCGTAAATCTTCCCATTTCCCTTTTCTCTGAGATAACAGAAGTTTAACTCTAGACTTGGATTTACATGGTGGAGTGAATCAAATGCAATGCTTCCTGTATGCTGTGTGAACACTCTAACTGTTGAGCTCTATTTCTGGCCTAACACTGTGTGGTTTACATGTCCATTACCTATAATTACTGTCTCTCTCTGTTTATCCTTTTGAAACACATAATACATTATTGTTCTCTATATTCACCATGCTATGTAGTTGCTTACTATATCTTCCTGTTCCTAATGGTAAAAATTTTCAATAGCCAGCATTTCCCCAATTATTCTCCTAAAATATCATGAAGTATTTGCTCTATATTTTCACTTGCTTTTGAGAAGGAATAAGCCTCATATATATTTTATGTGTTATACATACTTTATTTAATTTTCAAGAAAAAAAATATTCACTTAAAGAATTTTAACTTGTATTTTCTTAACATGTCACTGTTTTGTATCACTAATTTTGACTTTTGATTTGACATACAAGGCTTCCTTCCTTTCTTCCTCCCTTCCTTCTTTCCTTCCTCCCAACCTTCCTTCCTTCATTTTTTCTTCCTTCCTTCCTTCCTTCCTTCCTTCCTTCCTTCCTCTCTCTTTCTTCCTCATTCTCTCCCTTTCTTCCTTCCTTCCTTGTTCCCTTTCTCCCTTCCTTTCTCCTCCTCCCTACCTCCTTTTTTCTCCCTTCATTCGTTCATTGATTTCTTTTTTCTTTTCTTTTTCATTCTCTCCTGTCTCCCTCATTCCCTTATTTCCTTTTTTGATCTTCCCTCTCTGATACCTACCTTCTCTCTTTTCCTTCATCTTTTCCTTCTTTATCTTCTAGTTTTTAATTTTTTTCATTATGATATTTTCAGAGTATCTGAGAAATAAGCCCTGGTAAGTGAACTTATGGTGATTTTTTTGTACATCATGAACCAGTCGACAACTCTGTCAATGGACATTTCGGTGTGAGGATAAAACTCATCCTCAGATATATAATTGTAGAATAGCTATAAGCTACCCTTAATACTCAGAGCTCATAATCTTAACAATAGGTCATCAGTGCCTACACAAACTTTATAGCTTATAAAATTTTATAGCTAAAATTATTTTTATAACTATAACATTTATAGATCTGAAAATATGAAAATAACTTCCTTGGAAAAGTTTGACTTAATTTTCAAACAACTTTGACTGTATCATTACCAGTTACCATGTAAATTACCAGGACATAATGTGCAACCCAACACATTTCAATTTTGCTCATCTAATAAGAAATAAACTTAGTGACTTTAGTTCCCATCAGTTACATTAAATAATTAGTGCTGAATAATAAAATTACAAAGTTTTCTTTTCAATTAAGACTTTCGCATACTTGTACAAAAAGTGGTTTGCAGTTCTATGTACAATATCTAAACAAGTGTCATTATGACCTAAAAGCTTTGTGCATTTTTATGCACTTTAGGCTGAAATGTTTACTGCTTCTATTGCTTTTCGCAATTACAGTGAAGTGAGGCAGAAAATAGCAGCTCAAAAAATGTATTCAAGTAATGAAGTTGGAACCATTAGTTTCAAAGCTTTTGTTATTTTAGTAAATATTTAATCTTCCTAACAGCATGGGTTCCTAATTGATCTTTAAGTATTATAGTTCTTGGACATTTCTAATAGACTTCTAATTGCTACATTAAGGCAATTAGACAATAAAATGTAATGAATGGTGGAGATTTTTACAGTAAAATAAATCAACAAAATACAGTAAATTATAAAATTTATCTTTACAATTGAAATTTGAGACACAGTAAAAATAAGTCCATATATTTGACTATGTTATTCTCAACCTGAAGCAGTCTACTAATTTAAAAAGACATAAAATAAAATTTAAGTTATATAAAATATAAATTTATATAACATTTAATGTTTTAATGTAAAACATTAAATAAGATTTAAGTTACATATCACACATGTAAATATTAATCCAAAATTTAAAAGATCTCATAATAAAATTTTAATACCCAATTTCCTACATGTTTATAATTGTTTGAAACATTTTAAATTTTATCATCTGCTACAATGGTAGTGAACTTTATTCATTAATTTGTGACAAATTTATTAAGTTTATATGCAAATTGATGTACAATGAGCCAATTCAAGAGAAACAGTTATACTATTATAATAAACGCATGAATAGTTTTATGAAGAATGATTGTGATCACTGTTTATGGCAGAACAAAACAGTGGGATTTCTTCTATAAGCTGCACTTATAGAAGTTCTTCTGTAAGTTATTCAACCTCCTTTATAATCATCTCTTCTGCCTCTTGCTTCTTTTTTTTCCCAAGCATACATCGACTAATAATTTACTCTTAATTTAAAGAAGATAAACTTATTTGCTTTTTGTACATAAGCAATATGAAGTAGATTTTTATTTGTCTGTGTGCCTAGATGTTTTGGTTTAGTATATTTTTTTCTAGTTCATTCAGTTACCACACACAACATGATTTCTTTGTTTCTTTGTTTCTTTGTTTCTTTGTTTCTTTCTTTTTCCCTTTATTCCTGTTTTTTGGATTCTCAGGTAGATAAAGAGGCAGAACATTATGAGATAAATCAGATATTGACAAAATAAAACCATAAAGAATCAAGAATAGAATACACTGTTCTCTCAAGCACCATTAAAAAACAAAATCTATAAATGTGGAC